>VWZT01012706.1:139723-152233 GCA_013397055.1 Pachycephala philippinensis | reverse complement strand
AGGTGGGAGGGGGAGCGGGGAAGGGGTGGAGAGCTCTGTTGCGTAGAGTGTCCTCCAGCCTTCCTTCCTGTGGCCACGGGCTGCGGCTATATAAACACTGGAGCTATAATTATCGGGGGTGGTGAGCAGCGCACCCAGCTGCTGGCTGCCATGGGCGCAGCTGGAGACAGCAGTGCAGAGCTCCCAGGGCTGGCACCCAGCTCCACTGCTGCCATCACAGCTCCTCCAGGAGATTTTGTCATGGTAATTGTTCTCCTTTGTGTTAAGGAGATCCGGGATGCTCAGTGTTTCAATTGGCAAAATGGACATCTGAGAGTTTTACTGGACCTTGATCTTTAGGAAATTTGGGCCAGAGGCACTCAAGGATGCCCTCAGAAGGGTGCCCATATGAGTGCCCTGCATCTCTGGGTGCAGGCAGATGGTTCCCCTGAGCACACCGGTGCATGTTCACCATGGGTGGGAGGAGAGGAGAAGCAGCAGAAAAGGGTCAGGGCAATGCTGGGAACTGCTGGGGGGACTAGGAAGGGTGAGAGGGGGTTTTGGCAGGTCCTTGTGTTGGAGAAGTGCTGGTGCAGTGGTCAGGCAGGACAGAAAGGGAAGGACCAGAGTGAGTTTGGAGGTTGTTCCCTGGAGCGGACGGAGGTGCGTGGCCTGGGGTGGAGGTGGCTGTGTCCCTCTGGGGCATACTTCACCTGCTCCCTTCCGTGGCTTACATCATCCAGGTCAGGCTGAGGTAACTCCAGTTTGGGCCATGATTTCTGGAACTCATGGGAAACGGTGAGCCAGGAGTGAGGAACTAAGTCACTATGTGAAGACACCTGGTCACAGTGAAAGGCTCAGTCCAGGCCTGGCTGAATGACATAGAAAGTATTTGGGGTTAGTTTGTGCTTAAAATTTACAGCCCTTCCAGCCTCCTCGCCCTCAGCTGAGCACAGTGTTTGCTTTTTCTTCCCTGACTGGGCTCCACGACTGACAAATGCTGGGAACTTCCCATGTCCAACACAAAAAAAACAAAAGACATGCAAGAGAAAACAATGTTCACATTTGGAAGTAAAAAAGGAATCCATAATTTCAAAACCAATCCACAGTTGGCAGGGAGCTGAGTAGGGAATGGAAACAGCCACCTGAGCAAGCTGACTGGGTCACTAAAGAGATTCTGGTGGCCCAGCTGGGCTGCCTGGTTTGGGGCAAGTGGTCTTGCTGGTCACCTTGGGAACCCAAAGTATGCCAAGCTGAGGGAGAGGTTTTGGGGTATTTTAGGGCGCTTTGGAGCAGGCCATCAGCTCTTGAAGAGCTCAGCGCTGGTGGGCACAGGGCAGGTGTCAGGCAGTGGCTCCAGTGTTGGTGGTGACTTGTCACAAAGAGGCAAGCTGGGTCGAGCATGGGCACATCTCCCCCCATGGAGGGTGAGCTCCATGCCACAGACTGGGGTGGTTTGGGCTGGCTCTGCCACCCTTGAGTCACATCCTCTGTCCTGTGGCTGTGGATTCCTGGCTCCAGTGCTGGCTTGAGCCACTCACGTCTCCTGGGGGTCTCAGCCCCAGCACAGCACACTGCACAGGAGCTCCTGGATGAGTCCCAGGAGCTCGGGAGGGCTGGCAGGTCTCATCTCCTGCTGCCCCATGCCATCTCTCACCAGCTGAGAACAGCCTTCAGCCAGGGACAGACCGGGGATCCAGAGTGCTTCATCACAGATTGTGACAGCAGGGACACGTCCAGTGACAGGACCCCAGCAGTTTGGCAGAGACCACGTTCCCTCATGAGGGAGAAGGGGACAAAGGATCACGTGCGGGCTCCGGCTGCGATGGCTGCAGGCACAGACATGGTCCCTGCGGAAGGTCTGACGCAGGGTCAGGGTGAGGAGGAGCCCCTGCTCAGTGCAGTGGCCGTGCTGCTGCTGGCAGGGCAGCCCATGCTCCTGCTAGGCAGCTTGGGAAGCCAGCCAGCACCTGCGGCCCCATCTCACCTGCCCTGCTCCTCCTCTCCTGCAGGGAAGGACAAACCTGGGATTAGCTGTTCCTAACACATTCCAGATACTTACCTCCCAGGATTCCTGCTCTGAAGGACTTTGTTGATGAAAGACACAAACCTGGAACAGACCGTTTGGCTGATGAAAGACACAGTGGAGGTTGCCAGCAGAGCAAGTTCCCCATGTGCTTGCATCAGGCTCCCAGGTTTCACTGGGGTGAGGCACGGCCAGCACCCTGTGCCCGGCTATGCTCCTGTCTGTCTCGTGGACCTCCTGTCCCAAAAAGGGATGAGGAAGCAGCTGCTGCCATTTTGTCCTTCTGGGGAGACTGGCAGGGGAGCTGGAGAGTGCAGCTACATTCCATGGGAGCCCTGAGAACAGGCTGTTCTCCTCAGCTGCCCTGGGGACAGTGGGAGCAGACAGGGGGTTTGGCCCAGGGCTGTGCAGGATCTGTGGCTGGAGGGTGAGGTTCGAGGAGCGTGCTGAAGCTGGGGTGGGAGCTGATGTGGCTCTGAGGGTACTGTGCTGCAGGCAAAGGCGTCACCCTGCAGCACCAGCACAGTTTCACCTGTCCAGGGGGACACCTACCCACACAGGCTGACCAAGGACTTCTCCATGAGCACAGGCAGAGGGTGAACCTCTCCCGCTGCAGTGATGCAATCCTGGAATCACCCCTGAAGATGCTCGTCCAGACTCCACTTTCTGAGCTGACTCACAGTCTGCTTTCATCCTGGAACACCCCGTGCCTACGGGGTGCCTTTCCCAAGCAGCTGTGGTGGTGAGTGTTTCTTGTCAACAAGCCCTGCAGGTATCACACATCCCAGAGGAGCCGGGGCCCACGGGGCCTGTATGAGCAGCTGGGGCACATTGGGGTGTGGGCTGGGCTCGTAACCCACAGCGGCAGCAAACATCTGTCCTTTCCCTGCCCTGTGGAGAGGATGGGTCCCCAGGGCAGAGGTGACCTCCAGTTTGTGTGAGCAGCATGGCACTAAGGATGGGGACCTGTAGGTGATCTTGGCAGAGGGGATCCCAGCAGGTGTTTCACAGTCCTCATTTGACTGCCTTGGGCTTGGCTTAAAGGTGGGTTGTCTCCAACCCAGTGAGAAGGGCTTCCCTGGTGAGATTCCATCTCCTCCTTGGTAGGAGAGTTAGACTTTGAAGATCATTGTGGGTCCCTTCCAACTCAGGGTATTCTATAATTCTACTCCTTAAGAGCCTCTCTGTCCTCAAGGACCTGCCCCTATCACTCTCAGCCGAAGATGGTCCCAGAGGGGGTGTGGAGTGAGCGCCATCTCCGTACCTCTCTTTTACTCGTGGGTTGTTTTTCCCGAGCACAAATACATCTGGGCTGGCTCATGGGTTTTGTTTTCTTCCCTGGGCAGAGAGTTGTGCCAACAAAGCAAAGTTTCTTCCTTGTCCCTCCCCTTTCTAATTGTTTCCGTATGGATCCAATTTCACCATGTCCCGGAGCAGGCTTGGGTTCCCTGCTTACATAAAGTTGAAAACAAGGGCTGAGGCACCAGCTGCTGGCAGCAGAGCATGTCCTCCCTGCATTGTCCTTGGAGCATAGTGCGACTTCCAGGCTTGGCTCTTCCAGGTGCCTGAGACCTGTGGTCCTTCCTCAGGGAATGAGAGACCGAGGAACACCCACGCTGATGCAGCAGGGCCCCAGGCAGGGCTGAGGAGCTGTGGCTGGGCCCTGTGATGAGTCCTGGGCTGATCAGTTGGGCACCAGACACCTGGCACTCCTCCCACCCCCTTCCCGTGCACCCTGCGTGGCTTCTCCTGGGACAGCCCCGGCTTGGGGTTCCTGTGGTGCCACCTGTCCCCACTGCAAGCCCTGGCCCTGCCCTACCGCAGGTGGCCTGGCCATGCCATGGCCCTGGCAGCTCACCACATCCCAGAAGAGAAATAACAAGCCTCTTTGGAAAAGGCTTGAGGCTTTTTGTGTCTGGTCCCTTTTCTGTCCCAGCTTCCTCCTGGCACATGCTGGGCCCTGGAGTGAGTCCTCACAGAGGAGCAGCGTCACCTGGCTGGGGGAACTGAGAGACACACTCGGCAGATCAGGAGTAGGGGGTGCAGCAGCCCCTGACTGTGCATCCCAGGCCAGTCTGGCAGTGTCGGTGGCAAAGGTGGTTCCCACCAGCCGTGGCCACACCCTGATGCTCACCCTCAGCTGGAAGGAGCCAGCTGAGACGTGGTGACGGTAAGGACAGGCTGGCCCTGGGAGGCGGCATGTCACATGCCATGGCTTCACTGGTGTCTGCTGAGGCTGCTGCCCAAGCTTGCCTGCTCCTTGCCTGCCCAGCAGGACCACGGAGAGAACTTGTCATTCATCGGGTCATGGTCTAGCAGCATCTGCTTGTGTTTGCTTGTGTTTAGGGGAGCACTGTGGTCTTCCCTAAATCCTGTCTCCAGAGAGGGGAATTGCTGCACCAGCCCTCTTCATCCTGCATCTGGATGCACAGCAAGAGCAAGCTGCTGTCTCACGTTGTTGGTGACCTTGTGCCCTGCTCGGCCAGTTCTGGTATGACTGACATTGGAACGGCGATGCCAGGTGGGTGGCACCCCGGGGGAACCCCACATGGCACTGCCCAGCAGCAGAGGGTCCCCGGGTCGCTCTGTGCCGGGAGCCCAGCAGCTCTGAGTCTGCCTCAGGCTGGGAGCTGGGTGCTGCTGCTGAGACAGTGGCTGCTGCCTCTCCTGCTTGCCTGCAGCCCTCAGAGGCACCGGGATGGCTCTGGGGTGCCGAGGCCCTTCCCATGTGCAGCTTGAGGGGCCACATGGCATAAGTCACATCAACGGGAGATGGGACAGGGGAGGGCTTTTGGGATGGAGCAGGGATTTGGTGATCTGGCAGAGCTGCGGAAAGCAGCCAGCTCCTGTCTCCCTGGCTGCCTGGGTGCTGTCCAGCCTCGACAGAGGGCAGCCAGTGCTCCCAGCACTTCCCACACACTCGGCCATCACACAGACTGTGTCTGGGGTGGCTCTGGCATGACCTGGCTCCAGGGAAGCCCAGCCCAGGCTTGGGTTGTGCTTGGTCACCAATGGTGACTGCAGAGCTGGGGATGCTCCTGACTCACAAAGGCCTTTCTGTCTGAGGAGGGCTCACACCGTGATTGTCCCTGTCCCAGATTCAATGCCATTGCACACACTGCTCATCTTTCCTGGGCAGTGAAGGGGCCTTTGTGTGCCAGCACAGTGGCTCTGTCCCCATGCAGAGTCTGCCCCTCACTCCTTGGATCACACTGCTTTGTTTGCACTGGGTTTGACCAGACCACGAAGTATCTTCTCTTGTGCATCTATCTTCCTGGCAGAGCTGTCTAGCCTGGCACTGCCAGGCAGGGAGAGACACTCGCTGGCTGTCACCTCTGCTGGTAGGGCCTCTGTCTGCATCCATGCAGTGGTGTGTCCCCCGTGTCCCCACAGCACCACGGGGCAGTGCCTCTGCCCATGTCCATGCAGTGGTGTAGGTTGGGGCACGATGGCTGTGCTGCTCAGGGGTGCACACCTTGGGAGGGGTGATGTTCTGGCAGCTTGGGTGTCCCCTAAGGACTGTGGCAGTGTCAGCCCTCAGGCTCTTGGGCTTCCTGGGCATGGAGCGGTGGTGGAAGGACTGTGCCTCTCAACCCAGGAAAGCTTCATCAGCCCAGAGCTGAGATGGGGCAGGGGCCATGGGTGATGGTGGCTGTCTCAGACCCCAGCTGCCCAGAGACCATCTGTGGGATGTCCCTGGGGAGCCCAGAGAGTGCCAGCCCTGGGTGTCTTTGAAGTCAGGCCTTGGTTTTCCCAAGGGAGGATTTGCCCTGAGCCAGGAGGTGCAGAACCACCCACCCCAGCAGCATCACGGGGCTGGGATTTTCCCCAGTGTGTCTGTAGGGTGCATGGAGAAGCCGGGAAGTCGGAGCAGATGCAGTCAGAGATGACAGCAAGGCAGGGCTGGAGCACGAGGCACAACAGGAGAGCAGGCTTGGGAGAAGGCCAAGGCACAGGTTTGTGCTAGTAGCAGAGGCTGTGAGCAAGGAAACCTCCTTTTATTGCCTAGTTTGTTCTGGCTGGGCTCAAGGACAAGGATGGAAGGTTTCCCGTGAGCACCATCACCGGCCCCAGTACCTGGTGTCCACCTGGGGCAGAGCCCCAGGGGCTGGAGCCAAGTGGGACTGAGCCAAGCTGTGCCTGGACACCCTGAGCCCACGCAGACATGCTGCCTGTAGCTGGATGGCAGGGATCACACACCCTGTGAGAGTGTGCGTACGCACGTGTGTGCACACATGCCTTCTGCACGTAGCTCAGTCCCACAGGATCTGAGTGCCAGCGTGAGAGTGGGTGTGGGTGTTTGTGCAAGCACGCTTCTGTGCATGGCTCAGCTCCTCGCAGCTCGCCGTGATCGCTGCAAGGCTGTTCTCTCTTCTGTTATTCCTTGACTGTTTTTTTTCTCCTCAAATCCCAGCATTTAATCGTTTCACACCCTGGGAACATCACTGCTTTTCCTGGCAGCCACCCTGGTGCCCTGTGCGGGATGGGGCATGTGCGGAGCTGCAGGCACGTGGCCTCAGTGTTGTCCCCTCAGCGTATGCGTTCCGTTGCTGAGGTGATGTGACACGGTGTGTGGGCTGGTTTGGAAATGTCCATCTGATGGAGCCATATGCCAAGGCCTGGGCCAGGGGACACTGTGTCGTGGGCACCGTGGCTTTGCTGTGGCCAGGGGTGGAGCCCCAGCCCCGAGTGCAACACCCCTGCCCACTGTCAGATGGGCAGGGCAGGACGAGGGAGCTGGGATGCCAGCCCTGTTTTGGACACTGCACAAGCAGGAGAAAAGTCTCTCCCAATATCAGCCACATGCTGCTGTTTTCTGGTGGGAGAGAAAACCACTGGCTGCACATGTGTGTGCCAGCACATGCCTCAGCCCAGCTCACGCCGTGCCCCCTGGTCCTCCCACGGCCCCAGGCTGCAGCAGCACGTGTCCTCACAGGTCACCTCAGCCATCAGGACGTGTCCAGCTGCAACTCCATGGCTGATGGGGCACAGACAGAGACCCTGCTCATCCCCCTCTTTGGGGCCATCCTGCCACCCTGCAGCACCTGTTTTCTCCCACCCCTCCTGCCTCTTTCTTAAGGTTTCACCCTTCTTTCAACAGGCAAAAAAGCAGCCACCTACCCTGCACCTCCCCTCCCTCTCCAAATCCCAGCTATTTTTCCTCTTGTTTTCAGCCAGCTACTATCCTGGAGTTAAAAATAACAAGGAATTTACAGCCCTCGACCTTGAACTTGGCCAAGCGCTTCCACAGAGTTTGTGCAGTGTCAGCAGAACATTTGATGGCTCATCCTGGGTTTTCCTCCATCTCCACAAGTCTTTTCCCCAGGGCACAGCATTGGGATGCTGTCCAGACTGGCACTGGCTGAGAGGGATGCTGTGAGCTGGTCACGTAAGAGGGTTGGGGCTTGCCACAGGCTCAGGAGCTGGGCGGGGTGTGATCCTGGGAGTTCAAGTCCCCAAGGTGTCATGGGATTTTGGGTTTTTGTCACATTTTTTCACATTGTCTCTAAGGACATTTCCTTTGCTGATGTTATTAGCATGGATTTAGAAAGGTTCCCAGATTTTCTTCTCCATAATTGGGAACACAGGAAACTCACAGGAAACTCGTTTCGGTGTTGTTGTCTTTAAAAGGAAAACTGAGATTGTCACGTAGTGCTGGGACTCCTGCAGCCACAGCCCTCGACGTGGACCCCCAGCCCATGTTTGCAGGTCATTGCTATTTCAGGGACATGACGAGTGTCCCTTCACGTGCCTCTTACGTGGGGCAGACCCGCTCTGACTCCGGCAGGACGCTGTCACAAGGGGGATGTGGTGGAAACAGGGAGGTGCCACAGCTCCACTGCCCCCATGGGACACAGATGCACCTGCCAATGCAGCAGTGGGTGTGAGACACCCAGACCCCTCACGCTGCCCTTTCTCCCGCAAAAGAGGTTGCAGACCACGGGCTGTGCACCCACCCCGGGACGGGATGGAGAGGGCTGACGCCCTACCTGTGTCAGCGTGGGCCTGAGCAGGCAGCAGTGCTGCTGCATGGGTGGAGCAGTCTTTGGGAGCAGCAGCCCCTTGCCGATGGTAGGGCAGGGACCGTGGCCTGAACGGGCACATCTCGCACTGCTCCTGGTGCCTTTGACACTAGTGTCAGCTGTGACCTTAAACTAGGGGGATATGTTCATCCATCCGGATGGAGATGGTGGAGTGTGACCCAGCCTTCCCCTTGCCATGGTAATCCCAGTCCTGACGAAGGGTTCTGCCAGGTCCCCCAGGATCCTGTCCCTGCTGTAGGGTAGGACTGGTTCCTACTGTACAAGGGAAAGCATGGGCGGCTGTGCCATCCTCTCCCTGCCCCAAATTAGCACGCAGCCCACTTGATTGCTTCCTTGTGAGATGAGTTTGGAGAGTGTCCATCACTTGAAGAGGTAACACACTGACGTTACTGCAGGCCGATGGCACAATCCTTGCTGTGACAGGGAAGCCCAGAGCCCCTGGGCAGCTCGCTGTGGGCTGGGCCAGCACAGCCTGCTGTGCTCTGCCTGGAGATGGGAACACAAAGCTGTTGTCTGCAGGTGCTGCTCGTGGCCGCCCTGCTGCTCACTGTTTGGCTGCCGGTGTCCCAGCTGCCCGTGCTGGTGTCAGCCTTGTGCTGAGTCCACCACTGTGGCCTCAGGTTCCAGCGGGTCCCCAGAAAGCTGGGCCTGCTCTCACCTGCTTTTAGCCAACAGCAGCTGGCATCCCAAGGGGTGGCTGCTAAATTGTCCCTGGGTTTTTCAGTTGTGGCTGCTTCCACTGCCTGCTGTCTTCTTCCCCACTTGGCCTGGGGAGGCCAGGAGAAGGGAGCTGGAGGTGTCTGGCTGCTCTGGATGTGGAATGCCATGGAGTCTGGGGATGTGGCACCAAGGTGCCAAGCAGCTCCCAGCATTCTGCAGGAAGGCCGGGTGTGCTGGGCAGGGCAGAGGGCTGCCAGGAGGGATCAGGCAGTGCTGCTGGTGTTGCTCAGGGGATACTGCCTGGGTACTTTTTGCCTGTGTTGTTTCCCGAAGCAGGGGCAGTAAGGTTTGGCTCATGGGAAGGGAGCCCACAGGGAGCGGGAATGATTCATCGACTGAATTAAGCAGATTTGTGAGGTTATTTCTCAAACGTGTGTGTCATGCCATCCTGGCTCGGCTGCACCACAGCACTGCTGCCAGGGCAGAGCCTGCCAGACCACAGCCCTTCCAGCAAAACAACTCTAGTGGGCAATAGAACTGGGATAAACACTGCAGCACTGGCTTGGTCCGCACAGGAGGCCATGCACCCACACTTTCCCAGGGCCAGGCTGCTGCTGTTCGCAGTCACTGAGGAGCCCTGGGCAGGGGGAGGGAGCAGGGACACACCAGGGCTCAAGGAGTTTGCGCTGTGGTTGGGGATTTCAAGCTGGAGAGTAACTTGCTGGGGAAAAGGTACAATTTCTCCTTGTTCCCTTGTCTTGCAACATCTGAGTTGCCCTACCAGGAGCTGGGGGCTGCTGTTCTGCAGAACAGATGTCCCACTGGACGTGCCATTGGGGCCTCAAATCATTCAGGAAGGATGCACCGCTAGGGCTGTGGTGTCTGTGAGGGGCTCGAGACTGACTGTGGGATCATGCCAGTCCATGGGTCCCAACAGGGACAGTGGGAAGAACTCAGGAGGTGCAGTGCCTGTTCCCAGAACAGGGCTAGGTTTGGGGACCCACAGCTGGGATTGTGCTTGGGTTATTCCAAGGAGTGTCCATGCCTGAGTAAAGGACACTGTTTGAGGATGGTCCACAGGAAATCCTCATCCATTCCTTCAGATGCTCCAAAGGAGACCCCAGGCAATGTTTCCCAGGTTCAGTTTTCTACCAGCACTACCTCTTAGCCTTGAGGGTTAAACTCAGGTGTGCATCCAGCCTCTCCTTGCAGGTGCTGAGACTTTCCCATCACCAATGAGCTCCCCGACAAAACATCACCCTTCCACTTGGATGGAACTGTGGTGTCCTCCCTGAGGTGGCCACCACGGCCAGCCCTGTGGCACCCCCAAAGCAGGGACAAGCCTGTCTTGCTAAATGAGTAGAAAATGAGTCCTGGGACATTCCTGCCTGAGATTAATTTAAAATCTACTAAAAGAGGTTACAGCCTTCCAAGAAATGTGTCTCTGGGAAGCTGCCCAGTGGGAAAGAGGACAGACCCAGAACATCCCAGCAGTGAGAGAAGATTGAAAACAAGCTAGGAATAAAAAAATGACTATATATATAAACACGCTGGGCAGAAAAGCCAGCGCCTCAGTCTATGTTCTTTGGTTGTTGTTGTTGTTTCTAAAGCTTTGATTTGGAAACTTGCTGCTATTTATAGCCCTCCCCTTTCCCTGCAGTGGTTACTCTGCTGATCCCTTCCAGATGCTGGTTCCTCACTGACCTGTGCTGGGGGGGCTGAGGGGAGCTGGGGATAATTTTGCAGCATTGCAAAACTGGGGATATGAAGGGGAGAGGTGAACAGCCTCAGCACCCATGTGAGGGTGGGTTCACAAAGCACACGTCAGGAGTGGACCCACATGCAGGCACCAAGGCTGCTCAGCTGCAAGAGCAGCTGCTGGGGAAAGATTTCTCCTGGATCCATTCTCCAAAAGGATGAAGGAATCCCCTATCATACAGCCCCAAGGAACCCCAACATTCCTGCAGAGCTTGGATGTGCCCTTGGCAGCTCCCTGTGTAGACATCCCTGGGACATCCCTGTGACGTCAACATCTCTTCCCACCTCTGTCAACATCTCTCCCCACTTCAGAAGGTTGAATGAGTTGTAGGAATCCCACGGAAAATATGAGTCTGGGCTTCCCTGCCTGTGAGAGCGGTTTGGTGGTGACTCAGTGGCCAGTAACCAGGGCAGCAGCATACAAACAGGCAGTATGGAGCACAGGGGGGCAAGGGCATCCTGGATGGAGTAGGAGGCGTGCTGGAGCTAGAATTGGTCCCTAGCTCCTTGGCTGGTGATAAGGAGTCTCAGGGTATCTATGCTGCTCCATGATGAGGTGGGGGTTCGGAGCCTGCTTGAGAACCACCAAGGAGAAGGTACTCTGTGTCTCAGGGGAGCAGGACGAAGGTTTCCAGGAGCCTGATGCTGCTGTGTCCTGGTATGGGCACAGTGGAGCTTCCCTAGGACAGTCCAGGCCCTCCCAGCTGAGACGTTGCAGCCCAGGGGAGAGCCGGGGGTCTGGAAGCAGCCGTTCTTTGTTTGGGTGCTCTCAGTGGGTGGCAGTGGGCAGCAATAGGGCAGCTGTGATTTTGGGCCTTTTCTCTGCCTTTGCAAGAAAACTGCTCCTGAAAAGCATCACAGAACAGCTCTGGTCTCACCTCCCCCAGGATTCCCCTGCTCAAGAACAGATCAGTTTTAAAACACCTTCAGCAGGTTCTGGGTCTGTGTGCTGGGTGGAGCAGAGACACCCTGGGGTGCCTGGCCATGGGGGAGACTCCTGGGAGTGCTCCTGTGCATCCAGCTCTGCAAAGGAGACGTGAGACAGCCCAGCCTGGAGACTGGCCCGGTGCTGGAGCTCGGAGTCCTCCGGCGGAGCAGAGCTGGGGAGAGAGAACTGGAAACAGGGAGTTTTTATGTAATCTGAGTTTAATAGAGGGGGATTAACATTCTCCAGAGATGCTGTGAGCATTTCAGGATGGCTGATCTTTGTGAGGCACTGTTTGTACCTAGCTTCCCCCAAACCCACTCTCCTGATCCCACTCCCCTGGCTCGTGAACCCTGGATGCCTCCAGCTTGGCATCTCCCCTGGATGGTTTGGCAGTGAATCAGGATTAACCTGAGGGCACTGGGAAACATTTCACTTGTGAATAGGATGCTTCAGGGCAGCAGCGTCCTGGCCATGATGGTGTGCCCAGGATGGAAAGGGAAGGAGGCAGAAGGAGCCTGTGTAGAGGTGGCTCTGCCTGAATTACTGTCACTTGCTCAGGGGGGACACGCCGGGGGTAGGTGTGACTAACCCAGAACCGGGCTGGAGAGCTGGGGACACCCCATCTCCGAGCCTGAACGTGCTAATCGTGACCCGGGCTCCACATCCTGCTGCCTGATGGGTGCTCTGGGGGAGCCAGAGATGCCCAGGCTTGGTGAGGAGGGGGAGGTCGGGGCCAGGCGGGGCCGGGCCGGTGGCCAGCTCTGAGTCACGGCCCTGGCCACGCTCAGCGCCGGCCGGCCGGCCCATGACGTCGTGTCACCCGATTTTGTGGGAGGAAGCAGCAAGCGCTGAGCTGTCGCCACAGCAACAGCTGTTTTTGTGCACGCCTGGGGAAACGATGATCCCATGGGATGTACGTTTTTGGGCTGGTCCCTCTGCTTGCTCACCCCTAGCCTTGCACACACTCCTACGTCTTCCTCAGGGTACTAGCTGGGCTGGGTGGGCAGCGATATTTTAGGGCTTTTTGAGCTATTTTGGGCCATGCTGTGAGACACCGTGGGCAGGCGGAAGTGACAGGTTTTGGTTCCTGCTACCAGAGCGACGGCTGGAGTGGG
>VWZT01012706.1:110921-123286 GCA_013397055.1 Pachycephala philippinensis | reverse complement strand
AGAACAACAAATCTAGGGTGCAGAACAATGACCTTGTGGTGCAGAACAAATTCAGGGTACAGAACACGCCCAGGGTGCACAACAACAACCGCGGGATGCAGACCAAACGCGGGGTCCAGAACAAACTCGGGAGCACTAAACACCACCACCCCTGGGCTGCGGAACAGTCCCGGGGTACAGAACGAACCAGGAGCACAGAACAACCACACCCTCGGGGTGCAGCGCAACGACCCCGGGGNCCCCCGCGGGCACGGCCGGCACTGCAGGGCTGGGCCGGGCCGGGGGGCACGGCCCGCCACGGCTCTGCCCGTGTCCGTGCGGAGCGCCGTGCGCATAGAGCGAGTGAGTCTCCTCCGAGGGGTGGAAGCAGGGCCCCTAAAACGCCCCCTGCATCCCGGGCGCTGGGGTGGCACTGCCCACCCGGTGCTGCCCCCACTGCCCTTGGCCGCCCACTTATCTCTGCCCTCTGGACCTGGGCCTGGGGCAACTTCGCTCAGTGGCTGCCTGCTGCCCCTGACCCCGGGGGCTCATCACCCCTGCTGGCCATGGCGAGGCAGAGCCCACGCACAGCAGTGTCCAAGAAAGCGTTAGTGCTGGCAGGGCATGTGCACCCCAGGGATGCTGCAGAGGACACCAAACACCCCGATCCAGGGGGTACTGAAGGTGCCTGGCACCTGGCTGTTGGGACAGGCCAGGGAGCCCTGACTAGTGGGTGTGCTGCTGTGCCCCTTCCTCGAGCAGGGAGGGGGAGCAGAGTGGAATTTCTCCATCAGAAAGGGAAACTGAGGCACAGTGCAGCACTGCTGCTGCTGGGAGCAAGACCAAGCCAGGTAGGTCTCCACAAATCGCAATCCCCTCCCAGGGCAAGGCGAGGATGCTGTGCTGCCTGTGGACCGCAGCCGGGCATATGCAGGTGCCCCAGGACACGTGGCTTTGATGTGGGGACGTGAGAAAGCATTTTCTCCCTGGTGGGCCCATCTGGGACCTGTGGGGGGGATGATGCACATCCCCCTGTGTCAGCACTACTCCAGCCCATGCAACGCTGCTGAGCGGGGGCTGAGCAGGGTGCTGGCACTGCAGAGAGTAGGCAGGGGTCTGTCCCCCAAGCCCCGGGGCTGGCCTGTGCTCCCCCCCTCACCCACACCAGGCCCTACTTACCAGTCCCTCCTCCTGAAGAGGCTCGGGGAGTACGGCGGCTGGAAGGCCATGCCACCCCGTGACCCCCTTTCGGCCCCTCTCTTCCCAGGGGCGATGCTGGCTCTGCCTGTGGCTGTGTCCCCCCAGCTTGCAATGGCAGAGACAGCCTGGGTGTTGGCTGCATCCAGGGGCTCCAGCCACGGGGTAAACATGCTGGGGGATGACCTCAGCTGCGCTCAATTGGCCCTTTCAAGGCCGATGGCCAGTGTGCCATCCCGAGCTGCGCGGGTGCCCCCCTCCCTGGGGAGATGAAAGGCCTCTGTGTGCACTTGTCCCCAGAGTGGCTGGTGGTGGGCTTGGTGGCAGCCCCTGGGACACAGCTTTGTCCCCTTGCTGGGACAAGTCCAGACCACCCACACCAGGGGTCCCTTGCCTCAGTTTCCCACCGCAGCTCATGAAGCATGCTGGTTTCACTGTGGAGAAGACAGGAGAGATGGGGAGAGCATTTTCTCCCACAGTTGTGCCACCTTCTGTCTTCTGCAGAGAGGTGTCAGCAGCAGGGAGATGGGGTGGGCAGACCCCAGCCTGCCCCCAGCCCTGGCAGCTGTGCCTGTTTTCCCACCTCCTGTGATGTGGCCCCCGACTCCTGGCTCAGCCTCCTTCCCAAAGGAAGCCCTAAATGATTAGGGACCAAGGGCTCCAGAACGGGCAGACCAGAGCCTGGCTGGTGGTCCTTGTCTCACAGCTTGAGAGTCCCAGTCCCTTACTGATACCTTTCTGATGCAACACTCAGGCACCAAGGACTGAGATAAAAACCAAAGAGTTCTGCAGCTGCTGGAGTGAAGCTGGAAAATGCTTTGGGGGGAGACTGCTTCAGCTCTGCCACCTCCAATATATTTTTCCCATGGAGCTGGGTCTATTGGGAGTAAGTCACTGATTTCCCTGCAGTCCCCCTGACCCCTTCGAGAGGCCACAGCGAGGGATGCTCTGGAGGGATGAAGAAGCAGAAGTTTCTTTCCTGGCACTCAAGAAATGAGGGATCCCTCCGCAGCCTGCGGCCAGGGCAGGTCAGGCTGGGCAGGGGGCTGCAGCCCTCCCGTGGGGATGGGGCTCCTGAACGCGTCGCTGGGCGCACACACCCACGGCACACCTTGCAGCCCCTAGCAGCGAGTCCTGCCCGCACACGTGTGTGCACACACAGCCCACGCCCCCTGCACACACACGCGTGTTTGCCTGCACACGGGCACACCCTGCACATGCATGTGCACATCCGTGTGCCCTGCTCACACACTTCTGCAAGCACATTAGTTTAGTACATGGAGCTGGTGGTCTTGGGGGTCTTTGCCTCTGTGGCCCCGTGACACACGCTCTGTGTGCCAAACAAACGCCGCTGTTCCGCAGGCAGTGCCCGAGCGCTGCCGGCACCCTGCCCTCGCTGCCCCGACTGACAGCCGACTCACAGCCCTGCCTGCACCCCTGGGGTCAGCGGCATGGCGCGGGGCAGCTCTGCGTGCCCCCGCATCGAGGGAGGGCACCCCAGCCCTTGGGTGTCACCTGCAGCCCTGCTGGCACCTCCACCGTGAGCTCTGCTGGATCCTGCTTTGTGCCAGCTCTCCCCAGGAGCCCCTCTGAGCTGCCCCAATGCCCCCACAGCAGCAGGGTCCTACATGGGGCTCCAGCTGCACCCCAAGTGGGGGGGGGGCCCTTTCCTAGCACACCACAGCCCTGGCCTTGCCAGGCTGCTGGCAGCTGCCTCCTCTCCCACCACCTGCTCCTGCTCCTCCAAGCAGAGCACCACCTCGCTCTTCCTAAAGAGCAGGGCGCCATGGACTTACCCTGTGGCACCAGAGGCCACAGTGAGGGGTGCGTGGAGCAGGCTGGGCGAGAGGGGCCAGTGCTGTGAGCTGCATCCCCGAGGCAGCAGCATGGCAGCTCCTGTATCTACACACAGGGACAGGAGGTTCATCGGGCCGGGCCCGGCTCGTGCCTGTGCTTATTTTGGTAACAGCGACAGCAGCCGCAATACAGGCTAATTGTGACACTAATTGTTGCGCTCTCTGGGGAAAAAAAAAGCACCCGTGGCTGTCATCAAGCAGTGAGGAGAGGTGGTGGTACCAGCCAATGATGATATCACCCCAGCAGTGGCCCTGCAGGACACCCCAAAGCTGCCAGCAGCCCCTCAGCCCAGAAGATGCCAGCCTCCCTACTGGGTGACATTAAGTGACAACACTCTCCTCAGCAATGGGACTTGGAGTTCTGCAGCCCCCACAGGGCTCTGCCAGGCTGGAGCAAGGGGAGATAGGGAGCAGGACAGGGGGATTATCTCTGGCTGCCTGGGATCCCACACCTGCACAGTGCTGTGGGTCAGGGGACATGCCCTCTCCCCACAGCCCCGGGGACAAGATGTGCTGTGGTACTGAGCCCTGCGAGCTGGACCTGCACCAGGCACTGCAGTGCCACACACCAAAGGATGCTCTGTCCTGGCAGCGGCCGATGGAGCCAGAGGGGTGGTTGGGGCTTCAGGAGCAGCCCTGGCTCCCCAGACTTGGCTCTCCCCCTGCTCCAGGCTGTGCTCACGGCTCCGTGGCAGTGTTCCTGGCTTGCTCTCTCCCAAGGACTCAGCTCAATGGGAGGAAGGCCCTTCAGAGGGTCTGAGGCGTGGGAAATGTTTATAGCCTGGCCTCAGAGACACTGGAGAGCAAACTGGGAAAGGCGCAGAGCCAAGGCTGCCCAGGCTGCTCTGCAGAGCCAGATCTCCCGCTCCAAGGGTCAGAGCAGTGCGAGAGGAAAAGCTACTGCTTGCAAACACACAGCTAAGAAAACTCTGCCTGTCACAGCCCAAAATCCTGCAACTGTGGTGGTGCCAGCCAAGGGACTGGGGATGCCAGCACCAGGGCACCCTAGCTGTGCCCCGCAGGAACAGAGGGAAGTGTGGCTGGGGACACTGGGGCCTGTGGGAGCCTGTGGCAGGAAGGGCTGGGTGTGGGACAGGGCTGAGGAGCTCCAGGTCTTGTCCAGCAGCTCTATCCTGGTTCTGGGAAAGGAGAGGTAACGCCAGGGGCTGCCCACGGGCAAACAGGCAGCTGGGTCATCTGCCATGCCAATCCCAGCATCCTGAACAGCACCTGCCTGCCCTATGGCCCTGGTGTGGGGGGGTTGTGCCAGTCCCGAGGGCTGTGGGCCGAGCACTGCCAGAGCACACCAGTTGTCCAGACCTTGGCTTCCTCCTCCTGGAGGTTCCCTGGCTGAGCTGCTCCCTGAGGCCTGGCACTACCCCCCGGCTCAGCTGGTGCCTTCCAGGAGCTGCGTGGGACATGCAGAAGCCCCATGCAACCAGGAGCCCTGTGACATGGGGACCCAGGTCATGCCCATCAGAGCCTTGCAGGGGTCATAAATCCCTCAACCCAGGGCATGTGCTGCTCCAGGGCAGCAGGTAACCACTCCTGGGCAGGGATGCACGCCCTGCCTGCAGAGCCAGTGCTGCTGGCCTTGCCTGATGCCAGTCCCAAGCCAGGGACACACCAAAGTCACCCCAAGACAGTGGCCCGCACAGAGAGGGTGGCCTCTGCCATGCCAGGGAAGCCCAGGGAGGGTTTCAGTGAGGGAAGGCTGACAGGGAACATGTCCTCCTTCCCTTCATGCCCAACGGAGGCAGAGTGAGCTCTGTGTCCATGGGCAGGGGACACAGGTGACCCACCCCGCCAGGCAGCAGGCATGGGCAGGGATTGTGGTGTGGGGACTCCTCCAACCTGTCAGGCTGGAGGCAGTGTGGAGTGGTGGAGGGAGCCCTGGCAGGCTCCTGTGTCCAGCTGTGGGGCTGCCTGCTTCCTCCGATAAAGGTACTTGGCTGTACTCCCAGTTCTGTTTTTTTCTAGCATGCGAGTGCACACCCTCGAGCCAGCCTGCTGAGAGCTGCAATTTTTCTTTAACTTTGTCACCAGACCCTCTTCTTCCTCCTTTGCCCCTGGCAGCAGTTGCCTCCCAGCAGTAGTGTGAGGAGGGGAGGTCAGAGAGGACCCAGCTCCAGCCAAGCCCTTCTCACCGTGCAGGAAGCCCCCAGAGTCATGCCTTCCCCAGGCAAGCTGGCGTAGGAGAGGAAGAGGAAAAAGGGCTCATTTGGCTGTTACCAGCCCTGGATCATGTGGCCAAACATCCCACCTTGCTGGTGTTTGTCAACACCAGCCCCATGCCGCCGCAAACCCAGTGCGGGTGCCCCGGCGGGTGCCCTGCCAGGGGCTGTGGGGCACCCTTGCCCCTCACTGCTCCCCCCAAAGGGTCCCACAGCTGCCGAACGCTGAGGTGAGGGTGCCAGGTATGGCACAGCTCAGTGAAAACCTTGCAGCTTTCTCTGAGCATCGTGCCTGGCTGTTGGGGGAATGCAGCTAACCCCCACCATGCTACCTGCTCCCGTGGACCAGGGATGCCCAGCCCCAGGACCAGGGAGGATGGCAGGCTGAACCCGTGGCAGAGCTTTAATCCACAAATCTGTCCGCAGAGCACAGCGTTTCACACCCGCGGGCCGGGGCTGGAGTCCTGTCATTGAACTCGCTGTTATCGCCTCCTGGTTACCCGCGCCCTGCCCCGGGGCTCCGCACTCCAGAGCTGTCCTCGCCTCTTGGCCTCCTGTGTCATCCTGCACAGCCCCAGCTGATCACCCCCAGATCCTGGCTGCCCTTTTCCGGCCCAGTTTCAGGGCAGTGGGGATGGAGCAGAGGTGGTTGTGACACCGGAGGGACCCCGCCGCAGCACCAGGGCCACGCAGTGCCCTTGAACCCCACGGCAGGCGGGCAGGGGGCTGCCAGCCCGGCTTCTGCCTCCCCCAGCCCCTCACCCAGCTCTGCAGGGATCCCCAGCCCGAGAGAGGAACCCCAAAGCAGGGCCTCTGGCATCCTCCAAGAACAATCCCGGGCCCCTTTTCAGGCGGGAGCGGGCGCTCCGGAGCCCTGCTGGGCGCTGGCAGCTGCTGCCCTGCGGCGTGCGGGAGTGCCCGCTCGCTAATTGGGAGGCAGCTCGTTATGTAATGAGGACGGAGGCAGGGGAGCTGCGAGAGCTGTGCAGCGCACCCCACGCTGCCCAAATCTGCTCTTCCAGCCCAGAATAAACCCTGTTTATGGAACCCCACAAGCCCTTCCCTGGTCCCTTTCACAGGTGCCAGAGCCTGGTGCTCTCCTGCCTGGCCGAATGCTTGGGGGGAGCCCCAGCAGGAGCCCCAGCACCCCACAGTGTCCGAGGGACAGCTGGACCCCGCTGGGGGTGCGCAGCCCGGGCAGAGAGCGCCGGCGGGGGCCGGGGGCAGAGGAGCTGTGCTGGGCTGGCGCATGAGCCAGCAGCCGCAGGAGGTCAGGCAAGGACACGTAGGGCGGCACAGCTTCAGCAGAGACGTTATTAATACCCCGCCTGGCCTTTGCAAGGAATCCCGGGCATTTCAAATCAGGGACCTTCGCCGAAACCCTGCCGTCCCTGACATTTCAGAACAATAACAATGTGAAAGACAATCGGTTGCTGGCAGGATGTATACCTGTGGTGCTGCCGTGGCTCTCTGTGTGCCTGACCTCAGCAGCCAGCCCTCACCTCGTTTGTGCCAGCCCTTGGGGACAACCTGAGACCGTCCCCTGTCTCCAAACCACCCGCAGCAGTCCTGCTCCATTTCACAGGCATATCACTGTGATGGTCTCACTTAAGGACATGGAAATGTCTTCTCCTGCCCCATGGCATCTGCCACCCTCTGCCAATCCGACTGCCATCCCCAGGGAATTGCAGGTGGGGCTGGCAAGGACTGGATCCCACCCTGATCCTGGGGTCTGGAGGGCCCAGAGTTTCTTCTCTGCCACCAGAGTCATTCTGCAGCAAAAGCCCCCTCAAATAGATATACATATATATAGAACTCAGCACATAGATAGAGGATGATCTCCTGTCCCAAAGCCAGCCATGTGCAGCACCTGGATAAATATAACTCAGAGCTCATTTGCAAAGCATCGGGATGGGTTGTAGCCTCTCTCGCCTCTCAGCCCTCTTCCCAAACACACACCCTCGGGTAAAGTTGGAGATGATGATCTCAGAAGTCTTTTCCAGCCTAAAGGGTTCTGTGATTCTCTGCCCTCTACCAAGAGGGTCTCAGTTCTTCCCAAGGGCAGGATCCACCTAGAGCCTCACTCACCTTGGCAGTCCACATAAAGCGCACGGACCCGTGCACAGTCACGTCCCCTGGGCACACACACTGCTGCCAGGCTCTGACAACGTATATCCCAAGCCCTTCCAAGCCCTTTGGTCCCAGGCAGATCACTGTGCACCCCCAAAGTACAGAGTCAGCTTTAACCCTCTTTGTGCTGGGCAGTGGCCAGGGAGGTGGTGTTGGGTCCCAGCAGAGACCGTCCAGGATCAGGCCATGTCTCACCAGGAAGGGAAAGTGTGATGCTGGAGGGAGGGGGCATGATGCTGGGATCAGGACAGACCCCTGCAGCCTCCTTCAGCTCCAACCTCTTCCTCATCTTTACAGTTCAAAGCTGGAAAAAAATCGTGGCCAGCCTTTTCCCCACAGGGCCATGCTGTCATCCCTGCCTGACTTTGGGATACCTACTTCTGCCTGTGCAGAGCCAAGTGCCTGCCCTAGCAGATGGGTAGTGCTGGAGAATCCCCAGGGAACCAAGAGGACAGGCTCCTGAGAAGCTGACGTTGGCATCACCAGACTGGCTCAGCTGTGCCAGCCCCCTTGGCCATAGCCTTGTGGTCAGGGGCAAATGGTTGCCTCCGAAGGGGCTGGAGGGGCTGAGCAGGGCACTCCTGTGCTTCAGAGAATGTTGGGAATATCCTTCTGGAGGGAGCTGGGTCCCGCAGGAGCAGGCAGGGACAGGCACGGTGCGTGGTGTGGCGTGTGCTGCTGCCAGCCCTGCCGAGCCATGCTGAACCTGGTGTGCTGTGGCAGAGCCCCTGTGAGCCTGGTCTGCTGGGACATGGCCCCCAAGTCTGCTGGGTTATGGGTTGGGGGTCCCAAGGTGTTGGGATGCCCATGATGGAGACCACAGCAGGCTCAGCCAGCTGCCTGCCTGATATCTTCCCGCTGGTGGGAGGATTTGGGTATGCCAAGGTCAGCACCTCCCAGCAGTACAGGCTACTCCTGCCACTGAAACAACATCTCCGCAGCACCTCGGTGGTGTGCAGGGCTTGCAACCAACGCTGCAGGCCACAGGTCAGGCCATGTGCAGCTCTGTCCTGCAGGAGCAAAGCAAACAAAGCCCTGGTGCGTGGTTCTGGAGGGCAGGGGGGCTCTCCTGGCCCCCTCCCTGGCAGAGCTGTCCCAGGGCCAGAAGGAGGAGAGTAGGACAGCTCGGCCCCACACCCACACCTCTCTCACGCTCACCCACGGCCCCTCTTCCCATCAATGTGTCCTTGTTGCTCCAGCCCACTCGGCCAGCTGGAATGCTAGCCCTGGCCCTGCCGCCCCGGGGTGCCCTTTATGCCTTGACTCCCCTCCTCCTGCATTGCTGCTGCAAAGTGACACCCGACAGACGGGAACAAGTGGTGCTGTGACACAAATGCCACCCTGGCACTGCTGCCCAGGCAGCTCTTGCTTGCTGGCCTGACCTTACAGTGGGAAAGGCAGCGCTGCCCTGCTCTGTCCAAATTCGTGCTTCCCCCAACCACTCACACAGAGCTTCCCTGCCTCCCTGTGACTCCCTTGGCTTGCCCAGGCCTGGGAGAAGGTGGCCCCCAGCTCCTTTCGTGGCTCAGACCAAAGGATGGTCGCTGCCCACCCTGTTGGATGGAGCAGCAGGTCTGGCAGTGCCTGCAGACGATCTGGCTATGCAGAGGTGTCCCCTCACAGCCCGGAGCAGGGTGGCACAGGCTGGCCAGGCTGCCAGGTGCTGCCCAGGCAGGAGTGCTGGCATGGCTGGCCAATGTGGGCAAGCAGGCTGGCACGTACCTCCTCTCCCCACCCAGAGCCAGGCAGGGCCCGCTCCGATCACGTGCCAGCACACCCCGGGGTGCTGCTTCGCCCACGGTGCTGACCTCCTCCCACACCACCGACTCCCCTCACCCCCTGGCCCAGGGAAAGGTGCCACGTGGTCATGGGCCTGCTCTCCCCAGCCCACACTCAGCTGGGCTTGTGTCTGGCTCTGGAATGACAATCTTGGGATAACGTTGGCATTACAGAGAGATAGCAAAGATCTTTCTGCCCACCTCATTGGCACCTGCAGGGAGAAGGTGTCCCCAGCCAGGGTGGTGGCAGCTGTCCTCCCTATACCTGGTGCTTCCATGCGAGCTTGGTCCCTTGGCACTGCTGAAATCTCCCTGGAGAGCAGATTGTGATGCCCTGTGTGAGGACGTGGCAGGGAGAAGCCCTCTCTGCATAGGATCCCGTGCACTCCTGGAACAGCAGGGCTTTCTAGAGGAGCATCAGCCCTGAAGGCAATTGGTCCAGAGCATCCCTTCCTTGTGCATCCCTGACAACATCCGTGCTGTGAGCAAAGGGTATGGAGAGCCTGGCAAGGACCATCCAGCCAGAGAAACCCCCAGAGACAGGTTGGACATGCTGAAATGTGTGTTGTCTGAGATGCCCAGCACTGATCTGACCCTGACTGAGTTGTCTCCAGCCAGCCTCAGAGCCAGACTCAACTCTGGGTTTAGGATCTTGGGGATCCCGTGCTGTCCTGGACGTTGGCCACACACGAGGATGTGTATCCACACAACTTTCCCACCCTCCTGTGTTGCTGTAGGAGCACATCAGCCAAAACAAGGGGCACCAAATGGTTTGGGTTCCCTGGTGCCAGCAGCAGGGTGCCCTTATCAAGCATGTTATCGGGGTGTTCCTCTGGCACCCACAATCCTCCGCTGTGTATGCTATCTCGTCCTGGATGTGTTGGCTCATTCCCCAGAAGGAGAAAGTTCAGGCTGGAGCAAAACAATTGCAAACACAGGTGTGGGCACACCTGGCTCCAGTGCCTGGGGCCGTGCACCGGGCTCCCCCGTGCTGTGCCACCTAGGGGTGACGGGGGATCACCCAGGCAGCCTCCAGACCAAGGTGCCTGGACACTGGGTGTGATAGAGGGACACAGCTTTGCACCACACCACGGCACAGCCTGGCATAAACACACTGCCTGGAGCCTCTTGGGACACACCACACAACAGGGCATGGAAGACAGGCAGCAAGGAGTGCTAAGGGGCACTGACAGGGAGAAGTCCTTGTCTCCTGGCATCTCTGCTCACTCCCTACCTCACCAGGAGCACCGCAGCTCCTGCTCCAGCAGGGAGGAGTTCGAAAGCAGCCCGCTGTGCCCGTATCAGTGGCCTCTGGCCCACAGGCACTGTCACTGACTGCCCCAGTGAGCAGCCCAGGTGCTTGGCTCTGGCCCCAGCCCTGGCAGCCCTTGCTAGGGACAGTGTCTCGCTTCCCCCTTCACCCACGGTGCCAACTTGCTGCAGCCTCGCCGGGAAGAGGGGAACCTCTCGCTCCCGTTCCTTCCCAGCTGGGTAGGTTCACTGCTCCCCGTACGGGCCAGGTACCGGCGCCTTGGCGGGTGTCCCAGCTCCTCCCTTCCCACCTGAGCGGCAGCTCGGCGTTATGTAAGTGCAGGAAGAGCGTCTCCGTCAAGGCCGGCTCGAGGCAGCAGCCTCTCGGCGTCAGACGCTGGCTGGGCGAGGGGGCGGGCGCGCCGGGGTGGCTCACACGCGTGGGGCAGCCACGTGTGAGCCCACCCGCGCACAGCCCGGGAGCGCGCCCACGGTGCATGTGCGCGCAGGGTGGGAAGGGGATGGCGAGGTGTCTCTGAACGCGTGGGTGCTGCTCCCCCTGCGCATTACCCACCCACGGCGGAGCAGCAAGCCCCAGAGCCGCTGCCTGCCGTGCCAGCCATGCAGACATCTGTACCTGTCGCACCGACGGGCCACAGGTCCCCTCGGGGTGGTGGATGTGTCCCACCTGCTGAAGACACTGGCAGCCTCGGGCACCTGTGGCACTACTGGCCCAGCTCGGCTCTCCCAGGCCGAACTGGGGAGACCCAGACCTGCTGGCCCCAGTACAGGCTGCTCCCCCACAGGGTGTCACCAGCTCTCTCTGTCACCAGAGCCAGCCCCACACAGCGCCAGTGCAGGACCTGAGACAGCTCTGTCCACTCCTCGCCCCTGGGGTTCACCTCATCAGGGCTGGGGAGCCTGCGGAGTGGAACTCCTGTTCAGTCTCCTCTGTCCTCACTGCTAGAGGAGGGGAGCAGGGCAGCCCCCGCGGTCCTGCCAGGGCATGGATGGGAGCAGCCCCCAGCACCCCCGGCTGTGGGGGCACAGGTAGCCTGCCCGGAGCAGCCCCGAGACCACCTCAGGCAGAGCAGAGACACTTTCCAGGGACGGGAAGTACCACTCCGGGCCAAACCTGTCTCCACTCCGGGGAGGGCCAGGAGCGCTGCCGAAAGGGCAGGAGCTGGCACTGGGACTCTCGGGTTCCCTACCCAGGCTCTCACTGACGCTCAAGATGGCTTTCGAGGCAGCACAGCTGCTTCCCAAGGAACCTGCTGCTCTCTCGACGCAGGATGGGGCCGATGCCTGTCTGTCGCTGGACACTATCCATGCCCCTGCGGGCACTGTCTGTGTGGACAGAGGTAGCCAGGGAGATGAGCACAGAGTCCGGCGGCCAAGACACACAGCTGGGGGCTGTTGTCACTGCCCGGCAGACACAGGACACCACAAGACGGGCACGGAGGGCATGGCGGAGCAGAGCCACCCGGACCCGCACGCAGGGATGGGCTGGCACCACGGACGGACTCCGTGCCAGACGCGGCCACTCGTGCCTGTCCCCAGCCAGATCCCACCGGCGCTGACACCCCCCAGCCCGGGGGTCACACAAGTCCCCCTCTCTTCCCAGCGCCACACCGCTGGCAGCTCCGAGCCCGCTGCCCCAGGGCGCCCGGCCCCGGCAGCTCCCGGCGGTGACACCCACCTGTGGAAGAGGAGGAGGATGGAGAGCAGGGTCTGGTCGATGTTCCTGTTGCAGATGCCCTGGTTGAAGAGGTAGCAGGGGTCCCGCACGACGGGCTCCAGCGAGTCCTGGCGCATGATGGAGCTCAGCTTGTCGGTGTTGAGGTTCTGTCGGACCAGCTGCTCCCGCAGCTGCCGGAAGCTGCTCACGGTGGGGCTGCCCGGGTTGTTGTTCTCGCCCCCGGCCCCCTCCTCCAGCCCGCTCCGGTTGGCCAGGTCCAGGCAGCAGCTGCAGCAGTCCAGCCCCACGGGCGACCGGCACT
>VWZT01012706.1:95083-110704 GCA_013397055.1 Pachycephala philippinensis | reverse complement strand
CCCCGCCCCGAGCAGCGGTTCCCCGGCAGCGCAGCGCATCCACCGCACGGGCGGGTCCGGGAGAAGTTGGCGAATTGTGACATGGGGTGACAAAGGGCCACGGTGCCCCATTCCCGGTGGGGACCCTCGCTCCGCTCTGTGCTTTCCGGGGGCGGCGTGGGGGCTCAGGAGGCTGGCGCTGCCCGCGGCATCACTCCCCGAGGCATTGGCGCGGGCAGCCCGGGTGGCTCCGGAGACGGAGCAGGAAAAAGGGGATGAAAGGCCCCAGGATGGGGAAAAAAGCCAGGAGAGACCTGGGTCCACTGCTGGGAACGTCTGGGAGCCGCCTCGCCCGGAGCCAAGCCAGGCATGGGGGGAACGCACGGAGCCTGGGGGCTATGGATGTTGGGCACATTGAGACTCGCGGCAGGTGCCTGGGACTCGGGAATATGCGAGGGAAAATGGGCATTTCTAGGAGGAGAAGTGGCTTCCCTGGCACTGTTGCGTCTCAGGGTGAACATTTCTGCCACCAGTGACCCGCCCCGGGGGGCTGGTGAAGAGTGGCTGAGATACATGGTGCTGTCCTGGTGGTGCTGGGGCATGGGACAACACTTCAGAGAGGTGGGGATGACTGGGCTGGGACCCTCGGAATGAGATTCGCGAAGGTGATAAGGTCCCAGCTTCGAAGCACACGCAGAGATGGGGTGAGAGGGGGGCTGCGGGGCTGGGCTGCCATCGCTGCCGGTCAATGAACCCCGGGAACCAGCCCGGAGTGCCCTCACCCTTCAGAGAGATAAACAACCGGGAGCTGGGCAAGGGTCCCAGGAAGCAGAGCTGCCGAGGGGAGGAGCAGGTAGGCTGGGGAAGCCCGCCAGGGGCAGGCAGGACGGAGGGGCGGCAGCAGGGTCTGCACAGCGGGGTTGTGCAAAAGCGCTGGTGGAAGGAGCTGCAGCAAGCAGCGATCGGAGGATTGCAGCGTGTCTGAAGGGAGCAGGATTGATAAGAGATAAACCGGGTCAAAATCTGGCCGGGCAAAGCCACCAGAGCACTGGAACAGCAGGGGACCCTGTGGCAGCGCAGTGCCCGCCGGGGCTGTTAACGGGGAAGCTGCTGCCACTGAAGGAGCGGCAGGAGCGTCCAACAAACATTCCTGTTCCCTGTTCAGCGTGAAGAAGGAAGATACAACCCATGAGGATGAAGCAGTTTCCAGGCCGTTAGTAACCAGGGGAGTCATGAGACAGCGGCCACCACAGATCCACAGCTGGGAGAGTGGCCACGGTGACCTCGGGCAGGACTTCCCACGCCAGGCCCCACCAGAGCTGCGGACCGGCAGGATCCGGCTCCCGGTGGAGGTGGCACCAGCGTGGGCTCCAGGTGTGGGCGGGGGGAGCTGTCAGCCCTGGGATGACGCTGAAAACAGGTGAATTCCTGAAGGACGGACGACCCACAAGCTGCCTCAGGAGTGTCCCCTCCTTCTATGCGCTGGTGAATGCTGAGTGCTGTGTTTGAGCTCCTTCCTCAGGCCTTCTAGTGGGTGATGCAGGAGGCAAGGGGAATTGAGCCTTACCCATTTGCCCTGTGGCAGGGGCTAGTGAGGGGGGTCCCTGGTGACCCCACTGTTGCCAGGAGCCACGGAAACAGGAGGGTGCTGAGATTTCTTTTCTTCCATCCCTCCGGGTGCGGAGCGGCCCCGTGCGCTGCGCTCCGGCTGCAGCCCGGGCGGAGCTGAGCCCCACGCCGAGCCCCGTGGGCGGGCGGGGGCCGCGGACCCGCGGGAGGCTGCTGCCATCGCGTGGGCACGGGGGGAAGGACACGCGCCCGGGGCTGGCACCCCTTCCCCGGCCCCGGCTGCCCCAGTGCCTCTGCCCCTGGCCCGGGGCGTCCCGCCCGGCCCCGACAGCGCTGGAGGTGGCTCCCGGTGCAGGTCGCTGACTCCTCCAGGCTCCTGGTGCCCTTTGGCGGTGCCTCCTCTCCCACGGCCCCTCCAGCTGCACCAGAGCCGCCACACAGAGCTTGAGGCTGCTCCCCGGTCGTCTGCTCCTCGCTCCTCACCTGCAACCGGCACACATCATGGGCTGCCACGTTCTCACGTGCAAGCCGCGATGAGCTCCCTAAAGCCCCAGATCCGGGAGCCACATGGTGGTTCAAGGTGATCAGCTGGTGGCAGCAGCTGAGAAGTAGGTTTCCTATGTTTAGCTCTGGCCTTTTGGGTCCTGCTGTTCACAGGACTGGGACAGTGCCAGTTTCTGCACAGCCACTTCCCTCAAGGGCACCCTCGTGCTCCACACGCAGACGTGGCACTGCAGCCCTCAGCCACCACCGGCACAGAGTGGCTTGCTGGAGGGAGGGGGGACTCGGCCGGGTCTGGGGCAGACCAGGAGAGCAGGGACAGCTTTGGCCCCGAAGGGCATTGCACTCAAAGGAGCTCCCTTGGCTCTGGAAGGAATTCCCTACTGCCAGCTGAAACGAGGGGTGTTCTGCTCCCAGCTCAGGGCAGGGACTCCAGTCCTGCCCCGACTTCTGCAGCCCCCCGGACAAGAGAGGGTAGTGGACTGGGAAGGAGAGAACAGGGGGAATGTGTGGGACTGTGGGGGCCTGGGTTCAGCCAGCTCTGTGCCAGCCATGTCCCCAGCCACGTGCCATCTGTCTGTCCAGGTCCTGGAGCCACAGCCCCTCTCCCCACTGCTCACTTTGGGAGGGCCCTCCCTGTGGAGTCTGGGAGAGAAGATGCACCTGTCCTGTTCTCAGGTGGTATCCAGATCACCTCCTCTCCTCAAAGACCCTGCTGCAGCTGGGTCAGTGCCAGGCAGGGCTCTGGGTGCGATCTGCCTGTCCTGCCTTCCCTGTTCTTTCCCTGTTGGTGCCGTGGTGAGAGCTGGCTCATGCCGCTGGGCCATCTGCTCCAGGGGAGCCCGCCAGTGCCAGGCCCCTGCCAGGCGACCCCCCTGCGCCTCCCCGGGTGCTAAGAATAACCAGCACCGTCAGCAGCCGTGGTATTTGCAGGCACCGCCGGTGCCACCCCCATGCCAGCCTGCTGGGCACAGGATCCATCTGCTGCCTGACGTAAGCCACCAGCCACGGGGGGAGACGGGTGGGCAGCCTTGGGGGGCCACGTGTGGCTGTGAGGAGGGGTCCTGTCCCCCCCGCCTGAACAGGAGCCAGCGTCTCAAGGAGCAGTGCCTGATTTGGCCCTCGCCTGTGGCCACCCTGGAAGACACAGGAGCTTCTCCTTCAGCCCCCATCTGCCCTGTGCTCCCGGCATGCTGCCACCAGCCTGGGATTGGTGTTTGCTCAAGGCTCAGCCCAAAAGAATCCCCCCTACCCCTCTCCTGGGGTCTATGAGTGCCCCCATCCCTCACAGTCTCTCCCATGAAGGTGGAAGAGCTGCAGTGTCAAAAGTTGCTGCTGGAGGAGGTGTGACACAGCAGCTGGGCTTCCAAAAACACCTAATTTGGGATATTAAAAAATGATCATCCCTGCAAAGCAATCCATTTCCCTGGAAAGCCCCTGCAGTTTCGGGATCGTTTCTTCCCTACACTTGTTAATTTATGGGAGATATTATAACTGTTAATTTACAGGAGAGATTATAACCTATCACAAAACAGAAGCAGAAAAGCCATGGTTATAATTTCCAATTGTGCCTTTAATTAACACTGGTGATGGGCTGCCCAGCTGTGGCATTGCCAGGAGCTGCCACACTGTAAATCCTGCCTGAAACACTCACTCGAGTGACCGCAGAAATGTGAGCTTTATTAATATGAATGAAGTTGCTCTATGTTCAGTTGAACATAAAGCAGTTGAACAATTTAATCGTGCTCAACACTTACCCAGTTGATACCCAAGTGGGTGGACAAAGTCTTGCCCTTGCCAAGTTTTCCATGGTCAAGGATGAAGATGGAGGCTGGTCAAGCTGTGGAGATGAGGTAAGCCTGTTCTGGATACAGGAATCAAACACAGACCTGTGGCTCCAGCTGCCTGCCTGAATATCCTGGGTGCCGGGGGTCTGTGGGGACAGTGCTGCTCACAGCCTGGCCAGGGAAAAGCAGACCTGTCACATGCAGATCCTTACGTGCTGAGCCGGCTGGCATGGGGCAATGCCAGGGCAGAGTGGGGCCTGGCTGCACCGGGGCAGTCGGGGGCTCCCAGCAGCAGCAAGGGTGGGCAGTCCTTCGAGGTAACATAGAGAAGGAGTTGTACTAGTTAATGATGTCCCTGTGCTGTTTCTGGGGAGGGGACTACTGGGGCTGCCTGTCCCATCAGTGCTGGGGCAGTCTCCCACCTTGGAGATGCCTACAGTCATACTGGGACCAGGAACGGGCTGCCATCCCCTTGGCCATGACACCAGGATGCACACCTTGGAAGAGAGCTAGGAAGCAGGAGCTGGAACGTGACATACACTGAGCTCTCTTCTGAAGGGTGCATCCCAATCTCTGCATCCAGCTGCAGAGCTGCCGTGGAACCACTGAGCTCCAGTGACACCCCTGCCCTGCGCTGTCCCCCACCCAGATCCTTCTGGGAGAGGACATTCTGCTCCTGTACCTGCCTCCGCACCTCACTTGTCCCCAGGTGCAGCTGGTGAGATGAGCTGGCACCTGTAACACCCAGCAGGGATGGCAGGCGCAGGGAAGGTCCCTGTGCCCTGTGTTCACTGCTGCTGGCGCAGGATGTCCTGGTGATGGAAGCCACCAGGTCCCTCGACAGCTCGCAGGAAAGACCAGAGAGGGCTCTGTGGAGCAGGATGCTTGGAGTACTTCCATGCCCAAGGGAAATGCAGAGCTGAGGTCTCCCTCTTTCCCGTGTCCGTGCCTACAGCTGGGCGGCACATAAATGGTGTCAGATAGAAAAGGCTCCTGTCAAACACCGTTCACCACCATCAGTTACATGGAGGCTTGAGAGGGAGCAAAGATGTCTCAGTACCAGTGGAGCCGTGTGCTTGAGAGCAGGAGCACAGCTCACAGCAGTCGGAGCAGGGTTGGTTCTCCCATCCTTCTTGTCATGGCATGCTGGGCCAAGAAAGGCACAGCCATGGTCTGAACATCCCCAGGGCTCTGCAAACCCGAGAGAATCACCCTGAGGTGGCCCCAGAACAGCCAGAGCCAATGTATAAGGCTGATGGGGAGGATGCTGAGCTCTGGGATGGATTCTGGCTGCCAGGGAGGATGCGGAGTGCAGCCAGGCCAGACTGGGATGGGTCCTGGCTGCCAGGGAAGATGCTGAGCCCCAGGCTGGGTCCTGGTTGCGCTGTTCTGCTGCCAGCTCTGCCACTCAGCAGCGGTGCCGCGTTTCCTTCTGAGCCCACTTCCGTGCGCTGGGCTCAGGCTCACTGGGGAGCTCACAGGACTGAGCGTGTGACACTGAGGGTGTGACACTGAGCGTGTGACACTGAGTGTGTGACACTGAGCCACACAGAGGGGACAGGGCAGACGCTGTGAGCGTGGCTGTGGGAAGCGATGTGCCTGTGCTGTCTGCCCTGAGCCGCAGCTCCCAGGCCGGCAGATGCCCGTGCACACGCTCGTCCTTGCGCTGGCTGCCTCAGCGCCGTGACGGGACCGTGTCCCCGCTCACGGCACGGCCAGCGCCCGCTCGGGCAGAGAGGAACGCGCTCTGTGTGCGGACACTGACACGCGTGCGGGAACAGCCGCACACACTCGAGTTCCCCGTGCTGGGGCGGCCCCAGCCGAGCTCCCAGCCCGCGGCAGCAGCCACTGGATGGCAGCAAGTCCCCGGTGCTGCCGCCAGCGCCACCGGCACAAGGAGCGGGGCCGGGGCTGCCGGGCACAGGGCGAGGGGAGCGGGGCCCTGGGAGCCTGCGGGGACCAGAGAGGGGCATCTGCTCCTCGGGAACGGGGGGCCCGCCCCCACCCGGCAGCCGGGAGTGTCCTGGTGCCAGGATGTCCTTTATGGAGCCTGGTGAGATCTGAAGGTGAAGGATGACCACTGGGCAGCGATAAACTGGCAGAGCCAGAGCTGAGGCAGGGGCAGAGGCGAGGGGCAGCCCCGGGGCCGGGTCAGACGGGGTGGGACAGGTCCTGCTGCACAGCCCTGCAGGGCTGGACGCTTCCCCAGGGGCAGGGGCACAGCACCCACCTGCCCAAAGGCGAGGGGTACAAGGTACCACAGTGTAAGGGATGGAATCACAGAATCGTAATTTTTGTTGGCAAAGACATCTGAGGTCACGGAGTCCAGCCATTAGCCCAGCACTGCCCTGGTGCTATTTGGCCCACAAAGCCTCTTGAGCCCTTGATCCTAATTATTGTAGTCGTAATAACGCTGGCTGCCATCCCTGTGGTGGCTGCTTGTGCAAACCCTGCGGGGAGAACGGCCCTGAGGAATCAATGTCTTCCAGCAGATTCTGTAGCAAACGGCTTCTGATTCTACAGATGCCCCTTGCACAGGAGGGTGCCTTTGCGCAGGCATGAGCGCGACACCCCAACCTGATCCAGGTGTTTCACATCTCTGGCACTTCTGGACTTGGCAAGAGAAAATCAGGTCCCAGCCTGCTGGCTGCAGGAACCCAGAGGAACACGGAGCTCCTCTGGAAACGCTTCCAGCGAATGAAGAATGCTGCTGGTTCAGCTGCAGAGGGCGCTTTGGATGAGAGAATGAAGGCTCTGTAGCCATTGAAATGTCCTGGAGACGGTTCTGGGGTGATGAGGTGCTCTCACAACTGAGAAGGGTTGGGAAAGGCTCAGGGCAGCTGGAGCTGAGGACAGCAAGGACGAGAAGGATCCAGGGCAGCATGGCACAGTTGGTCCTGCTGGCAGTGGGATCACTTGTTCCCGTGCTTTTGACATCAGGAAGCCGGCCCCGGGGAGATGATGGGGAGGAAACCAGTGAGGGAGCAGCTCTGTGAGCCACTGGACCTTTGCAAAGGGCTTCTTGTTCCCCCCTGGACGTCTGGTCCTGCTTGGACTCAGGGAGGTGCTGTAGTTCTCTTTCTCGGGCGATGTCCCTAAGCCTCAGAGAGGAATTAATGGGCTCATGAACAGAATGTGAGTCTGAGGGGATTAGAGAAGGCTGGGAATAATGGCACCTCTAACAGCTGGCGTGGGAGCCAGATACATGAGTGGCTGCAGGAAGGTGGTGTGGGGGAGAGCTGGCAGAGTCCAGCCTGGCTGCAGCTTGTGGGATTCACAAATGCCCCCGAAGTGCTGGTGAGGTAACTGGGGCACTGGTGGGATTGGCACATTTACTTCTAGGGCGAAGTAATCCAGGGAGCAACAGGCTGTGCTGTGATGGGCCACTATTCAACCAGCTGGGAATTGCTCATCAGAAAGCTGGGGCAGAGCAAAAGAACAAACAGCATAAATATCTTAGGAATGAGGTAAAAGTTTGTTGTAAGTTTAATGCAATTAAGGTAAATTAGCCATTACATAATGGTGAGACACGGACATGTAACGATGCCCCTTGGGCCTGTCTCATGTGTGTGGCCTTTATGAGTAAGAGCTGCTGGGATCCCTCTGTGGCGTGGGTGGGTGCGAGGAGGGGGGAGCACCCGCACCCCGAGTGATGGGACTTGTGCTCCCGAGCACGGCCTCTCTCACTCTCCAGCAGCCAGGCTGGGTCTCCTCGGGGACAGGAATAGTCTCAGCACAAAGAGAAGGCAAGGCAGGATGCTTTCCTGTCAAAGCCTCATTATTCAAATTCAAGCTCCTCTTCAAAAAACAGAATGTCAAGGAACAGCACGGCTCCAGCATCAGTGGTCTCCTGGGAGAAATGTTAAAAGTGGGATCTTAAGCATCCAGTTTCTGTAGCACAGGAAAGCCTTGGGTTGGTTGTGCCCTGATGGATTCCCCAGGCTGACTTCAAAGGAGCCTCTCCCCCAGCCCCCAGCTCATCGCCAATGTGGGGTTTCATCTGAGGAGCCAAACCCCAGGGGACAGAGGGGAGCCCCTCAGAAGCTGGGGGCCTGGGAGGCCTCGGAGGGGTGGTTTTGGTGTCAGCAGCAAGCGCTGAAGCTCATGCTCAGCCCATTCCCTTTGGAATGCTGTGTAACAGCCTCCCTGCTGCCAGGCTGGCCTGAGCAGCACAAGGGTGCCTGGCCAAGGTAGTGCCCCTCGGGGTGGGCACCTTGGGAAGCTGGAAAGGACCTTCCTCACACCAAAGAGCTTCTTTCCTTGAGCAGGGCTTTGGGAGATGTGTGAGCTGGTGGTGGTCTGCACGAGCAGGGAGAGGCAGCCACGGTCCCTGGAAGGACAGCCCTGGTCCCAGCCCCTCTCCCTGTAAGGATGTCCTGCCTGCTCCCTGTTTGCTCTCTGGGGTAAAAATAACCCTGCCTGTCTGCTGCAGCCTGCCTTGTGCTAGACATCTTGCAAGGCCTCAATTTAAACAATAAGGGACCTCAGATCACAGCCTGACACCGGGAGGGCACCTGGCTGGGAAATGAAGGTGATTTTTCTGCACTGTGTTCCTGTGGGCTCACATAAACCCATTCTAAATTCCCTGAAGGTCCAGAGACAGGAGTGAGGGAGAAGGGCAGAATTCAGCCCTACCATCAGAAAGGGCTCTTGCTTGGAAACTCTGCCGAGCATCCTCAGGGCTCTTCAGGGGTGGGAATAACCTGCTTTTCCTTCTGCAGTGCTTCTTTTCCATTAGCATCAAGCTTCAGCAGTGTGCTGGCACCATGAGCTTTGGCTGCTGCTGTCTGGGACACCCCTGAGTCCATGTGAAGTCCTGCTAAGGCTGAGCTGGAGGGGACTTACTGGCAGAGCACGAGGACATGGACATGAGGTGACAGCAGACATCTTGCTGGGTGAGGGCTGCCCTTGGTCACTGTTCAGCACAGATTGTTTTGTGCACCAGTTGCTGGTGCATAACCAAGGCACACTCAGCATCAGATGTATCCCACACAGGGGACCTCAGGTGACACTGATGGACCTGACACATCACACACTGAGCAGAGCCAGCCTGGTCCCTCTTGCCCTGGTGATGCTGGCGCATGCTCTGGGCATGCCTTCCTGGTCTAGGACTCCTCTTGGCTCTCCCGCATCTTGTGCTGCTGAGGAGGGTGTCAAGGGCCACGCTGAAGCATGGGACAGACTCCCAGTCACCTCTGCCTCAGAGCAGTCCCTGCTGTCCCCCGTGTCCCTCCTGCAGAGCTGCGTGCCCCAGCTGTGTCCAGCTCTGGGGGCAGATGCCCCTCAGGGCCGGGCTCAGGGGGAAGGAGATGGTGATGCTGGGAGGGAGACACAGCTCGTGCTGCCTGTTGGACACGCCAGCAGAGCCAGGACATGGCACCAGCTCCCAGCCCTGTGCCCCCACCCCATCCTCTGGCTCCGCTCCAGCCATTCCTTACAGTGTAACTTTCAGGCTTTTAATTAAATGTCCATGAAACACCCATTTGAGATGCTTAATTTAAAGTGAGAGCTAATTAATTTTATGGGCCTTGGCCACGTCTGTTTCATTTCTGAGTTAATGCCCGGGCTGTGCTGGTGGAGGTGCAGAGAGCAAGGCAGCCTCTGGCTCCTGGGACTGTCTAGACAGTCCTAGCTGAGTGTGGCTGGTGGCCCTGTGTGGGGCTGGTGGCCCTGTGCAGGGCTGGTACCTCACCTAAGCTCCTTGCCAGGCTGGCTCTCACTCCAGCCCAGCTGGGCAGGAGGAGCAGGGCTGAGCTGGGGCTCTGTCCCAGCTGGTCCCGCAGTGCTGGACCCACTTCCAAGCACCACAGCCCAGGGACAGGCTCTGCTCCACAGCAGTGCCCCTGTCTCCAGGGGCTGGCTCAGCATGACATTGCCTCACCCTGCATTTGTCAACCTCGCAAGAACCTTCTCCCCCACTTCAGAGCAGATTTAGGGCCAAATTTGCTTTCTCATTCCGGCCTCCCCAAGACCCACAGCACCATTGCAAGGACTCCCATGGCCAAGGGAGCTTGGTGGAGCTTCTCCAGCAGCATCTGCGCAGCTCGGGGATGCTCAGAGCACTCTGTCCAGCCCTCCCATCCCAGGGTGTCCCTGATCATGATCCCACCGGAAAAAACACAGAGGGGCAGCCAGCTTCCACCTGCTCCCCCCACCTGTGAGCCACAAGGGACAGCAGAGGCACACGGCAGAGCCCCTTGCTGCTGCGGGGAGGCTGGGAGCCAGCGCAGGGCCCTGCAGAGCAAAGCTCCTGCCAGGAACAGCCCCGGGCTGGATTTGGTGGAATGAGGAAGGGAGAGAATTCCCTGCTAGAGCTGATGCCAGCCCTGAGGCATGGGGGGGAGGGGGTGTCTGTCTCTCCCATGCTTCAGATCCGCTGGGAAGGGGTTGTGGGTGGCTCTGGTGAAGGTCTGCAGGTGCTGGGGTCCAGCTGGGCCCCCCCGCACGGTGACCCCATCCCTGCAGAGCGGCGTGCGCCGGTGCCTGCACCACAGGGAGCACAGATGGGTTGTTTTTGAGGGCCTGGCAGACCTGCAGTCTCCTGCTTTATGGCTGACTGTAAAGGGCCTGCTATAAACTGTGATTGAAAACATGAATCATCTCACTAATTAAACAGAGTTATTCCATGCCAGGAAATCTGTCTCTTTTGTCAGGATCTTTGTTTTTAAATGGGCATAAATCTCAGGCAAAGCTAAAGATTGGCTCCTGGACCCTTTATCACCAAGTGGCAGTGATTTACACTGTGATTTACCCTGGCACCAGGGAAGGAATAGAATTAATAATAGATATTCATTTCTAAGCCACAGTAAGCCTGGAAGTGTGTAAACACCCACCAGAGCAGCATTACCATTCCACAAACCGAGTTTGCCTTGGCTCCGAGAGCATCTTGCCAAGGCCAGCCTGCTCTGGTGGGGGAGGTCAGGGCGCTTTGGGTGCTGTCTGGCAGGCTCGGTCAGGGGGGGTTGTGTGCTCCCCCATCCAGCTGGTGAGGGTGGACAAGGAGGGCCACAGAGGGACCTCTTTGTGCTTCAGGGCTTGCAGCCAAAGCATCAGTTGATGTTATACCCCGCTCTGCAGTGCACTGGTTCCTGCTGAGACCAGTTTGGGCAAGGGGGGGCTTGATGCTCATAACCCTTCTGAATCACCAGGCTCTGGGCATGGCCTGATCCAAGGTGGGAAGGAAGTTCTCTGGACAGCACAGGCTTCAGGAGGGGTATGCAGGTGCCCCAAGTCTCCGTCCTGGCCAGGTCTTGGGTCACTGTGGCCGTGAGCCCTCTCTCCTCTGCCCAAGCAAGCTGGGACTCATGCTGTCCCCATCGTGGATGGTGCACCCACCTTTGCTCTTTGCAAAGGGCCTGGGCCCTTGTGCATGACAGCAAATCCCTGAAAATGCTGCTTGCAAATTTCTTTGCAGCGCTGGGAGAGCTGGAGGAGCCCATCAGGATGCTGATGTCACGATGGTAATGTCACCATGGCTGCAGCACTGTCCAGGTACAGCTGCCCTGGGTGGGCTCTTCCTGGTGCGGTCCTGTGTGGGACCCCAGCTCCTGCCAGCCCTAAGGCAGTGCCTGGTCCTGGCAGCTCCCAGGAACAGCCTCATCCCTGATTCCTGTGCCATTTGCTTGTGGTGCCTCACTGGTATTTACAGAAGGTTCCCAGGGAGTTACCTCACATCCCGCGATCCGTGGGTCAAGGCCCGCAGAGCCTGCATGAGCAGGGGAGCAAGGCACCAGCAAACAGGGGCAAACAGTGCAATGTGTTCACCCGGGAACATCCTCTGGCCTGTGCTGGCAGCATCTGCACAGGGCAAGAGAGCACGGGGAGCGGCTCAGAGCCGTGGGTGCTGCAGCTGGAGCCAGATGTTTGCTACTACAATGAGGAGGAAGAAACCCCAGCCCCGAAGCTCCTGCTCCTCAGCCTCCTCTCTCTGAGTGGATTTATTTGCATTGGTGTCTTTGCCGCAGCTCAGCTGCGCGCTCGCAGTCGTGCAGAATGGACACAGCAATACCAGCAGAAAGGACCATGACGGTGGGCTCTGACTCTGGGATGCCAGAAGAAGCTGCTTACAGCTGGCTGTGGCACAGATGTTGTGGAACACATCCCCAGCTTGGCTTTTCTACTGTAGGTGTGGCCCCAAGGCCCTCGTCTGGGCTTTCAGAGAGCACCAAGTAGGGTGTCACTGCCTCAGGACTGTGGGGTTCACCAGGATGCTGGTGGTCCATCCTCATGCACTGCTGTGCCTGTGTCCATCGCTGCTTGAAGGCTGTGGAGTGACCAAACACCTCTCAGCTCTGTAGGAGGCTTGGGGCTCCATGAAGGAGCTGCAGAGAGGGCTGGGGAAATTGCTGTGTCCCCCACTGCCTGTTTCTCCTGCAGCAAACTAGGCTGGGATCTCTTCCTCACAGCCCAAAATCCCAGCACCTCCCTGGTCATGTTCTACTGAATTCAGGACACAAGCACTGGGAGGGAAGGATATCATTGCCAAAATGCTGTTGAATTGGCTGCTCAGGCTCCCTTCTGCAGCCCAGTATTCCTGAGCCACTCCAGTCCTGATGGAGTTTGCAGGGAAAGCCTGGAACTACCACTCAACCCCTCTTTGGGACCTGGGGAACATCTCCATTCCTATCCCAGAAGGGAAGGAGGGAGCAGCCCCCTCTTGTCACTGCCCTGGGTGTGACTGGGCACCTTCAGGCTCGTACTGGGGTCTTATTCACTGGAATCGGGGCAGGGTTTGCACCACATCCACAGAGACCCACACCTACACAAACATGAGTGATCTGTGCGGTGACACACCATGCCCAGTGCCAGGGACAAGTACGTGCTGCTGGGCAGAGGGACGAGCGTGTCTGGCTGCAGAGCGTGGCTGACCCGCGGCTCTGCAAACCAGTTCTGCCATTCCAGACATGCTGGGTTTGCTTTGAGTGTCTTTATCCAGCAGCAGCAAACACTGATGAGATAATTAGAGCTAAAACATGGAGTGCAGCAGGAGAGCCGTGCCCTGCGCTGCCGGGAGCTGTGATGTGTTTGGAGTTGCTCTTCCCACAGAACCAGGAAGGTCTCCTGCATATGTGCTGGTATAAAACCTGCTCCCTGGGTGATTTTAAGTGAGTGACAGGAAGAAAACAACTTTATTGCCTTGAAAAACCACCAGCTCTCATCACTTGTGCCGCAAAGCAGATGGGCACTGCCGAGAGTGAGAAGCGGCTCAGGAGCGGGCAGTGGCTGGGGGAACTGGAGAGAGAGCTGGCAGTGCCCCGGGGCAGCAGAGCCATCGCCACCAGTGCGGGGAGCTGGGGGGCTCTGACCCGTGCCTGGGCTCCCCAGAAAGCCCCTTCAACACCTTACTGCTTTTCAGCTGAACTACCCCCAATCTTCAGTCCACAGACAATTTGTATCCATGCCAGGTGTTTTCTCCTGCTTTAAACAAGGGATTTCCAAGGAGATGATTTTCAAAACCCAGTTGTGTAGTGAAGAGTAGTAGATGAGAATATCACTGACAGTACGAAAGGCCTGGGGAAGGGTGCGAATGCTGCTGGGAAGGTTTTTAAGGTGAGTAGATGCTCAGGATTGCTTTGCCAGTGTTTTCAGGGCATCTACCATTATTCACGAGATGCTCTGGGTCACCTGTGATGGCCCTGAAGGGCTCAATTCTTGCCCCCAAAACACACAGAGGGCTTTACTAGAGAAATTTTAGGATTTCCTTTTGATGGTTTTAACAATTTCTTGCTGTCTGGGAGAGCCAGCACAGCCAACACATCAGAGCTGTGTCCTGGCCCAAGCAGTCAGGCAACACGACCCACATTTTTTGTTGGCCACTACTAATGAAACAGCCCAAGAGATGGTTCAAAGGGGGGGTCACTTGTGTTGCTCTAACATAGGTCTGGGGTGAAAAGGGAAGTTTGGGACCCCGGGAGTGACGACACCCCAGTGTGCTGGTGAGGGCTGTGAGGGCTGTGGGGCCCTGTGGGTGCAGGGATAAGTGCTGTGCTTGGCTGGGGAGGGTGCTGTGTGTGACCAGGGATGATGCTGTGTGTGGTACAGGGGTGATGCTGTGTGTGACGAGGGGTGATGCTGTGTGTGACGAGGGGTGATGCTGTGTGTGACGAGGGGTGATGCTGTGTGTGACGAGGGGTGATGCTGTGTGTGACGAGGGGTGATGCTGTGTGTGACGAGGGGTGATGCTGTGTGTGACGAGGGGTGATGCTGTGTGTGACGAGGGGTGATGCTGTGTGTGACGAGGGGTGATGCTGTGTGTGACGAGGGGTGATGCTGTGTGTGACGAGGGGTGATGCTGTGTGTGACGAGGGGTGATGCTGTGTGTGACGAGGGGTGATGCTGTGTGTGACGAGGGGTGATGCTGTGTGTGACGAGGGGTGATGCTGTGTGTGACGAGGGGTGATGCTGTGTGTGACGAGGGGTGATGCTGTGTGTGACGAGGGGTGATGCTGTGTGTGACGAGGGGTGATGCTGTGTGTGACGAGGGGTGATGCTGTGTGTGACGAGGGGTGATGCTGTGTGTGACGAGGGGTGATGCTGTGTGTGACGAGGGGTGATGCTGTGTGTGGTGCAGGAGGATGCTGTGTGTGACCAGGGGAGATGTGGCTGCAGACCCAGCTGGGCTGGGCTCCCTGCTCTCAGGGCGCTGGCAGAACAGGCCTACCAGGTGTTTTGGGGATCTCCACAGCCCTGTGCTCACTTTCCCCCCTTCCCCAGCCCCCCATCCTGTCTCTGTTCCGATTCTGTCAGTCTCTGGCTGTTTGAAGCTCTCTTGCAGGGTGGGCTGTCAGGCTGGCTGTGGTTTGAAGCAGAAGCTCCTGACACACCATTAGCACGTGGCGCACAGAGAGAGGCTGCAGGAGCGCTGGGAGCTGCGGGGAGATGCTGCAGGGAGCAGCGTGGAGCTGGCAGAGAGCTGGGAGCCCCAGGAGTGGGGAGGGGGCTCCGTGCAAGAGCTCCAGTGGCTCCATGCCCTCAGCACCCTGGGGCAGGAGCCAGCTGCTGGGATACTGAGAGCCTGGGCTGGGGCTCGTGGAAGAACTACAGCATCTGTAAAACCCTGGCACTGTCCTTTCTGCTGGGGAGAGCCCTCACCCCGGCCCTCGCCTTCGCCCTGCACCCACTTGTACCCCCCTGGGGACTGGTGGCAGGTGGGGACAGCTTTGCCCTAAGACCAGCCCCGCTCGGAGGCCAAGCTCCTGCCCCTGCAGCACTGGGAGTTTTGCTGCCCCGTTTCTGTGCTCCCAGCAGGCACCATGGGCTCCCCGCAGCAAGAAGGGTGGCTTACGGGTCTTCTCATGCTCCTTCCTGCACAACAGCATGGATCTGGGAGAAGTGGGTCACTAAAGGGGTGAGATGTGCTGGTTCCTCTCCTCTGGGCTGTAGCCCCCAGCAGCTGGGAAGCCCGGCATCCTCCGGCAGCCACAGCTGCCTGTGGCTCCTTGTGGGGTGGGGGAGATGGAAGAAGAACAGCAAGTTCCAGATTAATTGCAAGTTCAATGACTGTGTACATGAATATTTAATTATCTACATCTGTCATGAATATGCATGATATGCAGATGCGAGAGGGAGCCGGCAGCGAGGTGGGTGCAGGCAGGAGCGCACAAGAGGGCTGGAGTGGGAGGAAAAACCGGCACCAGCAGCAGCAGCTCCAGGGAACCCGCTGGTCCCTGCGCTCTGGCACACAGGGACCCCAAATGGAAGGAGCTGTGGGACTGCAGGGGACAGCCTGGGGCGGGCAGCGTGGCACCTGGGGGTGTGTGATACCTGGGGGGGTGTGTGTGACACC
>VWZT01012706.1:75926-88944 GCA_013397055.1 Pachycephala philippinensis | reverse complement strand
TGGGGGTGCTGGTGGGAAGGCTGGGGGTGCTGGTGGGAAGGGTGGGGATGCTGGTGGGAAGGGTGGGGATGTTGTGCAGCACAGCCCTTGGTGCCAGGCTCAGCTGCTGACGTGCCCCGGCACCATCCATCAGTGTCAGTGAGCCACTTCAGTGTCAGGAGAAGGAAGAAGAGGATGGCACAGAGAGGAGAGGAAGCCCCACTTCCTCTCTTGGCCTTATCTGGGTTAAATCACGCCACGAGTCCTTGACAAACCTCTGCTCCCACTGAGCATCACAGCTGGGGACCTCGGTGGATAAATCACTGCCCTGCACTGCACATCCCGTCACTTTTGTTCAGGAGCAAGGAGCAAGCACCTCTTGTGACAGGCCATTAAGTACCTGTCAATACCAAAATTGTCTCTCCTCAGAAGCAGACAGCACATTTGCTCCTCTCATGCCAGGACTGACTGCTGGGTGGTGTGGTGGGAAGAGGTCACAGCTGCCTCTCCCTATCGGCAGGGATAGAGGTGACCCTTAGCTCAGGACCTGTGCAGGAGTTTGGACCAGCTCCAGCCCAGGGGCAGCTCCCGACTCCAGGCTCTGGGCTGTGAACAGCCCAGGAAGGGAGAGGACAGGGTCAGCCCAGAACAAGCCCTGCTCACAGTCCCCATCTCCTCCCTGTCCTTGGACCGAGCCAGTACAGAATGAACCAAACTGAGAAATCAGACAGCTGAAAAATAACCCCTCTTTCCTGCCTTTCTTTTTCTTTGGGTTATTTCTCAGCTGGATTTGTCCCTGCTCTGGTTCACAATGCTTTGCCCCTGCAGAGGGTCACAAAGGATTTGGGACAGCAGAAGAACAAACTCCTCAAACTGTCCCTGGAGCCACGGGAGGTCTGAGCCAAGCTGTGCCAAGAGGGACAGGGGCACGGGCTGGGGGCCAGTGTGGTCACCCCAGTGCTTTCCAGCCCAGCTGACATCCAGCGCGTCCCTCAGACAGCGTGGGAACGCAGCGGGAGCTCTGGAAGGGACAGGAGGCTCTGCTAAACCAGGGACATGTAATCTGGAGGCAGGCAGCATTTCCAGAGGGCTCCTTGTGCAGGGGGAGCTGTTCCCGAGGTTCCCTGCCCCGGCCCTGGCTCACGGTGCAGATGTGTGGGATCACGGGTCAGTCTGGCACTGCAGCTGCCCATCCTCCGTCTCGCCGTGCCAGGAGCAGTGCACAGGGAGACAAACGCAGCGTGGGCGAGCAGCACAGCCCAGGCCAGCGCTCCGGGTTTTGCCTTTGATGTGTGTTTATTTCCAAAGAAACTGGACTGAAATAAAAAACCTGGACAGAGAAGAAGATGTTTTTAATTGCAGCGGGTCTGCTCTCTTCTGGTGTTGCCGGCTCTGGCAGAGGTTTGGTCTCCCCTGCAGGCTGCCCGGCAGGGTCTCAGCCCCTCCTGTTCCCCACTGCCGTGGGACCACGCTCTGGCTCCCAGCGCCGGGTGCCAGCCCAGCTCTGTGTCTGGCTGTGGTGGTGGGAGCTTTCCTCGGGAAAATCGGCGGAGTCCCTCAGCCCCGGTGGCCTGAGCTCCCCTGTCCTCCTCCTTGGGAATGTTCCCGTGTTCTCCCCTCTGCTGGGGCTGCCCTGCCCTCCCGTGCTCCAGGGAGGGCTTCCAAGGGCTTGAAACATTCACAACCCACTAATGAGCACCTTCTTCCCTGGCCTGGCTAAAAATTAGTTTTTTCTCCAATTAGCACAAGAGAGGTGACCACAGCTAGTCGTGCCTGAGCCCTGAAGGCAGCTTCCCTGCTGGCCCAAGGAGACAGGGACCAGGGCTGCTGGGGAACCCCCTTCTCTCCCTGCACACCCTGCCCAAGCAGCCCCAGGAGAGGGTCATGTTCACCCTTGCCAGCCCACTGGTCACAACTCCCCTCCCCAGACCCACAAATCATTGAGCAATGGGCACAAATTCATTTATTACATCAATTAAAACCCCACTTCCTCGTATTTTTTTTGCTTGTAGAGAAACAACAACAGTGCCAGGAAGGTATATAATTATGGCTCATGATGGCAAATTTTACATCCCCAAATTGGAGTGTTTAATTCAATTAGATGTTATAAAGCTCTCGTTATCCCCTTCAGATGTTAATAAACTCAAGAACTTACAACTCCCTGTATTTGCAGCTCTCGCCACCCCAAACTGCTGTTATTTATATGTTTCTAAGCTGTTTCTAAACAGAACAGATTTTTATTGCTTCCTGGCCATATGCCCAGAATGAATGGGCAAAATTTTGGGGAAAAAATTAAAAACTGGAAACTTCCCTTTCTGTTTTTCTCTCCTGTGCCCCTTTCGCTGACAGAGGCTCCAAGACCCTGTTCCAATGGCCAGGTTCCCTCCTGGTGTAGCTGGGGTGGCCAAGTGTCCCCTGAGCCCCAGCGCTGAGCGCCCTGGGGAGAGCCAAGTCCTGGGGAGAGCCCAGGGGTGCTGACAGCATGTGCAGCTATTTCCATCTGTGGTGTCCATAAAGGCACTGGATTACTCCTAATCTCCCTGTTTTCCAGTGATTAACACACATGTCAGCTTTGGGGGGGCTTGTGCTTGACTTCCTTAATTAGCAGGAGGGGAATTTTCTCAGGTAGTTAAACCCCTGTTAAAAGCAGGTGTAAAGAGCAGCTTCATGCTGGTGTTGAAGGTGCCTCACTCACTCTGCGAGGTGCTGACAGCTCCCTGAAAGGAGGCCTGACATGACCCCAAGGACCCCGAGTCCTCCCAGCTTTCCCAGCTCCCTGCTGACCCCTTTCACTGCCCACCACCGCTGGCTGCTGGGACCTGGGCTCTCGCTGCCGTTTGGTCGGCAGTGACCACAGCTCTGTCACAGCTCTCCTGCCTGTAGACACCCTGGTCAGACTGGGCTGGACAAGGAGCAACGTCCTGAGCCCGCGGTCCAGCCGCGCTCTGCCTCGCCCAGGTCTGTGAGCTGACCTTCTCCTCTCCCTCCACACTCCAAACTCCCGGGGGGAATTTTGCTCCTCTCAGCTGCCCCAAGGCCGTCCTTACCACACACATTTGGGGCAATTCAATGCCTGAGAGAACTCAATTCTGTGATTCTGTAACTCAGACCCGACCTGCCCACCCTGGTCCCAGCACGGGGGGTAGCAGAGACCCTCAGGTGAGGGTGTGCAGCTGGGCAGAGCTGCAGGACAGATGGACACAACCCAGCCCTGCCAGCACGGGGGCCGAGGCGTGATGGCAAAGTTCAGCAAGCAGGATTGCCAAAGTGTGTGTTTGTCCACGCTGTCCGGGGATGTTGGCTCAGCAGCCAGATCCCACAAAGGCTTTATTCCCAGAGTTCCCAGATGGCAACAGGGTGATCTCTGGAGTGACTCAGAGCATGCTTGGCTGAGCCCAGACGGCCGAGCTGCTGCTGCCATGGGACGCAGCCCCTGAGGTCTGGGCAGCTTCTTGCTTTTACTTGTGGGAAACTGGGACAACTGGGGGAACCCAGGCTAGCAACCATCTGCCATGCTTCTGGAAGGCTCCCTGCCATTCCCTGTGGCTCAGGACACCTCGCCATGCCCAGTCCCCTGGTACACACACAGCAGGATGCCCAGGTGCAGGAGGTTTCCCCCAGACTGGCACAGTCAGTCCCTCTGTCATCCCTGAGAAAGGGAGTGCTATATCAAAATGGAAAGAGGGGAAATTTAGGTTGGATGTATGGAAGAAATTCTTCCCTGTGAGGGTGGGGAGGCCCTGGCACAGGGTGCCCAGAGAAGCTGTGGCTGCCTCTGGATCCCTGGAAGTGTCCAAGGCCAGGCTGGATGGGGCTTGGAGCAGCCTGGGATAGTGGAAGCTGTCCCTGCCCATGGAAGGGATGGAACGAGACGAGCTTTAAGGTCCTTCCAACCCAGACCATTCCATGACTCCATGCCCCCAGCAGCATGTGGATAATGGGGGTTTTGGAGATCACCTGCCTTGCAGAGATTTTTGGTGCACAAAGCCACAGCCCTTACTGGCCACGTGTGACTCAGCGTGGCCTCCGGCTTGGTCTGTGCCTTTGAGCTGAGTGCAGCGGTGGCACGTCCCAGGTCTCTGTGGCCGTGGGCAGGAGTCAGGGCCCATAATGTGGGGAGAATCTGCCGTGTGCCAGCGTGGAGCCCCGCTGGGCAGTGCCCACACAGCCCACGCACACGGCTGGGAGCAGTGTCCGGCAGCGCAGAGCAGGCAGCGGGACGTGTTTCATAACCAGCAGCAGCGCAGGGGAGGAGCAGCTGGACACACACTGCTTCAGACAGAGCTGACCATTCTCTGGCTCCAGACTGTTTCAACTTCAGCTGAAAAATGTTGAGCTATTAGTTCCTGGTGCAGAACAGAGCTGCCCTGGTGATGGGGTGATGTGAAAGTTTGAGAATTATTTTGTATGAACGTTCCTTTTTTTTTTTACTCTTTTCCTAAGTCCCTGAGGCTTTTCAACTTTTAAATCTGTACTCTTGTGTGGCAGCTGCATCGACCAGCTCTGTCATGTCAATAACCCGTGACACACAGCATCCTGGAGGGCTCATTGGCATTGGGGAGCACAGCAGCTCATCCTGGGGCTGGGATCCACTGCCAGGGTTGTCTTCTAAATTGAACTGACTTGGGTGCACAGGATGGGAGCAGTGGGAATGCTGAGGACTGGAAAGAAGGTTCACTGTCAGACCAAGCTGAGGATCCACGTGAGCTGGAGCCTTGCGACAGAGCATCAGTACTGTGAGAACAAGCTGCAGAGAGGGGCCGGGATCCACAGGAGCAGAGGAATGTGTCAGTCTCGGCACCGTGAGCACCAAGACAGGCACTGAGTGGGCCCTGGAAAGCCACCCGCCAAGCAGGAGGCACCTGTGGCACCTCTGCACCCCTGCTCGAGAGAGGAAAGTCTCTCTGAACCAGTTTTGATCAGGTTCAGTTAGAGCATCAGAGCTGAGGAAGCGCATCAGGACCAGTGATTTGTTCGATGAATTCAGGCAGCGATTCTGTCTGCAGGTTATAAGAAAGAAGTGCTTAGATTTGCAGAAATCCCTTCATTATTCTCAATTATTCAGAGCGTGTGGCGCTGCCTCAGCACTGCTGTGGGCACGCTCTGCCCAGTGCTGGCCGTGCTGGTGGCCCCTGCTCCCACCCCGGGCTCTGAGGCCAGCGTCGGGCACGGTCCCCGTGCTACAGCTTCTGACCGAGACTCCAGCGCAGCGAGGGGAAGAGCAGCAGGATTCCATCCTGCCCAAAGAGCTTTCCTTGGGGATTTCTCACACCAGGGAGGTGTGACCAGAAGTGTGACAGATGGCTGAGGTGATGCGTGCCTGCCATCGCCCCAAATGGTGAGCCAGTGTCGATTTCTGAAGTGGGAAATCCTCTCTCAAGTGGGAAAACCCGCGTTTACAAATGTTCACAGAAGGAGATTACCAAGCAAGCTGGGGACATGAGGTACATCTGCCTGCCAGAGCAGCTGTGGCTGCCCCTGGATCCCTGGCAGTGCCCAAGGCCAGGTTGGATGGGGCTTGGAGCAGCCTGGGACAGTGGGAGGTGTCACTGCCATGGCAGGGGTGGAACGGGATGGGCTTTAAGGTCCCTTCCAACCCAAACCATTCCCTGATTCTGTGATACCTGGGAGGGGTTTTTTGCCAGCTGCACGGTGAGTCCAATCAAAGCTGCCAGCTACAGCCTCAGCATGCACAGGGTGAGGAATTTTTAAGAAAACAGAATAAAATGCCAGCATGACCATCGCCATTCCTGAGTCACGTGTCAGTAGCACGGCTTTGAATCCCAGCCTCTGCCAGATGGATGTGGGGCAACCTTGGAGGCTGGCACCACAGCATTCACCTCCGTCTCCTTCCTGAGCACCCATCTCCACGTTGTGTGAGGTCCTGGATTTGCTTTTACTTTGTTTGCAGAGATTTTGCTGAGGAATCCCCGGCAGCCAAGCGTTACCCAGAGCACTGGGGCGAGCGGCTCACGGGCACAAATTCCAACTGGCCGGGCCAAGACACCCATGAGAGCCTAAGCCATGGCCCCAACTGCCCCACAGAGGGCTTCAGCCTGCCCCACCTGCCCCACACATCTTCCTTGAGGGTCAAACTTTTCTGTTGAAGCCCAGTCACTATCTATCATTTTCAACACAGCCACGAGGGCATTTGAAAATGCTTTTCAATGGAAACAAAACCCAGCATTTTTGTTTAATTTCTTGGTGCTATCAAAAGCTGCTCACTGCTCTATTTTTAGCTCCCCCAGAACAAGCTGCATGAGCTGGTGAAAGGAGCAGCATGTTGATGAGGGTGTTGGGTTACTGCATCCCAGCCTCCCGCTGCTCCCAGGCACGGGCTGAGCCCAGCAGGGCTCCCAGCTGCCCACACTGGGCACCCCCACCTTGCAGTGCCCCAAACGGGGGTGCTGATCTCTCCTTGCTGCGAGCATGAAGTTCAAGTTGGCAAAGACCTTGGAGGAGAACTAAGACCTGTTGGTTCCTCAGTAGCATCTTCCTGTTGGGACAGAGCAGTCCAGGGGAGCCCAGCATGCCAGGGGATTCATGGATGTTCTCAGTCCCTGCTGAATTGCTTTTGCCTCTGGCTCAAGGTTTGAGGTGTGCTAGGAGAAATTCCCATTGCGAGTCCTTGTTTGGGAAAGAGCTGCTCCACGGAGAGTTTTGTCCCAACGAATCACCCTGGAAGGAGATGGCGATGGAGCACAGCTGGATGCTGGGGAAGGGCAGCACTTTGAGCTCCCTGGAATCTGCTACTGAAGAAGGAATAAGCTTGACCCAGATACATGAAATAACACAGTCCCTGACAAAGCACTGCAGCAAGAGCTAGAATTTCACATTTATTAAAAAACCAACTTACTCGCTGTCCACAGATACACACAGCCCAGAATCAGGGATGCGCTGGGATAAAACAGCATCAGCAAAGGCTGGATGCAGCTGATGCACCGCCAGCTCTGTGCTGGGGCTGTGCGGCAGCAGCGCTGCTGCTGCTCCACCTGCCCTCAGCAGCACCCGCCTGCCTTTTCCTGCCCCCTGGGTCTCTGTGGCTCAGACAGCTCCACTGCTTGTGCTCCAAAACCAGAGGCGTTGCTTTGGGGACCCCTCTGCCCCCAGGCACACCAGCCCTGGCAGACTGGAGAGGGCAGATGGGCTGTGTCACACCAGCAGCAGTGTTGGGACACTGGGAAGGGTGTGTTAAACCCCACGGCCAGCGGGAGCAATGGGACCACAGGGATCTCTGGCAGCAGCAGGGCTGGTGCAGCTCTGCCAGCGGCCTGTGCTGCTCCTGCCTGCTGGGACGGATCCCTGTGTGCCGTGTGGGAAGGGGCACCACACCCCACAGGCCTCCTCAGAGGGGTGCACGCTGCGTGGGGGGATAAGGAGCACTGGCGGTCCACGGGAGACCCCTCGCCCAGGGGTTACTGGTGACTGGGTACTGGTTATTGGTTACTGGTTACAGGTTACAGGTCACTGGTCACTGGTTACAGGTTACAGGTCACTGGTTACAGGTTACAGGTCACTGGTCACTGGTTACTGGTAACTGGTCACTGGTTACAGGTCACTGGTTACAGGTTACAGGTTACAGGTCACTGGTTACTGGTTTCAGGTCACTGGTTACTGGTTATTGGTTACCGGTTACAGGTCACTGGTTACAGGTTACTGGTCACTGGTTACAGGTCACTGGTTACTGGTTACAGGTTACTGGTTACAGGTCACTGGTTACAGGTCACTGGTTACCGGTTACAGGTCACTGGTTACAGGTCACTGGTCACTGGTTGCACCATCCCTTGCACACTGCTCCGCCATGGTGGCAGACTGTGCCTGCTGCCTTCACCGCTTTGGGGCCGTTTGAGTTTCCCTCCCATGTGCTGCAACAGCATGAGCTGGAACACGTCTGCTCACGTGTTTTGCTCGTGCCCTGAGGCAGGGAACACGGACCAAGGAGCGTGGAGGTCCCTGATCCTCACGCCACATGCAGAGCGTGCCAGGGCTGGTGGAGCTCTGGTACTCCAGGCTCTCGGTGGTGATGGGCACTGCCCCCCATCCCACCCAGGAGCGTGGGGAGCTCGATCACTCTCCCGGCACTAAGGACTGAGCACGTGAAGTGCTACCCTGGGCAGTCTGAGCACGGAAGTGGGGTGGGAACCCAGGCCAACATTCGTTTGGGAAGCACAGGGAATTTGTGCAAGGCTGCCAGTCCCGCCCACAGCCAGGGGCAGGTTCCAACAGTCCTGGAAGGACAGCGTGGTGGCCTGATGCCAACGGTGCTGCTCTCAGGGCCACGGCTGGGGTCTGATCCCTCTTTCCTGATGGCACTGCAGCCCTGGGGCGCCTGTGACCCATCCTCTGGCAGCTCTGCCCTGGAACTGGGAGGTGCCAGAGCCTCCTCCTGCAGCACCTGCCCTCTCTGCTACTTGAGGTGCTCTGCAGGATGCTCCTGTCCCACAGGGATTCAGCCAGGTTTTACTCCCAGCATTGCATCTTTTTTTTTCCTTGAAGTCCAGTTCGGGCAGGAAGCACGGAAGGCACTTGGCATCTCCTGTGCCAGACACCTGACAGCCCTGGATTAGCGCTGGGGACACAGACTGTGCACCGGAGCTGCAGACCAAAAATGCCTCAAATTAACTCCTCAAACCCCAAATCCTGGAGTTTGCAGCACTGGAACAGTGATGACAATTCCTGAAGGCTTGTGCTCCAGGTCTGGAAGGGATGGGCTGCCCACAGCACAAAGGATTTCTGAGTGTTTCATCCCGGCCATCCATGTCTGGTGTATTCACCTGCTGGGCACATCCCCAGGACACCAACTTCCCCTGACCCGAGCCTGCTCTTTCTTCTTCTCTGCGATGGCTCTTCCCCTAATTAGGAGCCATAAATATGATTCTACAAAAATTTAGGTTAGGCTCCATGTGTGATGCAGGGAGGACTTTGTACCAACAGATCAGCTTTAAAGCTCCAGAGTGGAAAGGGATCTTTGCAGGGATTTTAATCTCGGAATGTTTCAGTTCTTTCCAAAGAAAGGAGAGAAAAATAGAGACAGGGAAAGAACCATCGACACGTGTCTTTTAAAGCCGCTAATGGAAGATTCCCCGAGGCGACCAGTTGAGCTGGAAATCCTCCTGCTTCACTTCTTGACAGCTTCCTGTCTCTGCCTGAGTCGTCAGCCCAGACACCTCTGTATTCTGGCGCTCAAGACCTGACAGACACAGCAGGACATCCCTGGGACCCAGCAGGACCCAGGCTCGGGGCCATGCAGACCCCCAGCTCTGACCCATCTTTTCCCCAGCTGAGCGCTGGGACAGGTGAAGGTTTTCTCTTTTTAGTGGTGTTAACCCTGACTTCCATGTCTGTGGCCAGTGATGGAGTCAGTCTGACCGAGGTCTGTGCTCCATGTAATGCAGCCAGCATTGGAGAGATGGGCCAGGGTGGGTCTCTGCCATCCCAGCACATCTGAGCTAACACAAAGTCACAAACTGTGTCCTGCTCCTGCCTTCCCCTTGCGCTGGGTTGTGGGGATGTGCACCGACAGCTCTCCAAATTGCCTGAGGGCTGATTTCATGCCCCTTCTGCATTTCCTTGCAGGGGTGCGTTGGCCTAAAAAAGCGTTTTGATTGAAAGGTGTCGGAAAGCTTGCAGAGATCAGCTTAGAGCCTTTTTATACCATGGGGCAGGGGTATGGGACAGACCCAACAGTCCCATGCTGCACGCGTGGGATCTGGGTGCAGAACAGAGCTGTGAGTACCAGCAGAGCAGCACTGGGCACACTGAGGGGGTGTGTGGGTCCCAGAGCACTCCCTGCACCACAAGCAAGCTCATTAGCAGGCAAGTGGCCCATCTCTTGATCTCCTGTGTGGTGGCATTGACCTCGTGTCCAGTCGCGGGGAGGGAGGTCACATCGCTCCCAGCACCCTGCTCTGGACAGTGTGTTTGAGCAATGGGAGTAAGGAGAAAAAGCCTGTGGTTGCTCATCTCGGGCACTGCCAGCCAGGCCCAGACAAGCAGCCTGTTGGTTCTTGTCTAAAACCAGAAATCTGGATGGAAACCTGAAAGCAAAATGCCCCAGCCCTGTGGAACATGCCTGGAAGAGCATCAGAGTGTTTCCCTTTCCAAGGCAGCAGCCACTGGGAAACAGGTACAGCAATAACAAATGGAAGATGTATCCAAAAGAGAAATAGTTGAAGTTTCTTTGCCACAGCAGGACCTCTGCCTCATCCCCTCCTGAAGCCAGGACCTCATGTGAGGTGGCTGGTGGTACTGGCAGGAGATGCCCACAGTCTGCCAGGCCCAAAGGCTGCACAGAACTGGCAGGGGAAGAGCCAGTGGTGATTAATGCCTCATGTTTCACCCCAGAGGTCCCTAAAGCCTCCTGTGGGGTGAGTGTTCCAGCACCTTTGGTGCTGGTCTGGTTTTGTTCATTTCTAAGTTGCAGTAAAGCTCCCAGAGAGGGTCCTGGAACACCCCTGGCCCTGCTGTACTGCTCTGGATGGCGTTGGGCATGTGCAGGGCTCTCAGCCCTGTGGAGAGGCAGCATCCCTGTCTGCCATCAGGATAGAACCAGATGTGTCTCCCGGGTAGCTGCCATGGGCAAGGATATCATGTATTCCCATGTATTTCGGGTAGTTCCAAAAAGTAATTCCAAAGAGGTCTTGGCATCATTCTCACTGTTTCTGAGAGGGGTCCCACGGCAGGGGGGAGTGGTGACATTCCTTGTTGTCCACAGGCAGAGGAGCTGCACTTGGGGACCCCATCCAGCAGCTGTGGGTCTGTTCTCCTGGTCCCCTTCTGCAGGGGACTGAGCTGATTCCTCCGAGCTGTTGGACACACGGGTTCCTGCTGCCCACGGCTGGTCTCGTGGCATTGCTCCCTGTTCCTGCCCGTGCTGGGGCTCCTCAGGGGATCTCACAGCTGCCCTCCAGCATTTTGAGGAGCTGAGGAGGAGTTGAGGATTTTGGCCAAAGGATTTTAACTGCTGAAGGTAAGTCATGCAAACGGGATCGCAGCTCCTGGCCGGGTACCTGCACAAGCGGGAGGAAACAGTGCGTGGTCACATCTGCTGCCTCTGGCACAGGCTGCAGGGCATCCTCTGCCCAGGGGGCAGCAGGAGGAGGAGGAAGATGCCGTGGAGAGCAGAGTGATGAGCCCTGATGGAGCCACAGACACTGAAGTTAACTCCCCGCTGGGGTGTGTGGTTCGCTCAATGACTGGCACCGTTCCCAGGGTTAAAGTGCCCCTCAGGAGGCCACATCTGACACGGCTGAGCCGGGGGCAAAGAGCAGCCACTGTTCATGGGGTACAGCTGCTGGAGACCCTGTGAGCCCCGCATCCCCCACACACACAGAGCTGGGACGGGAGGGGAGGGACCAGTCTGTGCTGGGGATCGGAGGCGCTGGGGCGGCTGTGGCCAGTCGTGAGGGTGGTTTCCAGGAGCGAAACTCCTGTGGGATGCAGGCTGAGGCCAGTTTCGGGGCTGGGAGGTGCTGGAGCTCATCCTGACTTGCCCCACACAAAGCCAGACAGTGATCCCACCTTGGTTCCCCTCAAACCACCTTTGGTCTAGGATATGTGGGATGTCCAGCTCCCCCACTGGGTGCTGAAAAAAGAGACGAACCAGTGCTTCAAAGGCAGCCCAGAACTCCCTGGATTCTGCAGGTGATTCACTGCATGTGAGGAAGCACCTCTCCTGCTCCCGTGCTGGGACAGATTGCTCTGCCCAGCCCAGCCACAGCCACGCAGGGGGACTCGGGGCACTCTGAGCAGGTGGCACTGCCCATCCCCACAGAGAGGGGGATCCTGTACAGCCCTCACGTGGAATGTCCTGCCCAGGGCTGCCTGGGCTCTGCCTCCATTGGTACCGGCCCTGACGCAAAGCAGCAGCACCAGCTGAGCTTCACCTGCCTGAAGTGAGCTCCTGACAGCCCTGACAGCTCCCGGGGCCTCAGTGTCCCTGCCTGAGCTGGAGAGATGGCTCCTGCTCTGCCTCTGCTGTGGGGGGCAACAAGACAGGCTTTCTGGCAGCCACAGTGTCCAAATGGAGCCAGGAAGGGCAGCTGTTGCCAAAAGGATCTGCTCCCCGTGTTCCTGGGTAGTGCCAGCACCATGGCAGCCTTCTCCCCTAAGAACAGGGATGGCACACCCCGATGGCACAACCACAGCGCCAGGGCTGGGAGCTTTGGCAGCAGGGCTGGTCCCAAGCACGGGGAGCAGCACCGGGGCTGAAGAGAGTGTCACCACAGGGTCACAGGGACAGAGCTTTGGCCGAGCGCTGTGGCGTGACCCCTTGCGTGCTGCATCCTGACCCTGAACAGCAAAGGGCCTTGAAAAGGCACTGGCTGGGGACAGGAAAACTGTCACAGGGACGTGTGTGTCACACACCTGGAAAACACAAAGCAAAGTCCCTGCACCCACATTGCTACAGCTGGACAAAACGGAGAAAATTATCTATAAAGGCTTTCTAGATAAAGGTTTATATATAAAGGTTTATCCCAAAGTCCCCATGTCTGCCTCTGCCTTCCCATAGATGTGCTGTTGACAACACAGCAGTGTTTAGGGATGCATTGCAGACTTTCCTGGGAAAACTCACTTTAAAATCCTAATTTGAGCCTTGTACTCATCTGACCTACTCAGCACCACATGATCTCTGTAGCAAATCATCTGGATACCGAGTAATTACAGCCTGGTGCTAATAAATGAGCAACAAACTCATAATTATCTGCAGAAGTTTTGACGAATGATTTTTGGAAAACCCTCCATGAATCTCGCTAAGTTGGGAAGGACTCAAATCTGTCTGTGCCTGCGGGAATGAGCCAGTGGGAAGGACGATCGCTGCTGGCAGTGGTGTGGGGCTGTCGCTGATGTCCTGCCTGGGGGGTTCTGTGCCCCATGAGGCCTCCAGTTGTTGGTTCCTGTGGGGCAGAGCAGAGAGCCTGTGCTCTGTGTGCAGGTGTTCTGTGTGCGGGGAGAGCCTGAGCCTGTGCTCTGTGTGTGGGGAGAGCCCGAGCCTGTGCTCCGTGTGCGGGGAGAGCCCGAGCCTGAGCTCTGTGTGCGG
>VWZT01012706.1:54354-66871 GCA_013397055.1 Pachycephala philippinensis | reverse complement strand
AGTCGGGGGTGGGGGGGAATGCCGCGGCCCGCCGGTAGGTACCGGGGTGGGAAGAAGCACCGAGCCGGCCGTCGGGGCCCCGGCGCGGCCCTTCCCGCGGGGTTGCAGCAAGTGCCGGGGCGGGGGGCCGCCGCCCCCCNCGGGCGGAGCGGGTACGAACTCGCCGGCTCCCGGCTCGCTGCCCGCGGCTGTAGGGATCCCGCGCCCACCTCGCCATCCCCCGCGCCGTTCCCCTCGCCCCGGGTTTCCCGGTGGAGAGTGTCGTATCCCTCCCGCCGCCCAGCCCCGTGCCCGCATTCGGGATCCCGGCGGTTCGTGGTGCCGGGCTGCCGTCGCCACCGCAGAGCCGGTGCGGGGCCGGGGCTGGCCCTGGGCCCCCCGCACCCCTTCCCCCAGCGCGGCTGGAATCGGTAGACTCCAGGGCCACGGAGGTTAAGGGCAGCGGGCTCCGTGACCGGCGCTTCGGGAGCCGCGGAGAGGGGCACGGCCACGTGCGGGGGGTGCCAGCGCTGCCCCCGGGGGTCGGGGCACCTTGCCGGGGTTCCGCCCGCGCTTCGGGGTGTCACTGCTGAGCTGGCAGCGCGGCGTGTTTGCTTGCGCCGAGGATCCGTGGAGCTGCTGGAAAACGTGCCCGAGTGACACCTCGTCCTCGCGCTTTATTTTTGTGTTTTGCCTCAAAAAACATCCCAACCGCAGGTTTATTGCCCCTGTGTGCACAGCTGGCAGGGCTGGAGCACAGCTGGCAAGGGCCGGAATGCGGTGAAGGGCCGTTCTGCCCAGCGGTGTGCGGAGTTTCTGGGGAGGGCAGATGGCTCTGCCTGCTCCGTCATTCCCTCAAGCCCGGACACGCCGGCGTTAATGGCTCCTGCCCTTCCTGGCTGTCGCCCAGGTCTCCCCAGCCAGCCCGGAGGTTTCGGCTCAGCTTTTGTTGTCGGAAGGCGGCTTCAAGGAGACCGGCTCTGCCGGAGGAGCTGCCGCAGCCGGGTGGGAGCTGGCAGCGGTGCCTGGCGGAGCGCAGGGCACTGCTGGCTCCCGGGCGGCAGGGGGGCATCGTCGGGCAGTGTCTGGCAAATCCGGGAGCTGCCGCCGGCCTGTCGGCCTGCCTGCGGGGCGGCGAGAGTGGGCTCGAGCTGCTCCGTGACCCTTCCGATGTGGTCAGCAGCGCCCTTCCCGCCCGTGCCCCGCTGCAGCGGCGCGGTGACCCTCGGTCGGTGCTGGAGGGGCTGTGGCGGAGCTGCCTCCGCTCCCGCGGGTGCCGAGGGCTCTGTGCTCAGGCTGCCGCTGCTGCATTTCACCGTCGAGGAGCGGACTGGAGGCTCCGTGCTTGGCTTGTGCCCTGACCAAGGGGTGATAAAACCGGCCACAGCACGGAGGGAGGGAAGGAGGGAGGCTGGCCCAGGCAGCGGTGCTGGAATGCTCTCGCACCGAGGAGATGTTCCCTGGGGATGCTCCTGGGAACAGACGGTGCAGGAGGAATACGAGGAGGAAGGATGAATTGATGCCAACGACAGCAGCAGCTGTCTCGGTTGGGGCAGGTGCTTGCAGAGCCCTGGGTGTGCCGGCTGCTGTGCTCGGAGCTGGGTCTGTGCCCTGCGAGCCTTCCATGGCGGCTGGGAGGCCGTGCCCGTGCACAGCCCGCATCCTGCTGCTTTGGAAACGCTGCTTTGCAAAGGAAATGGAGCTGCAGTGGGTGATAAATCCCTGCCTTGCACAGCGTGCACCGGCTGAGCTGCGCTGGCCTCCGAGGTACAGGCACGGCTCAGGGGTGTGTGTCGGTGTGTGGGCATGTGTGTGAGCGGGGTGGATCGGCCCTGGGACCATGTGAGTTTGATAAATTACTTACTTTTAAAGCCGGGATTATGTTGTCTCCTGCTGCATCCCCTCTAGGGATGGATAGGTGTTTCCAAACGCACACTGTGACTCCCCTGGGCTCTCTGTGGGTTTCTGAGCTGTCGGCTGGGGCTTCTGTAGTGGGGAGGGGGGCGTTGAGCCCTTTAGCCCTTGGGTCAGTCCTGGCTTTAGGGGGTTGGTGCACCCCAAAGGCTGGTCACTGGAGAGACCATGGCTGTCCCGGCTGAGATGCTGGAACCAGAACCGTCTCTGCAGGCTGCACAGCATTAAATGAAGCTGATGAGCAGTGTGATTATTTTGTTCCTCTGGAAGGAGTTGCTGCTGCCGGTAACAAACACACCTCCTGTAACAAACCCACCTCGCCTGCTGGGAACCCCTCTGAGGCTGGTGCTCCCCTCGTTGGGGCGAGAGGGTCTGTGGCTGCTCCCCTGAGCTCCCTCCTGGGGAGGGACGAAGCCTTGGGGAGGCTGGAGCCTGTGGTGCTGCTTTCCCTTGTTTTCAATGTTCTTTGCCGGGGAAGCGAGTGTGTGTTGCAGCCCAGTGCGTGCCTGGCTGTCCCTTCATCTCGTGCCCCTCCGATTAGCGAGCGCACGCGTGGGGATGCTGCTGGGCAGCCTCAAGCTGCTGCTTCCAACGCCACCGCTCGCTGCTGTGGAGCCCGGATCCCAAAAATGCCAGGGCAGGGAGGTCAGCAGCGGAAGAATGGTGTGTCTGTGCGGCTCTGAAAGGCGCCTTGTGCTGTGCGAGGGCGGGGGGCTCCAGCGGCGTGCAGGGAGCGTCTCACCCCCCGGATCCTGGGCGCCTGCGTGTGTTCTTACACAGGCTGCAAACATCGGTATGGACCTTGGTGCCAGCGCCCCGGAGCTGCCTCTCATCCCTGGGTGCAGGGAGGGGCACGGTGCTGAGCCCCGAGCTTGTGGCTGTGTCATCCTTGGGAGGACGTGGGGCAGAGCTAGGCATGCTGCAGCCCCGGCTTTTGGGGTGCCAGTGGTGGGACCCTGCCAGCATCGGCAGGATGTGGTGGCTTCAGCATCTGCCCTTCATCCCAGCCCCTGGCCCAGAGCGTGGCCGGGGGCAGAATTGCCCTTTTTGTGCCTCTGGATGAGCTGGACTTTCTCAAGACAGGGCCGATTGTGCTCGATTGTGCTCGCTGGCAGTCCATCCCTCTGCCTCCACTCTGGGCCCCTGCCCTGGGGCCGGGGTGGGGACACCCTTGCCCTTTTTACTGCTGTGGGGAAGGCAGCCCCCAGCCCCCAGTAATGCCTGTCAACGCAGCAGGGAGAGGAGTGGGTTGCTGGCCGCCAGGACCACTCCAGTGTGGGGATGGGACTGGGTGACAAAAATTGGGGTGCAGCCGGGGCTGGTGGGGAGGATCAGGCTGGACCACTTCTTATCTCCTTTCCGTACAGTCTCAGCTCTGTGGTGCCAGTCAGGCTCCATGCAGCTCACTGGTCCCCATGTCACTGTGGGCTTGGCTTCCTCCCCCAGCACACACACCTGAAGTGCCCTGGGTGCCAGGAGGGCAGGGGACATCTCTGCTGGGGCAGTTCCTGTGTTTCAGTGCTGCTGTCACCCCTCTCGTAGAACCATAGCATAGCCTGAGTTGGAAGGGACCCATCAGGATCACTGAGTCCAGTTCCTGGCCCTGGGCGGACACCCCAAGAGTCTCATCATCTGCCTGAAAGCATTGTCCAGTGCTTTTGGAGCTCTGGCAGCCTTGGGGCTGTGACCACTTCCCTGGGGGGCCTGTCCAGTGTTCAGCCACCTGCTGGGTGACAAAACGTTTCCTGATGTCCAACCTGAATGTCACGTCCCTGTCCCCCTTCCCTCCCACTGTCTCATGTCCCTTTCTGTGCGTGTCTGCTCCTAGGGGACGTGGGCTGTCCCAGATGTCCCCTGGTGCTACACCAGTGGCTGCTCCCCGAGCCCAGGGCGGGGAGGGGACACTGCCCTGTGGAGGTGCCATCGTGTCCCCCATTGCCCAGGTGTGCTCTGTGTCTGCTCCCACCTCATGCCCTGCCATGGCCCAGGAGCATTTTGGGCTGTGCTGAACCGGGGGAGCCTCTTAAATCAAAGTGGAAAGGGCTTGTGGTGATTCTGGTGGGAACTGTTTGTTACTGAAGCTGTGCTGGCTGCGAGGTCCCAGTGAGGAGCTGCTGCAGGAGCCCCGCGCCGCCGCCAGGGCTTCCCGGCTGGGTGGTGGCATCTGGTTTGCTTCCTTTGGGGCATTTCCCGTGGGATTTCCGCCCTCGGACAGGAAAAGGGTGCGGATGGGATCCGGCTCGAATGGAATCTCAGCCAGAGCAGCCCGTGAATGAATGGGGATGCTGCTGTCACTGTGTGGGTTAAACTGCTTCTGGGTTTTTTACTCTCAAAAGAGTGGAGTGACTGAAGGGAAGTGGGGGAGAGGGAGGGGAGAGTTGTGTGGGGTTTTTGTTTGTTTGGGGGAAGTTGGAGTTTTTGATTTTTCTGGGATTTTTTTACAGATGTTGCAGTTGGATGCTGCAAGCTCTCAGATCTCAAAACTGTGTACTTTATAGATCTCACTGTCTGGAGACTCTGCTACAGGGGGAGAAGGAAAACCCAGAGGCTTGTGAAAAGACAGTGTGAGAAATAGTTGGAAACTTGCTGCATCACTGAGACTCTGAGGGCAGATCCAAGGGATGTGTGCTGCACACGCAGCAGGTCCATGTGCCAGCTGCGTCAGGGGTCCCCCAGCTTCACACACTTCCCATGGGATTCAAAATGAAAGGGCTCCATGCCTCTGCAGAATGTCATTATGGTTGTTTATAACTGAGATTCGTGTCTAAGAGGGAAATGAATTGCTCAGTCTGTTTGCCTATTGCTTGTTTTGCAGATGCAGGAACTAGACCATGTTGGGGTAATGGCCTAGAAATTAAATTTTGCTTTAATATACAAACCCAGTTTGGAGTTGGTTGACTGAAGGGGAAAAATTACATTGAGGCAGGAGGCAGAGGCCAGGCTGGAGTGGGGTTCAGGCCCAGGGCTGTCGGTGTTATCTGGAGATCTGTGGGGGCACAGGGGAGGTGGGGACGTGCCAGCTTTCCACGGTGCAGCCTGCAGCATCCTCTGGCAGCACAGCAGCGATACTGAGGAATAAATTACCTTTCTTTTTCAAAGAGACACAGAGCAGCTTAATGCAGTTCGTGGATGATCCTCAAAGAACCCCTCAAGCCTGGTTGTGTAACAGGACTGGACGCAGTGAGGCAGGGAAGGGTGGTCTCAAGGATGCTGGAGACTCCAGAGCAGGGGTGGGCTGGGGCAGTAGCACCGGCCTTTGAGCTCGTGCTGTGGGACTCTGAGCAGCTGCTCTGAGGGGGGGAAGGAATTTGGGGGGTTTTGAGCTGCAGGGTGATCTGGCTCAACACCTCTTTAAGGAGCAGGCTGGGGTTTTGGCTGGATGCTGTACTGGCTCAGGCTGCCACACGTGCTGATGCTGAGCCCCAGCGTGACACTGGGATGCTGGCACTGCTGGCTGTGCTGCTTGTGCTGCCTGGGGTGTCCAAGGCTCTGGGGTGTGTGGGAGCTGCTCTCTGGCTTCTTTCTCAGCAGTTTCTCTTCAGCACTGTCTGGAGGCAGATGGTTTGGGAGAGGGGGAATGAGGCACGTGAGGGTGGCAGGAGTCTGTGGTCTCCATGCAGCGGGGAAAGAAGAGGCATGGGAGCTTCACATCCCACCTGTAAGTCCTCCAGAGCCCCAGCACTGGACCTGCTTCCCATGCAGGAGAGCAGATGTGGATCCAGGCTCTGGAAGTTCTGCACGAGGGGTTTTACCCTGGTGGACAGCCAGGGCTGCTGGTGATTGCTGCCCTGGTACTGTGGGCTTGGACGAGGTGTCTGCATCTTCCATTCTTACCTCCTTGCATCTGGCTGAGATCTCATGGGAGAAAATGTGGGGTTTTTTAACTGTGAGATCAGTGAAATGCTGCCTGGAGAGGCTTTGGAGTCTCTGGAGGTATTTGGAGCGGGTCACGGTCCTGGGCAGCCAGCTCCAGGTGAGCCCAGGTGAGCAGGGCTCAGTCCCCATCCCCAGAGCTCCCAGTGGGTTCTCACCTGGGAGCACGGTGTGCCAGGGCTGTGCCGGTGCTCCCCAGGTGCAGCAGGCATCCCACAGCTCTGGCCTGCTGCACAAACACATTGGCTCAGGCCGTGTAATGGCATTTTGTTTATCTTGAGCAGCTGATGTTGCAGCCGTGGGGAGCACGTCCCCGGAGCAGCCTCTGCGCACTCGGCGTCTCCCGAGCCCGGCTGGAGCCCTGGCAGCGCTGTGCTGCCCGGGGCTCTCTCTCCCCCCTCGCTGTGCTGCAGTGCTCCTGGAGCTGGATGGTGAGTGCAGGGGCTGGAGCACCGAGCCAGGATCCCGGATCCCGCTGCCTCAGAAACTCCGCTGGGACCTGGCCTTGCGCTGCCGCCGGTGTCTCTCGCCGCTGTGTTGATGTTCTCCCCTCCCAGAAACATGCTTTGAGGTTTTTTTAGCTTGGAGGTTTTCCCTGGCTGCGGTGGCTCCCGCGCTGCTCCCTGGTGCTGGCAGCGTTTGTGTGCCTGCAGGAAGGAGAACAGGATGGGTTTGTCTGGCAGGAGGGTGGAGAGTGCTGAGCTGCGTGACTCCGTGAGGAGCAACCCTCCAGAGTCTTCTTCCTTGTCATGTTCCTTCTCCTCCGTGGCTGGTGGTGGGACATGTCCTCTGGGATGCCCATGGCCGTGCCTGGCGTTCTCTGGGATCCCCACTTCCCTGTGCTTTGCCTCTCAGGTTTGTCCTTGTCCTGGGAACTCTCCTGCTTCTCCCTGATGAGGGCTGGCCTCTCCCAGGAACAGTCTCCTTGTTTTTGTCCTCTGTGATTTTTCTTCTTGGCCCCCAAATCCAGATCAGATCCTTCCTGGCCTCCTTGTTCTCCCAGCATTTGGGCTGCCTTGTGCCAGTTGTGAGAGCCTGCAGATGGTGCAAAACTGAATTCCTGGGAAGGACTGGGGGCTGTATGGGTGCTGCTGCTGTCACCTCCCTGTCCTGTCTCCACATGTGACATGTTTGTGGTTTTCAGGCATTTAATCTTTCAGCCTTTTTCCATTGCTTTTATCCGATTCCCGAAGTCCTTTAGCAGCCTCATCTCACGAATAACGCAGCGTTACAGCCGTGCCCCTGCAGGCTGGGAAGTGACTCAGATGCTCTGCGGGGTCACTCAGCGGTGGCAGGGTGACCTCTGTCACGGAGAGAGGTGCCACAGGGCTGGGGACTCCTCACAGCCCCTTGGCCGTGCCAGGGCTGCCATGGGGCCAGATCCAGCTCTGGTGCTGGCCTGGTGCCCTTGCTGTGACAGTGCTGGAGAGGGGCCTTGGAAAGCTGCTCAGTGCTCCAGCACTTGGGTGAGGGAGACTGTGGGCCTGCCAGACTGAATATGTATCTATAGATATAACACTGTTATTTTTTTAAACTGTTTTGCTCCTGTCAGTACTTTCCCAAGCCTCTGGCCGCAGTTGTGGTCAGTCCCAGAGTGACCCTGCAGAGTGCTCTGCTCCCTCCAGCACCCCAGGAATTTGTGTCCACTTGTCATTCCTCAGCTGCTGTGAGCTTTGCCGTGGAGCTGCAGAGGTTTCCCACGGGGAGCCAGCAGTGTCAGATGCTCCTGGAGGCAAAGGCACCTTGGTGTCAAACCCCCAGCGTGGCCCTGGCATCGTCTGTGGTTGTGACAAATGCGAAATTCAGAACGTTTTGGTTCCGTTCAGATCATTAAAGAATTCATCAGTGCAGGAGAGCAGGAATCGTCTGTGCTGTGCCTCCTGTCGCCAGAAGCCTCTGCCTCCCTCTGGCAGCCCACAGGGAGGGAGAGGGGATGGCAGCAGGAAATTACCTTTGTAGTCACCTGCTTCATCTCCTGAATTGCAGCTGAGCAGAGCTGAGAGGGATGGAGGGCAGATCCGCAGCTCCTGCATGCTGCCAAAATTACCTTGGCTGCCCCTCAGAGCTGGGAGAACTTTGGAGAGATGCAGCGTGGTGGAGCCAAGCTGGCCAGCAACAGGGGTGATGGAGGCAACCAGCACGGTCCAAATCCTGCAGGAACCGGGTGGGGATGGTGGACTTCAGTTTGGTGAGCTCTGGGGTGCAGCCTGCGCTGGGTTCAGGGTTGTTCCCTGATCCATTGCCACAGGCTGATCCAAGGGGTGATGGGGTGTGCTCTGTCCCTGCCTTCAGCAGCTAATCCTCATCCTGGCGTGAGCCATGGGAATCCGTGTCCTGCAGTGGCACGGCTGTGCTGGTGGCCTTGGCTCAGGAAACCCTTCCTGGGTGGCCGGGAGTGAGCTTGGGGCTGATCCCAGAGGATGCAGTGCGGTACTACTGGTGGAGCATCCTCTGATGTGCTTCATGAAGTGTGAAGGACACCACTGTGGGTGTCGGTGACATTCAGAGCAGAGCATGGGACAGGGGACAGGCAGTGGCTCTGCCCTACCTGTCCCTTCTGTGTGCTGGAGCCTCCTTCTCTCTCTGGAGACGCAGCCCCTTGGCACGGGATGTTGCGGGGGGAGGCTGAGCCGAGGGGAATTGGTGCTTTTTTGTTTATAAATGTATTTTAATTTGAGACGAAGGGCAAAAGTGCTCGTGTGCAGCAGTGGTGAGGGTGCAGAGGCCTCCCCAAAGAGATGCTAATGGTTTTGAGTCACCTCGGGGCGAGGGAGCATTTTATCCTGAAAGGCTTTAAATGACCTGTGTAATGCGCTGGGTCCCTCTGTCGCTGCAGCAGGGCAGGAGGGCTGGGAAATCTGGCTGGTCCACGGAGCACTCCCAAGGGACTGGGGTAGGAAAAAGGATTAAAAATTGCTCTGACTTGAAAACAAGCCCTAGCTGGGCTTTCTGTGGAATGAAGAGGAGGTAACTGTAGGAACAGCAATCTCTGTCATCCTCTGGCTGGCAGCAGAGGGAGGCGTGGGGGTCCCGTCCCCGTGGCCCCGTGGGGTCCCTCCGTGCAGCCTGTGGGAGCTCTCCTTGCAGTTTGTCCGTGGCTGATCCAGAGCAGCGCTGGCATCACGGGCTGTGCCGTGCTGGAAGCCAAGCACGGGTGGGGCACAGGGTGTGAGCTCCATCCCCAAACCTCCTGTGCTGGGACCCTCCGTGTGCGGGGGCCCGCAGCCCTCAGGATGAGCTGGGCTGGCTCTGGGAAAAACGCGTCTCCGAGACTTCTCCTCGTGTGCCTGGAAGCCTGGAATGGTGAAGCCGCAGGCTGAACCCTCGGCAGCTTCCCTCATTTTAAGTCATTAATCTCTTTTAGCTGGCCCAGTTACACCAGTGTGGGTGCCTCTTTCTGAGCATTTCGGGGGGTGGGGGGAGGAGGGTGTAAAAGTCTAAAATATCTAGTACCTGCATTGTTTCTGCGCTTTGCATTAGCACTAATTATCCCCCCATTGTCTCCAGTTCCTGCAGGAAGTCTTGTTTATCCTTCCAGCCTCCCAGGAATGCAGCCCAAGGAGCTGTGCAGATATATTTAACCTCGCACAGAGCAGCACAATGGCCCTTGGATTTCCCGACTCCGTGGTATCTGTCGGAAGTGCAGCCGATCTGTCGTTTTGGGGTGGGGAGGTTGGAGAGGGCGCCGGGTCGGGACAGCGACAAGGCTCCGGGCTGAGCCCACAGCCTCCATCCGCAGCGTGAGGATCTGCCAGGGCTCGGAGCTGCGTCTGTCCTGCTGCCACCGAGCAGCAGAAGGGGACTGAAGCGGGTCACGGGCAGCGTGTGCTCGTGGGCTGGGGGCTGGCGGGGTGCTCCTCGGAGCTCCATCAGGGCACACGGCAGCCCTGAGCCAGCAGGGACGTGGCAGAGCCTTTGGGTCAGACAGCAGCTCCTGTCTCTCCAGAGCTGTTCCTGCTCCCTTGGCCCCGGGCAGTTTTGTCCCTTCCCAGCGTGGGTGCAGAGGGGCAGTGCCCAGAGCAGCTCGGGAGGCACAGTGGGGGGATGCCCCTCTCGGGCTCTGTGCCTGTGCTGGGGTGGCATTGTGCCGTGCAGGGGGAACCCCCCTTCTTTGCTTGAGATCTGTTGTTATTCCATCCCCCAGAAAACATCCCTGCAGCAGAGCTTTGACTTTTGCACGGCAGGAGGGGCCCTGGGGAGCACTGGCGAGGGGCCAGCTCCTTGCTGGGATGCACTGGCCCCTTGCCGTGTCACGCTCACCTGGCAGCAGCACTGGTACCTTCCCAGGTATGGAAAGGCTGTACCTTCTGTGTCTCCCGGCTGTTCCCCATGGTGGGCTTTGCCACGAGCCCAACCTTTGCTGTGGTTGTGTCTCTGCACCTCTTTGAACTCTGCTCCTCTGGGGGTGAGTAGTGGCAGTGTCCTGAGCTGGGGCTTGGTGTCCCGTAGGAAGCATGGGAGTGGGAATGAGCCTGGTGTGCCTCGTGGGGTGCAGGCCCTGAAGGATGCCGGTCCCCTGGTACAGCACTGGGGCTGTGAGCACTGGCTGCTGCTGCTCCAGCCTCTGGAGAGACCGAGGGGTTTGCCTTGCAGCACGCTTCTCCTCAGCAGGACGGATCTCTGTGCAGAGCTGGATGATCTCCGCAGCATCCAGCTGGGGGATAAGAGCCGTGGCTTGCTCTGGAGCCCAAAGGTTATTCCAGAGCACCAGCTGCCGCTGCAGCCGTGCCCTCCCTCATCCTCGCTGGGCCTGGGGCTGCTGGCTGCGGTGGGGATGAGGCTGGGCTGGAGCCGCATTGCAGGCGGTGGCTGAGGAGCAGGGGAAGGATGCGGAGCCACGGGGGGCACCTGGAGAAAGGCTCAGATCAAAGGGCTGCTGCCATGTGTGGTCTGGCAGGAGCCAGCTGGGAGCAGCGCTGCTTTCAGGAGCCGCTGGTGCAGACACGAGCGCTGGGTCTGCTCGCCTGCCCTACAGCATCAGCTGGAGAGGCTGGCAGAGGCAGAGCAGGCAGCGGGAGAGCACAGAGCTGCAGGAGAGGTAAGGGACGGGAGGGGGTGAGACCTGGAGCAGTGGAGTCCTGTGGCAGGAGGGGAGGGACGGTTTTCGGGGGATGGCAGGGCTGCCGGGGCTCTGTGGGTGCTGGATGTGCCAGTTTGGTGGCGTGCCCAGTCCCCAGCTGCTTTCCTCAAGGGCCAGGCTGGGAGGGGGTCACTCGCATCTGCCATGGCCTTGGGAAGGTGGGTCTGCTCCCACTAAAGCCACGTGCCTGCAGCTGCCCCTGGCAGTGCCGCGGGCCCCCTGCCAGCCCTCGGCACCACCGTGACCCCCAGCTTCAGCCGAGGTTTCAGCCTCCGAGCTGTGCTGGCAGCTGCTGGCAGAGAGGCAGGGACTGTGGGTTTGGGCATTGCGGGGGGGATGGGATGGATGGATGGACGGATGGATGGACGGATGGATGGGCATAGGCAGTGTGTGGTGAAGAGGGCTGCCATGGGCTGTGACCTGCCAGAGGCTGAGCCTGGCTGCTGCAGCCCCAGGTTTCACGGATTAGGGCGGGAGGTGCTGGGGACCCTGGGGAGCCGCTGTCTTCCCTGGGAATTGGAAGCAACTGTGCCGTGCTCCAGGGACCTGCCACACCAGAGGGGCTGGAGAGGTGCCCTGGGCCTTCTGTGTCCTGTCAACCCTCGGGCCACTGACGGAGATGGCAGGGGAAGGTTCCCACACGCTGTTGGTGGGAATTGCCCCGTAATGTCCTGCAGGACAGTGTGCACCATTGCTGCCTGGGGCATCTTCAAGCCCTCCAGCTGATGAGGAATCCACATGGCATGATTCCCGAGGCATGATTCCCGTAGCATGGCTGCAGGCGCCGGGGAGCAAACCGCAGGGAATCCCTTCTGGATCCACCCTGCAGCTGAAGGGCTCCAAACGCCTCATTCCCTGGGAGCCCTTGGTGGACACAAGCTGTGCTGAGGTCCTGTGGGAGCCCTCCAGGAGCTGTCACCTCCCCAGGCACTGTTTGTAGAAAAGAGGCAAAATCTTCCCTTGGAGCAGGAGACACCGGAGATCAAACAGAGGATCTTTGTTTGGTGCTTGCCTCTGACATCGTGGAGGTGAAGGAGGTGGAGCCCTTGTAGGCTTCAGCCCGAGCATGCTTGTCCCGTGCAGGAAACCCAAGCTCCTGGAGCTGCTGCTGCTCCCTGGTCAGGATCTCCGTGAAATCCCAATTATGTGCTGCAAGGCTGGCACCAGCATGGGAGAACGGGGAGCACGGCTCGGCAAGGGCTGTGTCCTTTTGCAGCCATGACCCACTCAAATAACAACACATTTGTACTCATCCTACGCTGCACTCCTGTTGGGGTGGACGAGTTGATGTCAGTAGCTGATGTTTAGCATTGGGCCCCAAAACTGCTCCTGTTGCCCAGGGCCCTCCCCAAATCCCACATCCTGGCCCACAGGAGCAGGGCTCCTTGCTCCTCATCAGAAGTGGATGCAGGGGGGAAGGTTTTTTGGCATTTCCAGAACCAGTGGAGGAACCATGGACTTTTGCCAGCTGTGAGTGGATTATCAGCCGTTTACACCGGTGGGAAGAGTGGGGCTGCAGGGCCGGCAGGAGGGGATGGTGGCAGGAGGGGATGGTGTAGAGTTCACACATTGGGAATAATCCCTTTTGTGGGATGAGGGGGAGAAAAACCCCATCCCAAACTAGTTGTGCAGGCAGCGAGGCCAGAGGGGATCAGGGCACCCAGCAGGATG
>VWZT01012706.1:28078-50213 GCA_013397055.1 Pachycephala philippinensis | reverse complement strand
GGGGATGCTGGGCTCCCAGGGCTGCTGTTTCCCTGGCACCCGCACAGTGAAGGATGGCATGGGAAGTGCTCAGGGCCCCAAGGGCAGTGCTGGGAGGTGCCCGGGGCGGCGATGGGGGGGTCGTGGCCGTGCTTTGGGACCCCTGATCCTGCCAGGCGTGGGGGAGCCCGGTGGCACAGCGCTCACAGCCGGGCACAGGGCCAGGAGCAGCTCCTCCCCGCTGCTTTCCCATGGCTGCAGCGGCTCCCAGGCTTCAGAAACCCTCCAGGGGCTGTGAGAGGAAGCTGCTGGGAGCCCTCGTGCTCCTCTGCTTGTTGGATACAGCTGCTTCTCCAGTGTCTCTCGGGGAAAAGAAGAATGGATTTAAAGAAAATGTGTGTGTGTGTGCAAGGCTGCATTTGGCCAGCGAGAGCTGCTGCAGCATGAATGTATCAAAATATCCGATGGATTTATTTTATAAGCCCCTTGAGCTGGTGCAGGGAAGAGCTCAAGGCTTCCTCCAGGCACTTGCAGATCCCATTTCAGACCATTGGGAAGAGGTGGTGTGATGGGGTGGGATGGGGCTGGGCAGGTCCCGCTGTGGCACCTGTGGAGTTTGCCATTTGTGGCAGCAGCCTGGGGCTTGCAGCAGCCAGACCCTCTCCTGCTGCTGGCTCATCCCCCACACTTTGGTTACAGCCCTTTTTCATAGAATCCAGACTGGTTTGGGTTGGAAGGACCTTAAAGCTCATCCAATCCCACCCCCTGCCATGCACAGGGACACCTTCCACTGTCCCAGGCTGCTCCAAGCCCTGTCCAACCTGGCCTTGGACACTTCCAGTGATGGGGCAGCCACAGTTTCTCTGGGCACCCTGTGCCAGGGCCTCCCCACCCTCACAGGGAAGGGTTTTTCCTCTTCTCCCCAGGCAGAGCCCAAGCTCAGGGTGTTCCTGGGGTGGAAACAGGGCCGGGCTGGGCACCACGTTGCTTCTCCCAGGGTCAGTTCCTGCAGCAGTGCCAGGGTGGGGCGTCCCTGTGGCTGTGACTGCATGGGGCTCTCCCCACATCCACGGTGAGGGACACCACAGTGGGCATCCCTCGGAGCCTGCCCTGCTGGGGCTGCGGGGACCAGGAGGCACCACCTGGGCACTGGGTGGTGGGTGAGAAAGGAGGCTGGATCTGGTTCCCTGTCACTATGTGGCTGTTTGGGAACACGCTGGGATGCTGGCAGAAGCTGGGTAGCACTCGGGGTGCAGCTCCTGGTGCTCTGCAAACCGGAGCTGGGAGCAGCAGGTTGAGTCGCCTGCTGGGAGCTGTTTTCCAGCCTCGTGCAAGGGAAGGGAGCTAAAAATACGGCTTGTTTGCCTCCAGCTGGAGTTGATTTAGGCATCCCTGGCTGTTTTGGAGTGCAGCGGAGGACAGCCAGTAGTGGAAGTTTGCTGACTATAATTTCGCTGCTCTGCCTTCCCCACCCTGCTCCAAAAAGCAATGGCCAGGAAAAGCAGGGAGCAGGACGGGATGTAAAGAGCTCCCGACCTGCTCTGCTCAGAGTTTCCACGACTTGATTTGCCTTTTCCCCTTCCCCAGAAGCAGGCAGGCCTGGCGCTGCTGGAGGGGATGTTCAGAGGTTTATCTCTGGCATGCAGAGCAGCCCTTCTGCGAGGAGCGCCAGCATCGCCCCGCCCCGCTCTTGGCAGCGCACACCGACACAAACACGAAATCATGTGGCTTCTCCTGCTTTTGTCTCCAGTGTTATGGTCCAGGTCCTGCCCTGGCTGGGCTGGAAGGTGTCAGAGGATCTGCTGCTCCTCCTCTCCCGTCCCCTCCATACGGCTCCTGTCCCGCTGCAGCTCGAGGCTCTGTCCATGTGGGGTGAGACACCTCGGTGAGAGGCTTCAGCCTGCGCTTGCCGGGGCCTGGCTGGGCTGGAGTGGACAGCATCAGAGTGCCAAGAGTGCCAGGGTGTTGTGGGGGTGACGTGTCCGACCCCCCAGGCACCTGCTGCTGGAGCAGAGGAGCAGCCCAGGAGTGCAGCTGTAGCTGCTGTCTCACACCTCTGCTCTCCTTCCTTGCAGGTTCCTGACCACCTTCCCTGGGTTTTGATGCTGAATCAGGATTGTGTTAACTAAAGATGGAAACACTGGAGTCAGAATTGACCTGCCCAATCTGTCTGGAGTTATTCGAGGACCCCCTCCTGCTGCCCTGTGCCCACAGCCTGTGCTTCAGCTGTGCCCACCGCATCCTGGTGTCCAGCTGCTCCTCCAGCGAGTCCATCGAGCCCATCACCGCTTTCCAGTGCCCCACCTGCCGCTATGTCATCTCCCTCAACCACCGGGGCCTGGAGGGCCTCAAGAGGAATGTGACCCTGCAGAACATCATCGACCGCTTCCAGAAGGCGTCCCTGAGCGGCCCCAACTCCCCCAGCGAGAGCCGCCGCGAGAGGACCTATCGCAACAGCCCTACCATGTCCGTGGCCGGCGAGAGGATCGCCTGCCAGTTCTGCGAGCAGGATCCGCCCCGCGACGCCGTCAAGACCTGCATCACCTGCGAGGTGTCCTACTGCGACCGCTGCCTGCGCGCCACGCACCCCAACAAGAAGCCCTTCACCAGCCACCGTCTGGTGGAGCCGGTGCCCGACGCACACTTCCGCGGACTGACGTGCCTGGAGCACGAGAACGAGAAGGTGAACATGTACTGTGTCGCTGATGACCAGCTCATCTGTGCCTTATGTAAACTGGTGGGCCGCCACCGGGACCACCAAGTGGCGTCGCTCAGCGATCGCTTCGAGAAGCTGAAGGTAAGGGCGAGGATCCCTGCAGGGCGCCTTGAGCTCGGTCTGTGTGTGGGGGCTGAGGTTGCTGTGAGTGCGGTGTGAACCTGCGAGGATGATGTTTGACCTATATAAAGTTTGAAATCCCCCCTGTCCCCCGTGCATTCTGAATGAGCCTGCAAAACACTTTTAATTCCGTTTTTTTCAAATGGAAAAAAAACTACGGCAGGTCCCACCTGAGGTCAGGCTGGTGAGGCTGTGGCTGTGGCAGCAGTCATGTTCCCATTAGAACCCTGCTCACACCTTTCTCAGCTTCTGCTTCCTCTGGCCTTTCTCCCTTCACGTTCCAGGCTCGTTCTGCCCCAAAAGTTCTTTTCTTGGATCTTTGACCTGTTCATGTTCAGAACAAAAGGACTTTCTCTGCGCTCGTGTATTTTGAGGGCAGAAGGAATACTTCATTTCTCCAGCAAAAACGCAGAACGCTTGGGGTGTTTTTGTGCAGACCAGATTATTTTTTCCTCCTTGTTTTTAAACAAACTCGTGCCTAGAAAGAAATCTTCCTAGATGTCCAGTTTCCTGGGCTGGTTTCCCACCTCCCTGTTTTAAACTCTCCTAAGGCTGCTGCGAGGTGCCCAGTGCTGTGACTGAACACCCCTGATGGCATGAGCAACACACGGTGGGATGTCCTGGGTGTTTCTTCCTTATATTCCAGCCACCAGGTTTGGCTTTGGGCTGGTGCTGCCAGATGGGGCCTGGGAAGGCTGGGCTCTGCCTGCCTGTCTCCCATCTCATCGTGCCTCACCTAAGCTCCCCCGGTGTGCAGAGCTGCGCCAGCAGCCCTGTCCGTAGTCCAGGACATTCTTTTTCCATGAGGAAATGTCTCAATTAGCAAATTGGAAACCTTCGAAAGCAATGACCGTGTATGTTTGCATGCAATAAAACCTGGGCAGAGAAATTAAAACCCTGGAATATTCCTCCCTGATCCAGCCTGTGCCAGCCAGGCAAATCCATCTGAGGAAGCCTCGCAGGCTGCCAGAACACTATTCTTTCCCCTTTTAAATACGAGTCTGAAGCGATTTTGGCCGTGGAGGGAAGCTCTCCTCTGCTGGAAGCATTCTTCCTGTGCTGTTCATCCCGCCCAGCTCCCCAGCCTCCGCAGGGCTGGAGCTGCCTGGGGAGCAGGGGCCAGGGTGGCCACAGCTGCCTGGGGAGGACCTCGATGTGTGTCCTTCCTCTGGCACATCCTCTGGCACATCCCTGCCTCTGGCTGTGCATTGCTTGGGTGTGGGTGTCTCTTTCCCTGACGCTCACCTCTGCTGCAGGAATTGCTCTGGATTGATGCCGGGCGTCACCAACAGAGCCACTCTTTGTTTTAGCATCTTGTGCCACCTCCTCACACCGCCTCGGTCCACAGCTCCGACCACCGTGTGCTCCCTGGCAGTGCTGAAAATCCTTGCAAGTACCTGAAATCATTGAAATCCTTAAATACGTGCTGATAGGATGCCGCTGCCTGGGAATCTGTGGCCAGTGGAATGGCTGCTGCCTCCCGTGCCCCTGCCCCGTGTCCCTGCCCCATGTCCCATCCTCTGCCCCTCTGTCCCCTCCTCAGGACGTCACTGGTGAGCTCGGTGGCTGCTCCTGCAGCTCTGCAATGCTCTCAGGCAGGCAGCAGTGAGCAGATGCACTTAATCCCTGCTTTGATCCCGCAGCTTGAGTGAGCTGGGAACGCCTTTCAAGTTAGGTTTTTTTGATGGAAAATTGGGTTTTTGAAGTGAGTAACTTCCTGTTGTCAGAAAGGCTGTGCTTTCCACAGAAATCTTTGGTGGGGAATTTTTTTTGTTTCTTTAGAAGAGCTCAGTGCCTGAAACTGGACTGGTGTGTGTAAATGAGAACCCTCCTCCCAGTGCTCCCCTTTCTTCCAAGCTGGTTTTACATCTAAAGTCTCCAGCGTGTGCCAGCAGCCTGACTTCCCTGTGGATGCTCTCAGTGATCCATCCATACTGTGTTATACACCTCCAGATGTTTCAGGAACCATCTTTAATCCCTTTAACGCATGTGATGGGGTTATTTTGTGCATGTTCAGCTCCGTTTGTTTATGTGGTAATTCACCATTCCGGCCCGTGTGAGCAGTGCTCTGGGTTTAACAGGGACCCCGTGGATGCCAGGCAGGATGGGGCAGAGGACAGAGTGCTGGATCATGTCCAGGAGCTCTCTGAAGCTGGGATGCCTGGGATGGAACAGTGACATTCTGTTTCCCTGGGAAGGTGGAAGGGGGTGGGACTGGATGGGCTTTGAGGTCCCTTCCAACCCAACCCATCCCATGGTTCTCTGATTCCCCAGTCCAGCAGGCAGCACCGATGCTCCCGCTGCCTGAGCTTGCCTGGGAGCAGTCCGAGCACATCGGGGTGTTGGTGCTTGCTTTCCCTCTCTCTGGGCTCGGGAGGGGTCGAGATGTTGAGCACAATCAGTGACAAAGTCGTCTGCTGGCTCAGCTCACTGCCTGGAAATCGACATTAAAGATGAAATTAAAGCTATGTGTAGATTAAGAACAAAACTAATGGCCTGACCTAGATACAGCGAGTGCCCAGGACAGCAGTGCATTATCTGCCGAGTGAAATCTCAGCCAATTATAAATTCAGATTGCTTGGAAGTTGTAATTAGCATCCTCTGTGCGGTGCCTGCCTGGGTCCTGCCTGCGCTGCGGTGCTGGGCTGGGGCAGGGGCACTGAGGGACACAGCAGGAGCTCTCTGTGCAGAGCTCCAGCTGGCTCCTCCGGCCGTCAGTGCTGGGGGAAGGAGTACGTGAAGAAAGGATTTTACCTTAATTACTGGCCACTGTCCGTGGCTTTTCTCTGAGCTCTGCTCCCTTTGAAGAGCCAGAGAAGGGCCCGCTCTGAGGAGGCTTTTCCTTTGCTGGTGCTGAGTCTTCTGTAGATTGACAGGCTGGAAATATGCAAAAGAAAGAAAAGCAGTGTTTTGTAACACTTGCATCCGCTCTCTGCTGGAGAAAGAGCCACAAGCCAGGTGGAAAACCCATCCTGTGTTACCTGTCAGAGCAGCGCTGCCTCCCGTGGGGCTGTGGGAGTGAGACCAGGATTAACAAAGCCTCCCTGTGCTGACAAACTGTGCAGAGAGCTGGTAGTGATTCCAAGGCTTTTAGGAGAGTGGTAGGGTAGAAAATTGAGGAAAACCCTCCGTCACGCTTCCATGTGGGACTCGTTCACCTGGGAGCTGCGAGTGCGTTCCCACTGGTGCGGGGTGAGTCACAGATTGCTGCTTGATCTATAATTTACTGCACTGCCATGGGGCTCAGAGGAATTTTGGTGCGCATATCTCTGTTTCTTCACACCAAGAAGAGTCAGCTGAGGACACGGGCTGCAGTTGTGACTGCTGAGACTCCCACACAGCAGATGGGGGCTGTTCCCAGCAGGAGCAGAGCTCTGGTGGTGTGGGAGCTGTTGGCCCCTGAGCCCTGAACCAGGGATGCTTTTGCTGCTATATTTCCATAAGGGGAGAGAAGGGGATGCAGCCCCAGCCAAGGCTCACTCCGGGTTGGTGGTGGGGGCTGGAGCCCCCCGCTGCTGTGGGGACCCCGGGAGGGGACACGTGTCCCCCCAGGTGCCACAAGGCAGGCAAGGGGGCTTTGGGCACCCCGTGCTCAGCCGTGAGCTTCTCTACAGCTCTGGGTGTTTTCAGTGTTATCTCAGGGCTGGTTTGTTATCTATCCCTGAGCAGGGGGTGCCACACCAGGGTCCCCACACACCGCAGGTTCTCAGCCCTGTCGCTTCCCTCAGTGGCACAGCAGCGAGTGCTCAGCTGACGCTGAACACCCCAAAGATTATCCTCATCCCTGCTTAAATATTGATCGTTTGGAGGTCACAGGGGCTGGGAATCAGCACCGAGGGCTGGGATCTTTGATAATTTCCTTTTCTTCACAGAAATCTTCTTTTTAGGGAGGGTTTGCCTTTTTTTTTCTTATTAATAACTAAGCGATTATGGATATTGAGATAGCAGAGCTGCAAAGCTGCGTTGGGTAGATTAATCTCTCGCTTTTTCCAAACCTACATTCACATCCAAGATGATTTCAATGTTGCTATCTCAAGAGCAGCTTGAGCTGGAAAATGAAACCATAAAACTGTGTGAAAATCACTTGGTGACACTATGTTTGGGATGAGGCTGGAGGATTCATCTCTAGCCTTTGTATCCTGGGAAATGGCAGGCCAAAACTGGAGTCCAAGGTCTCTGGATGGAGAAGGATGGTTGGCAAGATGAGGTTCTTTTTGAATAACAGGTGTCACCTTGTTTGCCCAAAGCCCCGTGTTTCTGCAGCAGGCTCTGGTTCCCTGCCTGCTCCCCCTCCTGCAGCCACAGGTTGTTGAGCTGCTCAGAAGGGCCTCCCTGGCAGGAAACCCTCTGGCACTGAGGGGTCGGGGAGGGTGTGAGTCTCCATCCCTCCCCATCCAATGGTGCACTTCTGGAGAGCTCACGGCTGCTGCTTTTTCTGTTTTATTGGGATTTTTCCCTCTTTCTGCTCCTGGCACTTCATCCGTGTCAGTGACCAGCCCTGCCCGGAGCCAGGCTGTGGTGGGCAGAGCCCAGTGGGGTGGGACGAGGGGTCTCGAGCTGCTCCTGTTGGAAGGTGCCACCCTGTGAACTCCTCCTCGTTTGGGGGAAACAAAGTCTATTTGTGCTTTAAAGAAATGCACGGCCAGCAGTTTTGGAGAGCCCAGCCCTACCTGGAGGCTGGGCAGCAGCACTGGGACGCAGGGCTGAGTGAGTGGGCTGTGCTGCCTGCTGTGCTCCTGCTGGTGTGGCACGGGGCTGTGAGCCCCCAGCACGGGGCTGGGATCTATAATTTACTGGTCTGTGAGCCCCTGCAGCTCCGGGGGTGCAGGGGGGCTGCTGTGAGGCCGCCAGCCCCGCTCACCCAGCACCACCTCCCTCGCAGAGGAGGAGCAGCAGTGCTGTCCCTCTCCCCACAACTGGCAGCCCTCCGTTCCCAAAACAGCTGGCAGCTTTGCCGAAGGATTGATATTCCTGTCCTGAGTAGCTGTTGTTTAATATTCAGGATATATTGCATTTGGGCACAATGAATATTCAGGAGTGGGAATGAGCAGAGCTCAGCTGGTGCCGCTGGCTGAGTGTGGGGGGTGACGCTGCTCTCCTCGGGCTCTGCTCAGTGCTTCCTGGTGTGTGTGTCCCTGCAAAATGGGTCCCAGCAACCTTCAGTAGCTGTGAGTAATTTGGAAAGTCGGCTACGTGCAGTTGAGTGTCAGATGAATTTCTCAGCAGGCTCGAAACCTTGCTCTGCGATACTGAATATTGCTATTATTATCACATTAGCCCCTGAAACACCTGACAGGTGTAATTAAGTGATTTTACCTTGACAGCTGATGTGCTTTTTTAAAAAAAACAACTTTGAATATCCAATCGGAATGGTTTGATGTGCCCTTTTGTAGAAATCAATATGCAATAGGAGCACATTTGCTGATAAATCCTCCTGTGTCAGGAGTGGAGATGGATCTCGGGGGCCTTGAGAAGGAGGAGTGGGGGCAGTGTCCCAGCTGCTGCTTTGTGTGTTCAGGATCTCCAGGGAAGCCATCCCCTTGGTGAAAGGTGCCTGGTGGCTGCTGTGGAGCTGGGATGTCCCACAGAGCTGGCAGACTCTGCTCCCCACCGAGCTGTGACCTCTCACTTGACCTCAAAGGTCTTTTGCCCCCCAAAGGATTCTGTGAGCAGTGGCAGATCAGCCCACCTGGGTTTGATCTTTATCAACAAACAGGTAGGTCTGTGATGAGGAAAGCAGAGGTGTGTCCCCAAAATTTCCTGAGCTGGCTTCCAGATGAACAAGTTCTTGCACCTGTGGTATTGTTTCCGAGCTCTTGGCTGGGTGGGCCGTAGGAGGGCACGTCTGGAGCAGCTGGAGAGCCCTGTCCTCGCAGGGTGTCGTGACGCTGTGGATAAATCATGAAGCTGTTGGATAAATCTGCATCCTGCTCTCCCCTGCACCCTGCCATCTCCTCTGAGCATGGCCCCTTTGGAGCCCATTCTGAGCGCTCCGACTTTTCTAGGCATTCACATCTGCTTGTGAAAGGCTGGGATTTGGGCATTTTAGTGTTCAAAATCAGCACGATATGCAGCCAAATCCTCGTGAGCCGGCTGAACCCCTTTGTGCTCTTGTGGGCATCTCTGCTTTATGGGATAAGCTCAGCAAATAACGTGCAAAGAGGTGTGTGTCATCGGGGATGTGCCAAAACAATAAATCCAGATTCCTCCCTTGTTTCTCCAGAGGGCTTTTGGGAACCAGACATCCGGTGTCCAAAAGAAAACACGCACGGGTTGTCTTTCAGCGTGAGTTCCTTGGCTTTGTTTGTTTATTTTTATGATGATGGTGATTGGAAACTAAAGGTCGAGAGACAAGAGAGGCTGATGGATGTGCTGCTGCAGCTCTGTGTCCTGGCTGGAGTCTGGTGCTTGTGGTAGAGTGATCCATAACAATCCAGCCTCTAATGGAAAACATCAAAAAAACAAGCCCTTCTCTGGCCTCCCAAGGAAGGAGCCGTGTCCTGCCTGCAGCTCTCCCAGGACTGCGGAGAAGGAGAGGTTTCCAAGTGCTTCAGGGGTAATGGAGCTGCAGCATGACGCCTGACAGAACCCAAACCTCTTTCTGAAGTGTGTTTGTACAGTTTCATCTCAAAATAACTCACCCTGAGTATTTCCATACTGCTCAAAATGGTGTTTTTCCTGGATAACTGGTGCACGGAACCATTTTTTATTAGCACTGGATGGAGGATTGAGGGTTTATTGGGTGCAGAAGTTGAAAGCTGGCTATTCCCCCACGGCATCTGCAGGCGTAAAGCTGGGCCAGGGTCTTGGGAAGCTGTGAGCCCATGGTGGAATCAAGAATGTTCACGTTTTAGGAGACTAATGACTGGGTTAAAGGCAGGAGAGTCCAAATTTCTCTTCAGCTACATCTGGCTTCCAACAGCAATGCCTCTGTCAGCAAAGCCTCCTGACAGTGAGATCCAGCAGCAAGCCACGCGGGCTGGAAGATGGAAGGATGCTTGGGGAGGGTGTTGTGGGGAAAGCAGCTGGAGCAGGGGGGGTCAGGAATGTGTTTTAGGAATGCTGTTTGCAACGTGAATTTACTGGTTTTGTTTGGAATGTGCCAGGTGAGGACAGAGCAGGTTATTTATGCACTGCAGGGGTGGAGGTGGGACAGCGTGGTGGCTTCCATTGCATTCTCCTCCCAGACACTCTCAGGCACCAGCACAGGGACCATGAGGTGTTGATGCAGTGGCATCTCTTCCTCAGCCCCTCGGGAAGCATCAATCTGCCAACGAAAGCCAAGGGATTGCAATTCCTGCTGTCCTCAGCCGCCCCCACCACCTCAGGAGGCTCTGGAAGTGGTGGGACATAGGCAAACTGAGTAAACCGAGGGCTCTGCCCCCTCCCACAGCCTGTGTGCACCCGTGGTGTGGCTCCCACGTGGCTTCCCACTGCTGTGGGCCTGGGCAGGTGCCTGCTTTGATGCCATCCCAGTGGCAGATTGCTCCTGGGATGCATCTTTGGAATGCCAGCTCTGAGCAGTGCAGCAGAGGCAGGGCAGAGTCACAGCTGCTGTGGGTCCCTTCGCAGTGCCGCGGGCTCTGAGGGGCTGGTGCTGTTCTGTGGGTGCTGAAAGGGTCCTGGGGTTTCGCTTTAATCTTACAAGTCGTGAGAAGGAAGGGTGAATTTTCAGGATTTTGGCAGCAGAGCCGGGCTGCAGGTGGTGTGTGTGAGGCTGGAGTCCCGGGTGGGAGCTGCGCTGTGCCAGCTTCTCCACCCAAGGGGCCGGAGCGTTTCCCAGAGGAATTCCCTCTCCCTTTCCCTAAGAGCAGGGCTGGGCTGGCCAATGCCAGGGAGAGCTGGTTGCTGGGGACCAGAGCAGTGCTCAGAGAGGAATCTGCTGTTGCTCCTTGGGCTGATGCTTCCGCTGGAGACAAAGTGCTGGTTATTTACTGCTTGGTCTCCTCTGTGTTTTGGCTTCCTTGGGCACATCTCCCACGCAGCCCCCAGGGGAAGCCCACCCTGCAGGAGCACATCCCCAGCGCTGCCCGTGGGTTTGGGGGTGCCAGCACCCGCAGTTTGGGCATCTGTGTTCCTCCTTCACCTCATCACCATCTCCGAGCCCTGCAGCCTACCTCAGGTGTAGCGTGGCTGTTATGCCCTGGAAGAAGAGAAATTATTGCCTCGAGCTCATTTTTCTCTGTTTTTCCTGATGAAATGGGAGGGAAATTTCTTGTTTCCCTTCCCACACAGAGATTGTGTGGCCACTGGAATAAATCCATATTAAAGTTTAGGACCAGGAGGAGAGTGGCACAGCCCTGGGGCAGGTCCCGGGGAGGCCGAGGGCTCCATCCTCAGCAGGGACCCCCTTCACCCCATGCAGTGCCCTGCCTCGGGAAGCCCAGGCCTCTGCCCAGGACAGGATTTGCTCAACCCCTTCCACATCATCCCTTGTTCAAACCCAGCATTCCCATTTCATCTGATGCCACTCGGTTCTTAGAGCTGTGATTCTGAATTTCACAGTGTTCCTTGTCAGTCCCAGCAGGAAATATGTTTGGGACCAGTTGGGAAACAGAAGGGAAAAAAAATTACCAGAAGGGTTTTTTTCACTCCTTTGATCTGTCTTTACTTATATATTTATTTATTTATTAGCAGAAAGCGCAGCGAGAGCACAACTCGTCTCCTGCAATCTGTTTGCTGCTTGCTGGGTATTAGAGGATGACACCAGCTGGGCTGGTAAAAAAGTCTTAAAAAAGAATAACCCCAAAGCCACATTAGCAATTAAACATGTCACTCCCTGAACTCTGGAGTTTAATCCATTTTCTTCCTGCTTTTTCTCTTCCTTTATTTTTTTTTTTTTTTGATTCTCTCTTGCTTTGTTTCTGGGTTCTGGTCGAAGGCCATGCCAGATGGGGGTTGTGCCTCAGACTGATGCAGAGTTATTTTACATTCTGCTCAGGATTAATTAATGCAATGCATGAGGGACTCCTGGGTGATGGCTCCGCTCTGAGGGGCAGGGGGTGAGCGCTGGGGTTGGGTCAAAACTGAGTGCAGGTTTGAGACGCTGAATCGTGGGCTTGTTAAGGTTGGAAAAGACCTTTAAGTTCATCACCTCCAGCCATCAGCCAGCAGCATCACCGTGTTCATCGCTAACCCATGTCCTCCCAAACCATTCCATGATTGCAGTACAGCAGCAAGGACAAAGCCTTTCTCTGTGGGACCAGAGCTGTGAGTGAGAGGCACGGGAGGCTGAGTGGGACCCACACCCTTCCCCGTGTGGGGCAGCAGGAAGGGAGGAGGGGCTGTTCTCCAGCCCCACCTGCCCCAGGCTGGGCTGCAGGGCCGGGCTGGGGGTTCCCATCCTTTCACCGACCCCCGGGGTGAGCAGAGTGGGACAGGGGGTGCCTGGGGGTCCCGCCTGAGAGACAGCCCTGGCACCGAGCTCCACTCGCTGCTGGGCTGAGGCACGGGGAGAGCGCGGAAAATTAGGGAGAATGGAGAGTAATAAACGTGACGGTTTGGGGATAATTTAAACCCAAGTCATGCCCAGCCAGGGAGTTTATCGTTCGAGCTGCCCACGGCTGAGCTTTGTGTAACCTTGGGTAGGTGAGGGGATCCCACACACCTCTAGTGCGATCTGCGTGAGTTATTTAGTGCTCAAAATCTGCTTTTTAACTGTTGTAAAACACCACCATCAAAAAATAGAAATTACATTCTAATGGGGCTGTTCCAGAGCCCAGGCTGAGGCCTCTCGTGGAAGCTGCTGCTCTGCCAGCACATAAATCTGTGGCGTCAGAGGGAACAAAAAGTTCCCATTGGCAAAGATCGTCTCTAAAGAAAGATGAGGGGACTGATGGGGGGAATAAAGGGAAGAAAAGCAAATTAGATCAAGGTTCAGTGAGTGACCCTCAGAGTTGGGGTCTGCCAGGAGGATCAGTGTGGGAGGGTTATTCTTGTGCCTTGACACTGTTCAGTGCTGAAAGAGTCTTTTGACCCATTGGTGGATGAGCAGGAGAGGGGCTGGGGGAGTGGGCAGGGGGAGCGGGCAGGGAAGGGGCTCAGAGGGGACAGGGGAACAGGCAGGGAAAGGGCCAGGAGAGGGCAGGGAGCAGGAAGGGAGGGGGCTGGCAGTGGGCAGAGGGAAGGGGCAGGGAGCAGGATTCCTGTGTCAGCCTTTCCTTGTAATAACTCAGGATCTGCTGCAGAAGACGGCCCGGGTGTCCTGGCTGATGCAGCTGAGCTCCCGGTGTGCTGGCAAAGGTACAGAGAGGTGAGGCTGCGATTTTCCTGGATGTGGGAATTCCTGTTGTTCCTTCCGTGTGCACAGTCCTACTTAGGTGTTGCTCCACTGCTGAACTTCTTTGGGAGCTGCTGCAGGGACCTTTGGGCTTCCCAGGCTCTCCCTCCCTGCCCACTGGGGTTGGGAGTCAGGCCAAGACCCCAAGGAGCTGGGATGCTCTGGGGCAGCGCCCTGTGCTGGTGATGCCAGGCCCCGCTGGGACTGACTGGGCTGAGGGGTGCCTCTGGCTCCAGCGCCATCCCAGCTCCCGGGGATTTGGGAAGCCCCTCCTCTGGGAGGAGAGGGGATGTGAGAGCCTCAGCTTTCGTGTCAAATCAAGCATCCCAGGGCTGGTATGTGTGTTATGCTGAGACTTTGGAGGGAAGCTCAAACGTTGACTCAAATCCACTCCAAAGGCTTGGGGAAAAAAAAAAAAAAACAAAGCAAACCCACAAGGTGTTTGTTTATTTTCTGGAACTCTTGGGATTTTCCAGCCAGCCTCATGACTCCCTCGGGCTCTGACTCACTGGGATGGAATGGGAGGCCTGCACTGGGCAGCCGAGGGTTGGTGGGCAGGGGCTGGCAGGGGGCTGAGGGGCAGGGGCAGCCTGGGGGAGAGCCCTTGTCTTGCTGCTGCACCCCGGTGGCTGCAGCCTGGCCCAGGGCTCTCCCAGGGAAACAGCTGGATGCTCTTGGTCCATGCTGGGAAGCCTTGTGCATGTGGGGATGGTCTGCACGTGTGAGGAGGGGGTGATAGTGACGCTGCCCCTTGGCAGCCCACCCCGAGGGTCCGTGGGTGCCCTGGGTCCTGCCCACGATGCTTCAGGCTCCCCCTCACTGTCTGTATCACGGAGCAGATCTGTCTCCTTCCTAGTGCAGGGGAGAGAAGGGAATTCTTCCTTGTATCAGAAATGGATGGGTTTTTCTAGAGAAGTGAGCGGGGGCTGATGGAAGCTTTGCACTTGGCTGGGTGCAGCTTCAGCCAAGTTTGAAGCAGCTGGAGCAGGTTTTGGCATGAGCACTTACCCTGCGCTCAGCACGAGGGCTCCAGTGGTCCCTCCCCTCCGCGCCTCCCAGATGTTGTAATTTTGGTGAAGTCTGCCCTGGGTTGGTTCCTGGCCTCACTCCTCCAGGTGCTCTGCAGAGAGGCTTGGGCAGCGCCCCTCCAGCGCCATGGCCTGGGGTAGGGAGCTCCTGGGTGCTCGGTGCCACTGGCTGCGTGTGTTCGTGGTGTTGGGGGCACGAGGAGGGCAGCGGGGCTGGCTGAAGGCAGGGCTGGGCACTGGGCTCCCTGGGGGCTGGCTGAAGGCAGGGCTGGGCACTGGGCTCCCTGAGCACTGCCCAAACCCGCTGCCTGCGGGCGCTCCGGGGCAGCTGCCAGCAGCGCCGTGTCCCCGGCCCCGGGGCAGCCGCAGCGGGCAGGGCTGAGCTCCAGCAGGGAAAACCTGTTCAGGCATTTTCTCTCGTGCCCATTGCCGTAAGACACTGGAGCTTGAGTAATCCACGGGGCTGGTGCCCAAGATGTGCTGGATAAGCTGCCACTGGCGCTGTGCCGGGGCAGCCCAGGAGCGTGTTGGGGTGTGCTGGGGGAGGCCGTGGGCTCGGACCCCTGGGCTGGCGTGGGGCTCATCCCATCGCAGTCCCAGTGGTGCCCATCCTATCGCAGTCACCAGTGGTGCCCTGGCTGTGCAGGGCGAAGGGCACAGGCTTTGCTTGCCCGGGCTTCTGTGGCCACCACAGTGCTGTTTGACTCTGGGATACACAGGCTTTGGAAGTGCAGTGTCCCCTCCCCATCTCTGCCAAGCCCCCTAAAGCACCCCATGCATTGCAGGGGCAAAACGAGTCCCCAGGCAGCGCCAAGGCTCTGGCCACAGAAGAAACTCCGAAAATGCCATTCGTGCCATTGCTTGGTGATGGTTTTGGTGACTTTTTGGTGGGTTTAGGCATTTTGTTTACTTTTCCAGAAGCAGAGCAGCAAAGGGATAAAGGCAGAAGGAGTGGGGCTCTCTGCTGGCGCGTGCACAAGGAGTTAAAGCCTTCCCCAGCGTTGGTGCGTTCACCCCGAGGCTCAGTTTGTACCGGGTGCGTCTATCTCAGCATCTCCAGCGCCGCTTTGAACAGCCTCACCGTGGCTTTACATAAGCAGCAGATCAGCCAAAGTGAGCCCCATCGCAGGCAGTTGTTGGCGCGTTGGTTCCACTCCCCAGAGGAACCCGAGGGTGTGCGCCCTGCCCGCGCCCACGCGGTGACCTGCCAGCCCGGGCACGGCTGGGCGGGAGCAGGGAGCGCTCCCCGCGCCGCCTTCCAGCGTTCCCAGGGTCCTGCCCGCTGCCCCCGCAGCCAGGTGTGGGGCAGGGAGCCCGCAGCCCCCCGGAGCTCACCCCGCCTCGCAGCTCCCGCTCCCCGCGGCGGGGCTCGCAGCCAGCCAGGGAGAAACTCGGGGCAGGTTCCCCGGGAAGCGTGGGCTGGCCCGGCTGGATGTGGGGAGGAACGTGCCCCCGGCAGCTCTCACACGCCCGTGCTGGGAAGGTGGAGAAGTTGGTTCGGTGCAGGCACGTCCCGCAGGAAGCAGGAGTTCGGGAGGAGGTTATTTATGCAGCAGCAGTCTCCACGGGCTTTACACCTCATAGGATCACAGAATATCCTGAGTTGGGAGGGACCCACTCCTGCTGGCCACCTCCTCCACTTTTTCCATCCAAATTTGTTCTTATGCCAGGGGAGGCGAGGAGGGGAGGCCCTGGTTGTGGTGTCACCCTCCAGCCTGTGCCTGGTGCTGCTCCATGCCAGCCTCTCACAGCAGGAGACAACTGTGGGTGAGAAGGGAGGTCTCCCAAGGGCCACACTGGGATTAATTGTCCCCATTTATTCCTGTCCTGCCTTTCCCAGCACTGGGATATGGGTTTCTAAGCTGTCCTCAGGGGCTCTTCTTGCTCCCATGGGCAGGAGCACAGCAAGGCTCCGGTGGAAGAACGTTTTCATCAATGGCTCCCAATGCTACTCTCATCTGTCCTCAAGGTATTAAGGGAAAGCAGCAGGTTGTTTCCTTCAGACAGGCTGTTCCCTTGTCAGTCAGGGACAAATGAGGTTGCCAGGGCTGTGTGGGGACATGCTCCAGGATCATCCTGGCTGTCCTTGGGGTGCTCAGGCATCTTCGGGATAGGGAGGACTTTGTATGGCTCAGTGCTGGGCTGTGCCTTCCTGCCGCGGCTGCCCGCCTCAAGCCAGCTCCCTCCATCGGGGTCAGGTGTAACCAGGAATCTCTGGGTGCCACCAGGTGTAACCAGGGACCTCTGGGTGCCACCAGGTGTAACCAGGAACCTCTGGGTATTGCCAGGTGTAACCAGGAATCTCTGAGTGCCACCAGGTGTAACCAGGGACCTCTGGGTGCCACCAGGTGTAATCAGGTGTAGCCAGGAGCCTCTGGGTGCTGCCAGGAGCCTCTGGGTGCTGCCAGGTGTAATCAGGAACCTCTGGGTGCCATCGGGGCCGGGTGCCATCTCTTACGGCCCTGGTGCCCGAGTGCTGACAAAAGTGCAAGGTTCGTGGCTGCCTTTCAAACCCTGACACTGATGTTTTGTGACAATTAACCTTGCTATTTATATCAGTCTAATTAGCAGCGTTATTAATATTATCGAGGCGCCACAGTGGTAATTATATGTCTGCTTAACATGTGCTATCAGTGCTGTTCCAATCCAGTGTGATTCCGCCTGACATTATCCCGCCATTAGCATTGTTTGTTGTGTGCTGCAGAAGATAATTTGATGCTCCTAATCGCTGCGATCCTCATTAGCAAACTGTCCCCACGTGCTCAAGCTCTTGAGAGTGATGCCACCAAGTGGTGCGGCTTTCCCAGGGATGTTTCTCTGGGAAATCCTCCCCATTTTGGGGGTTTCCCATCCATCAGACTCTCCCTCAGGCGGGAGGGAATCCTTGGAAGATCCTGCCCCCCAAAATAAAGCAAGCAGATCTTTGCTCTGGCATCTGCAGGAGCTCCTCTGGTCTTTTGCCTGGAAAAGGCTTTAAACTGAGAGGAATCCTTCAATATGGGACAGGTGAAGAGATGCGTGTGATTCCTGACATTCTCCCGCTGCTGTTCTGCCTCAGCCAAATGTCCCGCGGCTCCAGCTCCTGCGGCGGCTGCTGCAGAGATGGGGGAAGGAGTGGAAAAGGCTCCTGAGTGTGCACAGGAGTCGGATCGACAGGGAATTAAACCCCAGCTGCTGGAGCATTTGATCAGCTTGTTTGATGGTCGGAGCTGGAAGATGAATGTTCGGGGCGTGCTGGGAGAGAGAGGCTCCGGAGCGCGGGCTCTGTTCTGGGATGGGCGCTGGGGCTCGGTGCCCCCTCTCCAGCACAAGCCCCCCATGGAGGTGTGAGGGGGAAGGCTGTGGTAAAGGGGGACTGAGGAATTAATATTCAGGGTCTTGGCAATGGCTCGTGTCCTGCTGGGAGAGGCTCAGAGGGGGCTCCCTTGGGCAGGTGGTTCTGGTGCTTCTGACTGCCCTGCTCAGTTCCTGCTGGTGGGATGCACCCCAGGGATGGGATGGGTGTCACAGCCCTGGAGGTGGGTGTCACAGCTCTGGAGATGGGTGTCACAGCCCAGAGATGGGTGTCTCAGCCCTGAGATGGGTGTCACAGCCCAGAGATGGGTGTCACAGCTCTGGAGATGGGTGTCACAGCCCTGAGATGTGTGTTTCAGCCCAGAGATGGGTGTCACAGCCCTGAGATGTGTGTTTCAGCCCAGAGACGGGTGTCACAGCTCTCAGATGGGTGTCACAGCTCTCAGATGGGTGTCACAGCCACAGAGGTGAGTGTAGGAAGGGTGCTTTCCTTCCCTTTGGGTTTCTTACTGAGCTTTTCCTATCAGATGGTCTCTCCCCATCCTTGGACGTTGTCACCCAGCACAACCTCCTCCTCTTCCTCCTCAGCCCTCATTCCCCGTCCAGCTCTCGTCCCTTCCAGCATGGGCTGTCTGATTTCAGGCTCTGCCTGCACCCAGCTCCCGGATGGAGGAACTGAGAAATAATCCACAGGGACAGGAGCTGGGTGCCAGTGCCAGGGCAGGTGACAGTGAGGGGGTGACAGAGGCAGTAGAAGCATGAGGGGGATGAGACACCAAACAAACCCCAAACAGGCGGGCTGGAGCCGGAGCCACTTGCAGATATAATTTATGCATTTATTGCCAATTAATATTTTAGATTAAAACCATGTTCTGCAATGTAACATTTTGGATTAAAGCTGTGTTCTGCAGTGTTTTGGCTCAGTAGTGCTGAATCCTGTGTCATGCTCACAGCACAAGTCAGGCTTGGTGTCACTGCTGTCACTTGTCACCGACCTCTGGTGCCGAGTCTCGCTATCTCTGCAGAATTCCCTGTGTCTCCTGCCATAATTTAAAATGCAGGAGCTTTAGCTTCGCTCTCCAGCTAATTTTGTATTTGCAATTCAAACCATGTATTCCCGGTGTTTAGGCGTGAATTCTGCTTCCCAGCCTCTTCATGTTTCCCATTCAGTTCGGGAGCAGCCAGAGCTCAATCTTGACGTGCAGCCCGGGTAGTGAGGAGGTGGGGAACAGGTACCTCCTTCAGGATTCTTCCTTACTTCTTGCTCGGATTTTGCTAATTTGGTTTGGGAGGTGAGATTGGAATTGAATGAGGTGATTAGTAAATCTTTGATAAACCCATTATCTGGTGAAAATCACAAAGTGGCTTTTTTGATGTTGAATGGAACCAGATGTTCTTTGGGAGTGTATGAATCTTCCATGAGTTTCTCTCTAGCACTAAACTCCCTGCTCAGTGCATCTCTTTGAATTGCATCTCTTCATTTCTGCCACAGACGCTTGGTTGTTTATTAAGTGCAAATAGGAATTTGCGTAAATGACTTGCCAGCTCCCAGATCTCCTTTAGCAGCCTCAGATGGGTGTTTGTGCTCCTGAGATGCTATCTCTGCTTGGGAAGGCTGTGGGAGCCTGTGGAACCCCAGCCATGCCCTCAGCCAGGTGTCACAGGTGCCCACGGATGGTCCCGTGGCTCCTGAGGACACGTCACACCTCACAAGGTTCTGCCTAATGAAGCTTTCCTGGTTGTGAATCACACAGAGAGCCTCAGAGGGCGAGGAGGAAACTTTAATGGGAAAAGTGTTTGTTGATGCTCTTTCAGGTAGTTTGTCCTCTTCTGCCTTTAGTAATTGTTGGTGACACTGAGTCTCCTGCTGTTCAGACGCACCCGTGTACCTCACGTCAGAATGTGTCAGGCTTTTTCCCTGGAAATTCCACCTCGGAATTCTCACACACCCTGTGAGTATTCCGAAGGGCTCTTCACAGCCAGACAGTTACCTGCAGCCAGAGCAGTTACCATGATTGCAGTGTCCTTGGAGCACCCCTGGAGCCTGCTGGTCACTGGAGCTAGCGTCATTCCCTGCCCTTCCCTTTCCGTGCCCTGTCCTTCCTTCTGTTTACCTGCCCTCCTCTTCCCTCCCCTCCTCTCCCCTCCCCTCCTTTCCTCTCTTTTGAGGAAAACTTTGATGGTGTTCTTTGCCTACCATGTATTCATAGAACTCCTTCAAAAGATGCATCTTCTTTCCACCAGTCAGCTCTTCCACGAGGATATACATATTTATGGAATGAAGCATTATCCATCTTTTACGCTTTGAAAGGGTTTTGTTCACTTTGCCTTCAAAGCCAGCAGTGCCAGGGTGCTGGCTTGTGCCTGACAGTCAGTCCTCAAATGTGGGGCTCTCAAGATGTCTCGGGGTCTGATCTCTCCTCGAGCTGTGTTGTTGTTGGTTTGTCCTCTGGTTATCCCCTGCCTTCGACAGCTCCTCCGGGCACTCGGTGTGTTCTGCTTTCTGATCCTTCCCCGTGCCTGAGATTGTTGCTCTGTGTTCCAGGCCGTGGGTTGTGCCTGTCCTTGGGGATCTCTGCCTTCCCAGGGTTGTGGGTGCCTCCTCCTTGACCTTGCCCAGGGCTTGCTGCGCCTCTCCCTGTCAGGCTTCTCGAGTGCTGCTGGTGGAGCTCTCTGGGCAGGGGACTGTGAGCCATCCACCCTTGGGGGTCCTGCAGACCCCGGATCGGGCAGGATGTGCAACAGGGATTTGTTCACCTGGGTGTATTTAGGACACTGAGGGTCTTGGGAAGGATCTGCACTGCTGCCAGCACTTGGATCCTCCAGCTCCAGCAGCAGGATCCCCAAGAGGCAGAAGGAACTTGTTCCCTTGCAGCCTCCACAAAGCAATCCTCCTGTGCAGGGAGGACTTTGGGCATCGTCCCCAAGGCCACAGTGACCCAAAAGGGTGACAAATGAGTCCCTTTTCCTGCACAGGAGAGACAGAAACCCAAGAGGATGGAAGGCTGGAAGGCTGAGACTGAAGGAGCAGGTGGACATCTGCAGTGTCTTCTTTCTTTCGTTCTTTTTTCTCTCTCCTCAATTTTTGTGGTTTCATCACTGTGGCAGAATAAAATAGGACCATTGTTAATGGCTTACTTTTCTGACAAAAGGGATTTTTCAGGGAAGCAGGAATTCCAGCGACACTTGGCCCCACTGGGGACACCAGAGCTGCCTCCTGGGTTCCTCCCAGGATGAGCCCTGGGGATTCCTGGGGCCGGTGTGGGGGGACCACGGCTGGTGGGGGGCTCTGGGGCTGCTGCCAGCACTGGCTGTGGTCGCTCACCATCACCCATCCTGCAGGGAGCTCGGGGGAGAAGGTGGGGGGCTGTTCCCCAGCCCTTCCACCCCTCGGGCTGTGCAGCTGTGGTGGTTCCTACAGCAGAGCATCAGAAAATGACCCCTCTATAACTCCTGGTTTGGAAGGAACCAGGAATTACTCACTAGAGAAAAATTCCTGGGAAAAGGCATTGCTTGGAGCACTGGAAATCTTTCCCTTCCACTCTGTCTTTTTAAAGGAATAAATAAAAATAGTGGGAAATGTGCAAATACACTCAGGGCTCGCTGTAGTTTGGGAATTTTTTATAGCAAATGTAGCACATTTAATAAGATGTCTGAAAATTCTTTTAAGCTGAAAAACACACGGCCTGAACTGGGGAGTAAAATCTTGGTGTTTAACTAGGACAGCTCCAACAAGCAGATCATGCTTAGATGACTTCAGGAATGAAAACTGGCTTGTCACAGCCAGGACGAATTTAATAAAATATTTAAACAATTTTCAACACTTCTGTAATGATACAGAAAACCAGGATAATATCCAAGTGGAGAAGAATTGCTTTGGAGAGATTAAAGGATGTAGAGACTGGAGGACCTAAATCAGCCATGTGCATTTCTGCCAGGATGAGCCTCTGTGATGCCCAGAGGCTGCCCCATCCCTGGTAGTGCTCAAGGGCTTGGAGCAGCCTGGGACAGTGGAAGGTGTCCCTGTCCATGGCAGGGGGTGGCACTGGATGAGCTTTAAGGTCCTTCCCGACCCAAACCATCTGGGATTCACTGATTCTGGTGAGTGCTGGGGAACTGGGAACTCTGCTGGAAGTGTGTTTGGTGCAAGTGTGGCAGCTGAACCTGTCTTTGGGCAGCTCCTGGCTTTGCCTTGCAGTTCCAGGACCTTCAGGAAGGAGCTGTGGCTTGTGCCTTGTGCTGACTTTCTGATGGAGCTGCACACTTACGGTGTAGGAGAAGGTCTGGCCACTCTATAACAGGGAGGGTGTCAGCTGCCTTATTCCCATCCTTTTTCTCCTCTTAGCCAGGAAAACAGCTGTTGGGAGGAAAGCGTTAAAACCGGAAGATGTGGCCAGGACGAATACTTTCACTCAAAGTGACCTTGCAGCTGGGAATGCTACGAACATCAGTGTGGGAAAACTGCATCTATTATACCTGGTGCTGTTCATCCCCTGCCTGTTTTGAGTAGAATTCCTGTGTAGGGGCAACACTCTCTGACAGACATGCTGGAGCCTCCTGCTGGGCAAGAAGGATCATAAAAACACAGCCTTGTGATAAACTGCGTGTGCACAAAGCCCCCTGATACGCTGGGGCAGGCAGCCCTGGCTGCTGGGATGGGCTGAGCCTGGCAGAGCAGTGTGAGCCCGATGGAGCAAGTGTCCCCGTGTGTCTCTGCTG
>VWZT01012706.1:9467-27699 GCA_013397055.1 Pachycephala philippinensis | reverse complement strand
CTGAGCCTGGCAGAGCAGTGTCCCCGTGTGTCTCTGGTGCTGGGATGGACTGAGCCTGGCAGAGCAGTGTGAGCCCGATGGAGCAGTGTCCCCGTGTGTCTCTGCTGCTGGGATAAGCTGATCCTGACCAAGCAGTGTCCCCGTGTGTCTCTGCTGCTGGGATAAGCTGATCCTGACCAAGCAGTGTCCCCGTGTGTCTCTGCTGCTGGGATGAGCTGAGCCTGGCAGAGCAGTGTCCCCGTGTGTCTCTGCTGCCCAGCTCTGTCAGTGAGGCACTGAAATGAATGCACTCTTTGCATTTCCACCGTGGTCTGGTGTCCCCTGGTTACCTGCGTGTGTTGATTCACACAGCAGCCCGGCGTGGCTTGCCAAGGAACAGCTCGTTCCACGGGAGACGTGCGTGTGTGGCCAAGCTCCAGCAGCAGAGGTTCCATTCCCCTTCTCCCTGCAGTGAGGAGGACGGCCTGTGCCAAGGACTTCCAGGTGTTCGGGCTCTTGCAGTATTTTGCCTGAGGGAATATTTTTGGAAGCAAAGCCCCTGTTGCTGTTAAGTAGCACAGGGACGGGGGCAGACGGGGGACAGGGAATGTGCACCCTGGAGCTGCACCAGGCAGCCAGACACAAACCTTGCCAAAACCATGCTCAGGCCAAGTCTGCAAATAATCAGCGACTTTGGAGAGACAACAACATTAAACTAATTTGTGTGACTTTTCCCTCTCGTGACTTTTCCCCAGGACAGCTTTGATTTACAGGAGAATTAGCGGCACTCCCTGGTCCTCAGGTTGTCTGCAGGAGCATTTGGTCACGTTCCTGGGTAACAGAGGCCAAAGAGTGAGGCACTGGGAGGATGTGAGTGGGACCCTAGGTCACTCTGTCGGCAGGTGACAGAGCAAGCTTTACCTGCAGCCGTTTCTGTCCCTCTCCTTTCTTCAGCTGAGGTGTACCCCAGAAAGGCAGGAGCTCTGCAGGTGTGCACGTGTGTGTCAGGAGAAGCTGAGGGCTCCACCACGGTTGAGGACGTGCTTCAGTTGTGTCCCTGGGGTGTGCAGGGCTGTGCCACAGGGACAGGGCAGTGCTGGGGACAGTCCAGGCCTGGCAGCAGTGTGGCTGTGCAAAGCCTGGCCGTGTGCCGTGGCCAGAGGGCTGAGCGATGCTGGAGGTGGCACTGGGGCTGTGTGCAGCTCTGGCTGTGTGCTGTGTCCAGAGGGCTGAGCTCCAGGAATGTGCTGAGCTTCAGAGAGATTGTGTCAGTGCAGCTGGACCCTTGGGCTGTCCAAGAACTGCCACGGGCAGCGGGTGGAGCTGGACCCTGCACCTGGGGTGTCCCTGGGAGTGTGGTGTGAGTGACACCTCACCGTGAGCAGGCAGCTGCGTGACAGATCCAGGGTGTGCTTTTAGCTCACGTGGTGGGACAAGCAACAGGTTTGCTCCCCAAAAGCAGGCAGATTGAGGCGATGCTGGTTGGCTCAGCCCAGGAGAAGGTGCTCTGGAAGAGCCGACAGGACACAAATCCAGAGTGGGCTGATTCGGCAGCAGCACGTGCAGCGGCTGCAAATCCCACGCTCAGCTCACCCTGTTTACTCCGGTTTTTCTGCTTTATTTTTTCTCTCCTCAATTTAAATTCCCAAGGAGACACAAGACACAGTAAGTGCTGATGCAGCCCGCACTGGAACGCTGTGTGGAGGAGCTTGGATCCCACCTGCCTGCCTCTGCCCCCGGTCCCTGCTCAGCCCAGCACAGCTGCTCCTGCGGGCTCCTGATGGTTCCTTGCTTGCTTTCATCCCATGCACAAATGGGAGCATAGCCACTGAAATGCTGGATTTACCCCACTGTGAGCAGGATCCAGCCCTAGGTCTCGCCAGGCTGGGATTACCCTGTGCTTTCTGTGAGGTGAAGGGGATGGGCTGGGGCCACCCCCAGGCTGTGACAAACCTACCCCTGTGTCACCTGCGTCCCCAGCCCTGCTCCCCATAGGAGCCCTGCTTCCCTCCAGAGCTGCTTCCCGACTGAAGGTGAGCATAGAAGGAGCCAGTTAGGGTTTAAACATAATAAATCACCAGGGATTAAACCTGATGGATGGATTTGGAGCTGCTCTTTTATTGCTCAGACTGATCAGGGGACAGGGGGCATGCCACTGCACTCTCAGGAGTGTGTTGATCGAGTGCATCCCCCTGGTCCCCATCCCCTCCGTGCCTGGGGTCACTGCCAGCGCCCCTTTGCCTGGCTCAGGCTGTGGCTCTTGACTCTTTGGCACCATCAGAGTCCCCCAGCCCCATGCCGTGCAGAGCTGCTTGGTTTCTAGGTCAGCTCTGCCAGAGGGGAGACAGCAGCCCCGAATGCTGGCAGAGGTTTCAGCTCTTGCTCATTCTGTTTTGCTCCAAAGTGACTTAAAATGCATGTGTCACATGTGGCAGCTCAGTCGTGTCTCTTTGTCACTTGTCCCATTGTCTAGGGACATTCTCCGAGCAAAGCCCAGTAGCTGACTGGATTTGCATATTTTTCCCTGAAGTTTTTTTTTCTTGGTGGTGGGAATTGATTCTAAACATAGAATTGTGGAATCACAGAATGGTTTGGGTTAAAAGAGACCTAAAGCTCATCTTGTTCCACCCCTCTTCCTGGGCAGGGACACCTTCCACTGTCCCAGGCTGCTCCAAGCCCCATCCAGCCTGGCCTTGGGCACTGCCAGGGATCCAGGGGCAGCCACAGCTGCTCTGGGCACCCTGTGCCAGGGCCTCCCCACCCTCCCAGGGAAGAATTTCTTCCATATATCTAACCTAAATTTGCCTCTTCAGTTTGGATCCCCTGGATGTGCCGCTGCCAGGGCTGGTGGAGGGTAGTGCCACGATCAGCCCTCTGTGCAGCCTGTGGGAAGGGGAGGTGGCAGTGGGAGCAGTGCTGGGCTCTGGAGCTGCTGTGGCCACTGAGAGGAGCCTTGGAAGTGTCCAGGACCGGGCTGGACAGGGCTTGGAGCAGCCTGGGACAGTGGAAGGTGTCCCTGCCATGGCAGGGGTGGGATGAGATGAGCTTTCTGGTCCCTTCCAAGCTGTTCTGTGGTTTTAGTTTGGCAGCGCAGAGGCAGCTGCCAGTGCAGTGAGAGGATGCTGTGCCAGCCCCACGGTCACTGTCCTGCTCCAAAATCCCCTCGGAGCAGATGGGGTTGGACTGACCCTGGTGGGAGCTGCCTCCAGCTCAGCCTGTCCAGCTGCTGCTTCCCCAGACAGCTGCCCCAGCACTCCTGAGACAAACCACATCAGTTCCATCATCCCCACAGAGCCAGCGGCTGCCTGGGGCAGGAGCTCAGAGCACAGCGGTGTTTTGGCCAGGAACAGGGACATGGGTGGAGGTTCCCAGGGCTCCAGTGCAATTACACCTGCCTCATGCTATCAACAACTTTGTGGTTTTAAAAAATGAGCAGCTCCTTCAGGAGCTCTGTGGCGGACTCCTGATGCCCCAGGCAACGTCCTGGAGACATCTGGCTTCCCTGTGCTGCTCCAAAACCAGTCAGAGGACACCCAGCAGCAATCCTGCCCCATGCTGGGACCTGGCAGCACATCCTCAGCCCCGAGGGCTTGGCTCTGCATCCTCAGCGATCCCAGGTGCTCGTCCCCTGCCCTGTCCAGGTGGTGGCTTCCAGGAACTGGTTTTCCTGCTGCTTTGGCACGCAGGGAGCATTTTGGAGTGGGTTTGACTTGGTGCCTGTGTGCCTGCACGTGGGTTGGTGGATGCACACGTGATTTGTGTTTGTGGTGCACAGGAGGATCAGGGCAGGGATTCGCCTCCGTTATTGGAAGTGATTATAGATGAACAGGGGCAATGAGAAAAGCCCTGAGTAAATCACTGGAAGTATCACTCTCCAGTCTTGGCTGCCTTCCCATGGAGATAAATGCAGAAACCTGTCTGTGATGAGGCAGAGCCAGAGGACACCCTCTGTGCCGCCGTGCCAGGCTGGGTCCCTCGCTGTCCCTGGGTGACCCAGCCCCCTCTCCCCATGGAGCACCAGTGACTCCTGCTCCAGGGCCTTGTTACCACTTCTTCTCACTTCCCTCCCCAGTTGTAGAGAAATCACCTATTTGTATTTCAGGACAGAAGGTGCAGCTTTGGGGAAATGACAGGCATTTTATAAAGCAATTAAAACCCAACCCCTATAATTGCTGTAATTTAAATACACCTACAAAATAACCAGCTGGTGCAATCCAGGCTTCAAGCCCGTTCTATTTGTTTCAGCCCGTCAAACAGACGGAAACATTCCATCTGTGTTTTCCTGGGACGCAGAGGGGTTGGCAGCGAGGGTCCGTGGGTGCCCCGAGTGGCAGGGGAGCAGCACAGGGCTGTGGAGCCATCGCTGACACCAGCAAAGCAGCACTGATTGCCTCAGCATCGCCACGGAGGATGTGTGATGGAGGGAGTGATGCTCGGGGGCAGGGTTTGTGTGTGATTATGGATGGGAGGAGTGATGCCATCCCCGAGAAAACTTGGGATGCTGCAAATGGGGTTTGGGCACGTGTGCTTCAAAGCTGCACCCCCAGCCCCCGCCCTGCCCTCCATCACACCCTGGAAGATTAAAGCAGATTGGTGCGAGTTCAAAGCTGCAACCTCGGTGCAGCCACGCTGGTGACGAGGGAGGTAATTAGCAAGTGAAATGTTCGTTGCTGTAGTGAAATGATGTTTATAATATTGGGCTGTGAGCAGAGGGGGGCGGGAGCAGCTGGTTTTGCCATTGTCCATACAGCCCCACTCTGCGACCACTTCCAGCACAACGAAGGCTCCCTGGGTTTTATTCTGTTTCTCCAGCCTGTTCCTGTGTTCTGCCTTACCCGCCCTTGGCCAGCAATTTTCAGGGTTGCAAACGAGCTCGGAGTATTTTAGGAGCCAGTGGTTTTTCAGGAATGAGTGCTCTGCCTGTGCTCCGTGCCTGTGATTTGAGCTCTCCTGGCTCAGTAGCCCCCAGTTACCCATCTGTGCGGAGGGGGGCCGTGTTTATGGGTCTGCTGGAGTCAGATGAAAGCCTCAGACTGCAGTTCCTACCTGCAGATGAATGAACCACCTCGGGGACCCTCTTCCAGCCCTGGAGTTTAAATATTAATAGGATATCATTTCCCGACAAGCGCTGCAACAGGTGGCGAGTGCTTTGCTGTAAAGCATTCCCGTTAGCAGGGCACGTGGAACTGGCAGTGCCGAAATTGGTGACACCCACAGACTGTGTTCCCCCCATGGCCACGGATATCCATATCCCCTCCAATGGGGTCTTCATCCGTGCTTCCCTGGATCCCCTCCTTCTCCCAGGACATTGCAGCCTGTGGGCACCAAAGCAGGCCCAGGGATCCCCGTCCTGCTCAGGTAAGGATCTGCTGGCAGAGATCTGCTGGCCCTGATCCACTGGTCATGGCCTCCTGGTCAAGATTTGCTGGCTGGGATCCACTGCCCATAATCTTCTGGCCCAGATCCACTGGCCGTGATCTGCTGGCTGAGATCAGCTGACCAAGATCTGCTGGCCGTGATCCACTGGCTGTGATCGACTGATCGAGATCCACTGGCCATGGTCTGCTGCCTGAGACCTGCTCTGGTGAGCAGAGGGCAGCGTGGCTGGGGACTGAAGCCAGCGCAGTGCAGCTGAGCTCTCCCTGCCTGTGCCATCGTTGCGCCAGCTGAGGTGGTTGGCAGAGGAGACATCCCTCTCCCAGCTCATCAGGCTCTTGTTCATCTCCCTCACCCTGTGCAGAACAAAATTGGTCATGAAAATAGCCAAAATTTGCTCTCCAAAGGAGTGGCAAAGGGCAGACACCCACGCTGTCCTCTCCAGCTGGTGACACCCCAGGGTCACAGCAGTGCTGGGCTGTGTCTCACCATGACGCAGTTCCCTGGCATGGGCAGGAGCTGCCGAGGACCCCCAGAGCCTTTGCCCAGAGTTACTCCAGTGTCCCTCCCTCAGGCAGTGTGCTGGGTGGCAGAGGGTCTCAGTTGCTGGCAGGGGACTGGGGACACTCCAGCTTTGCTGATCTCTGTATTTTTCCTCTTTCTCCCATTTTTGGACCTGCAGCAAACCCTGGAGACGAATCTCACCAACCTGGTTAAACGCAACAGCGAACTGGAGAACCAGATGGCCAAGCTGATACAGATCTGCCAGCAAGTGGAGGTGGGTGAGGGCCAGGAGGGGCTGGGGGAGGTGCCCAGAGTGGCTCCCAGTGCGAGGGAGGCAATGCATGGATCACCCCAGAGTCCTTGCCTGGGGACTACCCTCGGAGCAGAGGGGGTGTGGGGGTAGTCCCAAGCAGGGGAGGACACAGGGATGGTTCCCAGGGGTCTGAAGGAGCTGGCACGATTGGGAGCCACTGAGAGGAGACGTGGGCTGCTGAGCTGGCTCCAGGCAGGAGGACCTGCCCCCTGCTCCATGCTCAGGTGCTTCTGGTGGAAGGCTGAGTGAAACCGAGCGTGGAAACAGGACTCAGCCGGGTGACACCGAGCCTGTGACAAGGCTCATCAGCTGGGTGACACCGAGCCTGCAAAGGGGCCTCAGCTGGGTGACACCGAGCCTGCAAAGGGGCCTCAGCTGGGTGACACCGAGCATGCAGCAATTCCTTGAACCACCTTCCCAGAGGACTAAACCCCAGGCTGCTGCTGGAAAGTTTGCCAGTGCCTGAGATAACACAACACTTCTTTACTTCAGCCTCGGGCACCTCAGGCCTTGTGCGGGATGCAAGCCCTGTGCCTCCCCTGCACCTCCCCCAAGCCATCCCATGGGCCCAGCAGCCAGCAGGATGCAGGGATGCTGTGGTGCAGTGCTGTGGCAGGATGCAGGGATGCTGCAGCAAGATGCAGGATGCTGTGGCAGGATGCAGGGATGCTGCAGCGGGATGCAGGGATGCTGCAGCAGGATGCAGGATGCTGTGGCAGGATGCAGGGATGCTGCAGCAAGATGCGGGATGCTGTGGCAGGATGCAGGGATGCTGCGGCAGGATGCAGGGATGCTGCAGCGGGATGCAGGGATGCTGCAGTGGGATGCAGGGATGCTGCAGCAGGATGCAGGGATGCTGCAGCAGGACAAGGGGTGCTGCCTGTGCTGGCTGGAGCCATTTGCCCACAGCAAAACCTCTGGGATGCGTTTGCCGAGGGAGCTGCAGCTTGTCCTTCAGCACCTGCATCTCAGAGCAGCCGGGGCTTTGGGGCCATGGAGGTGCTTGAAGCCCCGCGGTTCCTGCAGGCAGCGTCAGCGCTTTGTTCTTCACTCCCTCAATAATGTCCTGATGATCTGGCAGGAGGAAGTGAGTGCAGAAGCCCTTTTTGTGAGTTCCAGCGAGGCCGAGCGCTGCCAGCAGCTGGCAGCCACTGTCACAATGTGCAAAGAGAAGGAGGAGGGGGCTGAGATGCTCTGAACTTCCAGCCAAAATAAGGAGCAGAAAAATCCCACTTGGCTCTGCAGCACTGCTGGCCTTCCGTGCCGATGCTCCGTGTCACTGGCGTTGTCCTGCTTCTCTCTGCCTCTGCGCCGCTCTGCAGCAGGAGTGGCTTTGTTGGAGCTGTCTCTCCTGGGCTTCCTCTTCCCTAGGGCTCAGTGGGCTTGGAGTGAGTCTGGGAAAACAGATAGCAAATGGATGTTTGGCAGAGAGAGAAGGAGCCAGGATGCCCTTGCAGAGCTCTGGTGACAGTCACCAGCCCTTGCTGCTCTGATGGGCCGTGCTTTGGCTCTGAGAACCCACCAGGGATGGAGCAGGGACGTGGCTGGATGTCCTTCCAAACCTCTTCCTTTGAATCCAGCTCCAATGTCTTAATGACCTGACGTAGGATAAATTGAAAGATACTTGGTATTTCTGTCTGATCCTTGGAGTCTGAGACCTCTAAGCTATCACTTTTGACAGAGTTTGGGAGTTTTCAGCTTTGTCAGACACTCTGCTTAAAATAACAGTTCAAATAACATTCTCTCAGCTATGCTGAATGTGCAGCCGGGCCCTCGGAGGCACCTTCGCAGAGAGCACAGTAAACTGTGAGGCAGAAAATATCTGTGCTCCCCATCAATCTGATTCCAGGGAATTTTGCTTTTGAGCTATTTGTGGACATGGCACACAGGCAGGCACATGCAATCCCCATGTACTCTGCCCTCAGACACGCTGAGTGTGAATCTCATGACACGTCCAGAGAATGGTGCCACCAACACCTCGGGGGACAGGGGTTCACCCCAGAGAAGGGCACTGCAAGTGTCTCAAGGCACTGAGCCTGGGCTGCTCCTCAAAGTGACTCTGGTGCGTGGGGGGCTGCACTGAGAGAGGCTGGAATGGCCAAATCCTGTGGCAGGGAGGGAAATGTGGACCAAGGAGAGCAGATAACAACCCTGTGGAGAAGCTGAGTTTGTAAAACAGGGATGGTACCGGCCCAGTGTCCCCACTGTGGGAGGAGCAGGAGCTGCACCTGTGCCATGGGACTGTGGCCTCTGTGTCACAGCAGCCTCGCTGCGAGCTCCTGGCGTCCCCAGGGCACAGCTGCTACATGGCCAAAATCCTGCTGGGGATTGTGGAGGTGGGATGGGGTCCTGTGCTCCCTCCCCGAGCTCCGGGGCGCGGAGGAGGAGGTTTGCCTGTGTGTGAGTCAGGCTGTGGGCTGAGATGCTGTTTCATCCCCATGAGCTGCAGGACGAGCTTTTCCCAGAGCTGAGTTTATTCCAGGACTGTTGTCCCTAGCACATTCTCCCCCAGCACTGAGGTGGGTGAAGTGTTTTTCTCTCCCTCGTTACAACCAAAAGCTGCCCAGCTTTCCTGCAGCCACAGCACCTGCTGAGTCTTCACTCCAAACCCAGCATTTACCTGGGGACTGGTTCATCCCTATGGAGTGCTTTGGCCAGTGTCCAGGTGTTCCTGAGCCAGGGATTTGCCAGTGGAGCAGTGCTGGTCTGCAGTACCCCTCCATGTTCTGCTGGCCCTTTGGGGAACCCCAGCCTTTTTGGGCAGAAGGCAGCTGGGAAAGGGACTGTGGTGTCCTCTGCAAATTTACCTGCCTTCAGCCCCCCACAACATGAACATGGTTGAGGGCAGATTTCTTGCCCTGGGCAGGTTTTCAGATTCAGGCTGTGGATGGCTACAGATTTACGTGTTCCTGTAGCCATCCTGGAAGGGGAACGGGCCTGAGCTCCAGGCCTGAGCTGGGCCGTGGGGCGGCAGCTGGCTGGAGGGATGGACCCAGGGCCGAGCTGAGGTGCCCCAACCTCCCCTCCTGTCCCTTGGCCCAGCATTTCCTTCCTGCCACAGCAGCTCTGCCTCAGCAGCTCTGCCTCAGCAGCTTGCTGCAGGCTCCAGACCCTGGGGCCATTCCCCACCCCCTGCTACATGCAGCAGATTGGGAAGATTTTCCACTGTTTTTCCTCTGTGGAGCTCTCTTTGCAGACCATCAGCTGTCTCCCACTCCAGTGTTGCATAATCTGCTGGCCAGGTTTAAAAAAAGATCCTGTAGCAAAAATGTGGTTCACTCGAGGCTGCCTTTGGACTGCTCTGTGTTTCAGAGGGATTTGGGAGAATGAAATGAGGAAAACTGATTTCTGTGCTGTAGTGTGCTTTAATGAAGTGCTAGGGCTCAATCCCTCCTCCATAAAGTGCATTCCCCCCTGTCCTGTCCTGTGCTGTCCTGTCCTGTCCCTGCTCCCGTGGATACTGATCTTCCCTGGAGGCAGAGGGCTGGAACCACGACACTCTGTGTGTGCACCACTGTGAGCACAGCCCTGGGAGTGAGCTGTGTGTCCCTGCCAACACCTGTGAGCTGTGTGTCCTTCCTAAAACCTGTGAGCTGTGGGTCCTGTCCCTGCCAACACGTGTGTTGCTGCTCTGGCCAGGTGAACACAGCCATGCACGAGGCCAAGCTGATGGAGGAGTGCGATGAGCTGATGGAGATCATCCGCCAGCGCAAGCAGGTCATCGCCGTCAAGATCAAGGAGACAAAGGTGAGGGGTCCCAGCTCGTGTGTCCCTGGTCACAGGTCCCCTCCCGTGCCCACGGGGTGGCCGCTGCAGGGTCTGCCCCCCTGTCTAGGAGCAGCAGCCCCACAGCCAGTGATGCAGGGCTGTGCCAGCCCCGGGCAGAGGGGCTGCAGCAGTGTGCATTGCCCTGCCGTGAAGGGTTTGCTTTGGGCAGCCACCCGTGCGTCTCCTTGTCCAAAATCCGAGTGTCCCTCGCTGCTGCTGCCCTTCAGGCCACCCCACATCCGGGTGTCCATCACTGCTGCTGCCCCAGGGCTCCTGTGCCAAGGACAAAGCATGTGCTGGCTGAGGCTGGAGGAGGAACAGCGTGTATGTTAGCGTGACAAGTTGGTGCAGAGGCTTGGATCACTCCAGACAGCTTCCTCAGGGCTCTTCACCACTGTGGTTCTAATAGAATAATGTGGAATTAATATTGAAGGACCACAGTCCAGTGCTGCAGAGAGAGCAGAGGCTGCACGCTCTGCATTGCAGCGCAGCTGGGGGGGAGCTGCTGCTCACCCCTGTCTTTGTGGGAGCGTTTGGACCTTTCCTCCATGGTTCCAGGTGTTTCCCAGTGCTTTCTGTGTGTAGCATCCCACCCCAAAGGGGAGGGGAGCACCCAGGATTCATAGCTGCTCATAGCTGAAAGGAATGACAAATGTCAGAAGGTCAGCAAAAGCTTATAGAGCTTTATTATTAAATTGCTGCTGGCTGAGGATGGGGTTCCCTCTGTGCCTCTCAAGCTCCTGAGCAGCTCTGTGTCCCCTGCTCCTCGGACAGGTGATGAAGCTGCGGAAGCTGGCCCAGCAGGTCGCCAACTGCCGGCAGTGCCTGGAGCGCTCCACGGTCCTCATCAACCAGGCCGAGCACATCCTGAAGGAGAACGACCACGCACGCTTCCTGCAGACTGCCAGGAACGTGGCCGAGAGGTGGGCTGGGCTCGGGACACTGCAGCTGGCCCCTGCTTGTAGCTCCCTGCCCAGAGATGACCTGGTCACTTCCCCAGAGGTCCCCAGCCGTCCCTGCAGCCTCCCACTGCGCTGTCCTCAAATCAACCCCGGGGTCAGGCTCCCGTCCCTCACAGGACAGGTGCTGTATGGCAGGTCCTGACAGCACTGGGGAGGCAAGCCCCCTTCCCTGGGGTAGGAAAGTGGTGGAAATGCCAGTCCAGAGGGAGTGCAGGGGCCAGTCAAAGCTGGGAGCCCCGGGGATGGATCCCCCCCGCTCTCAGGGGACTGTCCCCAGGTCGGCCACCCTCCTGGGTGGGGGCAGTGGTTTGCTGCCAGCGGTGGGTCAGGCTGAGGCTGCCCCATCCCTGTGCCTCCCTCGCCGCGCGCCCTGTTCCGTACTGATGGTCCCTTCTTCCCTTCCAGGGTCGCCATGGCAACTGCATCCTCGCAAGTCCTGATACCAGATATCAATTTTAATGATGCCTTTGAAAACTTTGCTTTAGATTTTTCCAGAGAGAAGAAGCTGCTGGAGGGACTGGATTATCTAACAGGTGAGTGCACAGGTGTGCTCCACTCTGTACCACCCCCTCAGCCCCTGCCCTGCACCCCCGTGTCCCTCTCAGCCCTGCACCCCTGTGTCCCCCTCAGCCCCTGCCCTGCACCCCCCGTGTCCCACTCAGCCCTGTGCCCCCCATGTCCCCCTCAGCCCTGTGCCCCACCAGGGGCTGGCAGACCTATTTTAAGACTTAACCAGTAACCAGTGCCAGGTCAGCTGTGGCAGAGCAGGGGCTGTGCTGTCCCCAGGGCAGTGGCATGTTCTCATCCTCCTGTTTCACCCTGCTGCTCCTTAAGGACCCATGGAAAAGTCCAGAAAGTTTAAAAATTGTGGTCTCCATGACCTGGGGAGGAGGCTGATGTCCATAAGGATGCAAGAGGGATAAGGATTACGTAAGGATTACAGAGGAGGAATTAACCAATTATTATACTTCTAAGGCACTCTGTTCTTTAACATTTCCCTTTTCCTGCGCTTTTTGTGGGTCACTTGATCCTAAGTTTTGAACCCTGCTGGGCAGGGCCTCCCTGGGCCCCTCAGGGCTGCCCTGATGCCACAGCACAGACTGAGCACTGCCCTCGGGGCTCTGGGAGCAGCCTGTGCTGCAGCACTGGGGGGATGAAAGCTCCAGGGAGGCGAGGACATCCTCACTCACCCAAATCCGATTTTATCATCATGGAGCAGATCAGCTTTCAGTGAAAGATTAACACCAGCATGTCCGGATCAGTTATGGGATAAAGGACTTATTCCACAACCAGTGCAGGGAAATAGGGGGATTTGGAAGTGGGTTCTCAGCCTGTTTCAGGGTGGGGGTGTCAGACCTGGTGGAGCAACAGTGAAAACGCGGTGCTCTGACCTCTGGGTGCCTTGTTAAACTGAGAAGTTTAGTTCAGTGGGAAACACAATGACAGAAAAAATGAGGGCGTTTTTGGTGTTGAGAGACTCTAGTCCTGCCGTGAGCCCATCTCAGTCCTTACCTGAGCAGAAAAGCCCTGGGTTTTGAAGGAAGGAAAGCCCAAAGTGACCAGAATCTGTGGTCTGTGCCGTCCCACAGCACCAAACCCGCCGTCAGTCCGTGAGGAGCTCTGCACAGCCTCCCACGACACCATCACCGTGCACTGGATCTCCGAGGACGAGTTCAGCGTCAGCTCCTACGAGCTCCAGTACACCATCTTCACCGGCCAGGCCAACTTCATCAGTAAGTGACCACACTCCCCTTCAGGAAGGAATCCCAGGGTGTCCAGAGCAGCTGTGGCTGCCCCAGGATCCCTGGCAGTGTCCCAGGCCAGGCTGGACAGGGCTTGGAGCAGCCTGGGACAGTGGAAGGTGTCCCTGCCCGTGGCTGATAACTAACGTGGTTTACAAACCCTCTGGAACAGCTCTGAGCCGTATTTCCAGGTCATTTTTCATGAAAATTACTGCCATACCTAATTGTTTTTCCACACAGATTTGTCTAACAGGAATGGGATTTGAGGACTGGGGATGGATCTCACTGATGGCCTGTGGCTTGTGAGAACGTTTTATTCCTGGTTTTCCAGCAGCACGTGCCATTGTGAGAAGGGCTGAGGAGTGCCTCGGAGGGCTGTTCTGGGCTGCCGTCGGTCTGTCCCGGTGTCACAGCTCCGGAAGGCTGCTCAGTGCACTCTGAACTGTGCAGGAAGCTGCCAGAGAAAGTTCCCTCTGACTTTCCAAGCTGGATCTCACCTCCCCAGCCCCAGCTCAGCCTTTGCCCTTGTTTTGGAAAACAAGTTGTTGCGTTTCCCTTCAGTCGGAGGCTGTCCGGTGCCGGTGCTGCCGCAGCCAGATCCGCCCTGCTTGGCTCTCCTCTCCTTCCCAGCTAGAGCCTGTTGTCTCCAGCACTTTGTCCTCGGGAAGCCTGGAGAGCTCAGCCACCTCCCTGGCTCTGCTCTCGGATGGCCACCAGCTCCACGTGCCCTGCACTTCCAGCTGTGGGCAAGATGGGGACTTGCTGGTGTCACCGAGCGGTTTTGGTAGGGAGGGACATCTGAAGGTCCCTGTGCCAGCTCTGTGCCACCTGGGCTGACAGGCTGCTCAGGGCTTGCTCCTTGAGGAAGAAGGACTGTCCAGGGATGGAGCATCCAGTGCTGCCTCACCCTCAGCTGGAAGGATTTTGCCCTTTTCCAGTCAGGATTTCCCCTGCTGCAGCTTGTGCCCTTGCCCTGGGACCATGCCAGGGAAGGACCTGGCTCTCACCTTTCCCCACGTGCCACTTTGGACACACATGGTTTGGAGTCCCATACGCCGAGGGATTTGGGAATGAGTCACCTGCCCACCTCTGGGGTCTGGCACAGACATTGGGAAAGGAGGAGCTGTGGAGGCTGTGAGGATGAGGAACAGTGAGGGCAGCGCTGGAGGAGAGCCCTGAGGGTCCCACGTTAGAAGTGTCCTCCTTGGCCAGGTTGCTCTGCGTAGGAGTGAAGAGAACATCAGTTAAATCCCTGAGAAGAAAGTGAGTAACTTGCTGTCCCTTGGAACAGCACAGTTTGGGTGATGGGACCGTGTGAGCCCTGGCTGAACTCGTGTGAAGAGACACTGAACACTGAGCAGGAGCTGGGAGGCTGACCAGGAGAGGAAATACCTTTCCAAGGTGCACACAGTTGGCCTGTGGAACCCGTCCCCTTCACGCTTGCATCAAAGCCAAGAGCTTGGCAAGAGCCAGACATTTTTATGGATGATGAATGCTACAGTAAAAAGGACTTTTTTAAGCTTTGGCAAGGGTAGGAGCGAGGAGGTTGGTCTTCAAGGCCAAGCTCTTCGAGGTTGTTTTGGGAAAGAAACCTGCTTGGAAGGTCAAGTCCTTCTCATTGTCGTCTCTCAGCCACCTTGTTCCTCCTGGTGGAGCATCCCGGGCTGGTCCTCCCCTCAGGAAGGTGACGCCGACCGGCGCCGGGCTGGAAGCTGTGCGCTCCAACGGGAGCAGCTCTGTGTGCAGCCTGCAATCAGGATCACATCTGTTTTATTTTCCACTTCACATCACACTGCTCTGTGCCCCTCGGCCATTCCCATGTGTATCCCAAACCAAATTCAGGCTGACAGGGACTGCAACCTGCCCTTGTCCTGCGGCTGAGCCAGACACTGAGGATAAATGAGTTGGAAGCCGTTGCAGAAGAGGTGTGGAGCGTTCCCAGCTCCTGCCTCCCAGCCCTGCACATGCTGAAACCCCCCCTCCAGTCACCCCAAATTCACAATGCTCTCCACCTCTCATCATATCCAGAAAGCCTCCAGCTGCTTCTTCCAAGCCTCCTTATTCCTCTTTTGGCTCAAAGCCCTGGCCCTATGATAGCTGCCCTGCTTTCCCCTGAGCCCCACAGCATCCTTGTCCCCCAGTGCCAGCTACTCAGGTGCTCGTGCCAGCTGCAGGTGATCCTCATCCCACTCGTGCTGGTGACAGGAACAGCCTCAGTGGCACCATGTACCAGAGCCAGGGCTCTGCCTTACCAACATTGCCTTTGTGTGATAATAAAAAGGATTCTGAGTTGCTGGGGTTTATCATCTCTGGAAATTTCCCCGCGGACGCTCTGAACTCCCCAGTGGGTGGTGAATCCTTCCAAGGGACACACGGTCCTGAGCTCTCCATTGGCAGCACAGGAGCTTGGTGTTCTGTCCTTCCCCGGGAATAAATGTCTCCCCCTGTCCCGCACTGCAGGTCTCTACAACTCCATGGACAGCTGGATGATCGTCCCCAACATCAAGCAGAACCACTACACGGTGCACGGGCTCCAGAGTGGCACCCGCTACATCTTCCTGGTGAAGGCCATCAACCAGGCGGGCAGCCGCAACAGCGAGCCCGCCCGCCTCAAGACCAACAGTAGGTGCCCAGGCTCTCACCGGGCCGTGGCAGGTGTGGGGGAGACTTTCCTGGGCACGGGGGTGCCCGGGCTGTGGCCGAGTGCTCCCGGTGCGTGGGCAGTGGCTGGCAGTGGGATGGAGACCCCAGGCTGTTCGATCATTGGAGTGCCCATCTGCCCTGGTGCCTCCGTTCCCTCCCTGCCTCAGCGGTGGTGTCCTGATACCCCGTGTGGTGCCAGGGGCTCCCGTCAGCCCTCTGCTCCTGTCAGCACCCATCCCTGGGGTCTTAGGTCATAACGCTCCATTCTTCTGGTGGCTTTACGTCCCTGGGCTTTTTGGGGCCGATGCAAAGTCACAGAGCGATTGTGTGTGTGGCTTAGCGTGCAGAGGGTTGTGATTTGGAGAGCCATAAGGTTGAAAAGTGTCTCCATGGTGGTGGATGGGGCTTTGCAGCCACACACAAAGCAGAAGCTTTCCTTTCCAATGCCCTGGGGATGCCAAGGAAGGTTAAATGTGTTTAGGGAAAGCTGAACTCTGAGGGCAGTGGGGCTAGACCTGTCCTGGCACAGACAGAGCTCCGGGGTTTGTGGTTTAAAGACAGCAAAGACAGCAGAAGCACTGGCACCCGTGGCCTGGAGGGTGACAAGGAGGGACAGTGTGAGATGTTGGCGAGGAATAAGTTGGCTCTCCAGGCTCCTGCCTGCTCCGTGCCTGCACCTTTCCAGGGCTCACACGTCTCAGCGTGGTCCTGGTGAGCACAGCCCTCCCATCTGTCCCCTTTCCCAGCCATCACTTCTGCCTGAACCAGGCTTTCACGATGAGTTATCACCTCACCTCCTCCTTTTCTGTGCATGACATTAAACTGAATAAAACAACATTGAGGCAGTGGGGCTGAGGGAGCTGCTGAGGAGCAAGCTCCAACTCAATCCGCCTGTTCATTAAACATTTATCCCTCCTGCGGCTGCTGTTTTCCAGCGCTTCCCCGGCTTTGGAAGGAGCTCGCTCTGGGGATGAGGAATGGGCGGCTTGGGAAGCTGGGAGCGAGGGCGGCCGGCCGTGCTGGCAGCTCCTGTTGGACAGGGTTTGCTCTCGCTGATTTTGGCTGAGTGTCAGTCACCAGAGCTGCCAGCGCAGCTCCGAGGGCTCTGCTCGGGGATGGATGGGTTCGATCAGAGCCCAGTGAGGTGCTGAGCCCCCTTGCTGCAGACACATCCCTGCAGCAGCTTCCTGCACGTCTGGAACCTCGAGCAGCCCCACCTGAGACCCTGCACGGGTTGTGTGTGATTGTGGTTTTGTGTGTGCTAAATCCCCTTCCACAAGGACCTGTCCCTCCCTTCCCACTCAGGTGCTGGGCAGGAGAGGCACGTGGCACTGATGGGCACATCCCTCTCTACCACCAGTTTGGTGTTCCTCTGCCAAAAAAATCTGTGTTTGTGGAGACTTCTGAATTCCTGAAAGTTTGATTTAGCCATATATATGGATATAAAATATATTGATTTATTTTCTTCTGTGGCCAGCCTTAGGAGACAAGGGCTCCTTTGGGTGTCCAGTGGTGCTGCTGCCCCATGCTGCAGCCCCAGCATGTCCCCACTGTCTGTTCCTCCTGCTGGTCTTTGGGATCAGGGTTTCTCCTTTTCCAGTGGAAAATATCCAGAGGATATCACACCCCCGCTTCCCCACTGCTGTAACCTTGGTGGAAGTGTCAGCAGCTCAAGACAGAGATGGGCCATTAGCATATTTCACAGCCCGTTCTGTTGCTGAAGCGACGTCTGGAGAGATCTCTCCATCGCCAGAAGGTCAGTGTCAGGACACATCGATTTCCGCAGCGTCGGCGCTGTCAGTGCCGGCACTAAATCTGTGCTCTGAACAGAGAGGCTTGGGAGAACAGGTTTGCTTTAGAGACAGGGAGACCATCCTCTGCTGAGGCTGGGCCTGAGCAGGACTTATTTAGGAGCAAGTGTCCAAAAGTTGCTGAAAGTGCAGGAATTCAGGGACAGGCCCAGCTCTGGCCGTAAATAAAGTGCAGGGAAATGGGTTTTACAGTCCTTGCCTTGGCCAGTGCATCCTGGCCTTATTTTCCCTCGCAATTCTGGCTTTTCCTGATTTCTGCACCTCTTGGGAAGACCTCAGTGTGCACCAGGATGGCTCCATCCACATCCCATGTGAGATGTCAGGAGTTTGGTGCCTGAGCAATGGGCTGCAGGGTCACTGCTACTGACTGAATCGTGTTAGTGTTTTTAAGGAGCAGGATGATCCCTAGAGAAGCTTCCCAGCAGGGAATCTGTGAAAAGATCCATAGATTTAGATGGATTTATGGCTTTCCTATGACTTGATGACTCAGCATTCCAGTGCTGCATCTTTGTTTGTTTCTTTGCAGAAGGTGATGTCTTCAGGGAGGACAGGATGGTGCTGGCAGCCATGGGTGTCCTGTGGGTGTCCCGTGGGTGTCCTGTGCCCCACAGGTGGCATCTTGGATGGCTGGTGGGAGCAGGGACCCTGCCACTGCGGGCAGAGAGGAGGGCAGAAGGCAGGAGGGGCTGGCTTTGTGTCCCTGTGTCCCTGCAGCTTTGTTTGCTCTCTGGGCAGACCGTGGTGGATGCCTGCAGCATCCTTGGGAGCAGAGTACACATCCATCCCTGCTTCCTCTCCACACGTTTTCAGCAGTCCCCAGCTGTCCACCCTCTCGGCTCTGCCCCGTCCCTGTGCCCCTGCAGCCAGAGGAGAGGGGCACACAGGAGCTGCTGTGCTGCAGGGCAGTGGTGGCACCCCTGCACCCCTGCACTGGCCCCGCTGGGGTGGGCTGCTGCTCCCAGATTTGGCTGAGTGCTGGATGTTGTCTCCTGCTCCTGGGGATCTCATTCCAGTTATTTCCGTAGCTCTAATGGAAAGCAGCAGGCAGCCTGTCCTCGCTGCCCCCTGGGTGGGTGACAGGAGTGTCCCGAGCCCGTGATGGGTGCAGGAGCCCTGTGAGGCCCAGGGGAGCGG
>VWZT01012703.1:46978-57144 GCA_013397055.1 Pachycephala philippinensis | reverse complement strand
TAAAAAATGGATGAAAAAAAAAATCAGTTCCCTGTCCTTTCCGAGTTTTATTCAGATTTCCCAAGTCACAAAGGGTTTGGGATGTGTCTGTGCCAATGCAAACCCACATTTTGTGCTGAAAGGAGAGGGAGAAAAGGGAAATTACATTTGTCTGGTTTTATTTGGCTGTCAGGGTCCCAAAAAAATGTCCTTTACCTTTCTGGAGCTGAACTCATCCCAAACCCACGGGTTTCCTACAACAACAACACCAGAGCAGCTCTTTTACCATCACTTCCCCAAAAAAATAAGGAAAAGGTCAAGAATTGTGGAATATTCAAGCTGGAAAAGGCCTCTAATTCCCCAAAAAAAATAAGAAGGTCAAGAATCGTGGAATATTCAAGCTGGAAAAGGCCTCTAATTCCCCAAAAAAAATAAGAAGGTCAAGAATCGTGGAATATTCAAGCTGGAAAAGGCCTCTAATTCCCCAAAAAAAATAAGAAGGTCAAGAATCGTGGAATATTCAAGCTGGAAAAGGCCTCTAATTCCCCAAAAAAAATAAGAAGGTCAAGAATCGTGGAATATTCAAGCTCGAAAAAGCTTGAAAATTCAGCTCATTTTCGATGTTTTCCACTAATTAATTTGTCCTGAACTCGTGTCCATATTTTGATTTTGTTGTCCCAGACTAAACATTGAACCCACAGAGAGGGAATTTTTGTCCCAAAGCTCCTCAAGTCATTCCAAGCTGCTGGATGCAATCCCCCAAACGTGGAAAGGCTCAAAAAGAACATTCTGGAATGATCTGGAATTATTTCTGCCCTGAAAATCAGAGGTGAGAGCTGTGGGGTGAGAGAGGAGGGAAAACAGAGAAGAGCAAGATCCATAGGACAATGAAATCAAAATACGGACACAAGTTCAGGATAAATTAATTAGTGGAGAATATCAAAAGTGAGCTGAATTTTCGAGCAAATTTTCAGCAAATTTTCAGCAAATTTTCAGCAATTTTTCAGCAATTTTCCAGCAATTTTCCAGCAATTTTCCAGCAATTTTTCAGCAATTTTTCAGCAATTTTTCAGCAATTTTTCAGCAATTTTCCAGCCATTTTTCAGCAATTTTTCAGCAATTTTTCAGCAATTTTTCGAGCTTTCAGGCTTTTTTTTTTTAGGCTTTTTTTTTAAGCCTGAAGGATTCTACAGAACAAAATTACCCTCCCCCTTCCACAATGCCAGGGAAAGACAGAGGAAGCAATAAACTTTATTATAGGGGGGAAAAAAAAAGAGGTTCAACAACCTTTTGAAACAAGAGAACTTTATGCTGCAATTGTGGGCTCTCACTTCTCCATCAGGAATGGGCTTTGGGGATTAAAAGGGAAAAAAAAGGGAAAAGGGGAGAAAAACCCCAGAGCCAACATTCCCGAGCAGTTCAGGTGCTGTTTCATTCACAGGATAAAGGGATGCTGCTCCAAAATAAACCCCCTCAGTGCTTCCAGGAATATTTTCAACATTCCCAAAGAAATACTGTGATAAAAGAGGGGGATGCAGCAGATGAAGGGAACAGCTTGGAAAATCGTGTATCTGGTGCCTTCCTCTGCCTCCGAGGGAACAGAATTCCATCTTTTAAAATCTAATTTATTATGAAGATATTAATTCCTGTGTCTCATCCCCACCCATCACCTCCCCATGGCACAGGTGGAATGGGACTGGATGAGCTTTAAGGTCCCTCCCAACCCAAATTCCACGATTTGTAGGACAAGCCTAGAGGAAGAAATTCCCAGTTCTGCCCCAATAAATGTATAATTTGCTTTTTGCAGCCATCTAAATATAAAAATACCAATTTTGCCTGGAACAGAGCAAGGAAATGCTGGAGCAGGGGCAGAATTCCTCCAGCTCTTATCAGCCACTGCCCAAACACCACAAAATCCTGGGGAAAGATAAAGTTCTCCATCTGCTGAGGGTGGCTGCTGTTATCAAAAATGGGGTCAAAAAGTGACCTCAGCCGTGAGGGCTTTAGAGATAAAAGCCCTTGAGAATAAAACCAAATTTGGAGACAAAAAAGGGGCAGAGAAGCGAGGCAAAGACAAAAGAGAAGGCACGGAAAGGGCTGGGCCAGCTGAGCCCACAGGAAATTCATCAAAATAATCTCAGTAATTAATAACCAGAGACAAGAAAATTAATTAACTGCTGCACAAACCTCCACAGAAATTATTCCAAAGGAAAAATGAGGAATTATCATTAGAGTTATTCCTAATAAGATTTAAGTGCTCTCCAAAAAGTCAATATCAAGCAAGGGAAAATGTTCATTTATTACCAGGTTAAGGCTTGGAAGGGCCCAATTTCCCATTTTCAGCCATCTCCCATCCATGGGAACTCACCAACCTTCCCATTTTATTTTATTTTAAATATTTTCCCAATATTTAGGAACAATTGCACACCTTAAATGTATTTAATCCACAACACACCGAGAGGTATTTGCTGGCAGCCAAAAATGTTGTGTTTTTATGGATACACATTGAATTTTACACTTAATAACCTCAAAGGAAGCAGATTTGCTGTGAAAAAAAGCCAAACCTTAAGCACCAAGCCCCGTTTTAAAATCTAATCTAGAATTTAGTGGGATTATTATCAGAAACAGTCAGGATTTATCCAATCAGTGCTGAAACTGAAGGAAAAAGGAATTATCCATGAAAAATGAAGAGCCACAGGAGTTTCCTGCAGGACAGCAGGAAAAGCATCCAGGTGATGATCACAGGGAGCCACACTGATAAACCAGGATAAACTTCCATCCACTTAGGGCTGGATTTACACCTAGATTTAAATTTGGTGTAGAGCTAGACCCAAAACCAGTCTCTTTCTCCATTTTTATGGCCATTCTAAATAAAAAAACTTTAGAAAACGAGTGGCATCTCCACGAGAAGCAGCGATTTTAGGGCTGGATTGACACCTAGGTGTAAATTTGGTGTACAGCTGGGCCCAAACCAGTCTTTTTCTCCATTTTTATGGCCATTCTAAATAAAAAAACTTTAGAAAACGAGTGGCATCTCCACGAGAAGCAGCGATTTTGTTGTTGGGATCATCTCCTGTCCCTATTTGATAAATTGCTCCGAGCTGGCAGCGATCCCTGAGCTTGGAATGGCTCCAGAAGCAGGAGAGCTGTGACAGCCTCGGCAGCCATCTGGCCTCTCTTCAAAGGGCAGGGTGGGGAAAAACAGGGTGGAGTGAAAAAAAAAATAATCCCAATTTAATTATAAATAGAGCTGCAGAATCCCATCCACGTGAAATTCTCCTGCTCTGTGCCACGAGTCCCTCCCGGGCTCGGAAAGCTGCCTGGGACAGGAAACCCTTGGCACGAGCCTCTGGCCAGTGAGGAGGAGCTGCAATGTTCCTCTTCACCAAACCGAGGGAATTTTTCGTCATTTTGCTCCAGGTTGGAGGTTCTGGGCCTGGAATAAGACAGGGAGATGGAGGTGTGGCTGTGCTTTCCCAAATCCAAAAAAATTCCTCCTTTCTTACTTGATTCGTGGTTTTTTGGGGTCATCCATCCCTTCCCCATATTTCCCTTGCTCTCCCTCACTATTATTGTCAGATCTGACTGTTTTATCCCTTCCTTTAAGGGATTTATCCCTTATTTTTCTTTAAGAAATAAGGAGCAGAAATTAGGGGGAAAGAGAAAGAAAACACAAGATGAGCCTCCAGAGAGGACAAACCACAGCAGAAATGTCCTTCAGAAGGATCAGAGCTGCGAATGCTCCAAGATCTCCAAATTAAAGTTCTCCTGGAGCTCCCTGCAAATCCAGGAGAGGTTTTGTATTACCTAATTCTTCCCTGTGTTCTCCTTGCTCTCCCTCATTATTATTGTCAGGTCTGACTGTTTTATCCCTTCCTTTAAGGGATTTATCCCTTATTTTCCTTTAAGAAATAAGGAGCAGAAATTAGGGGGAAAGAGAAAGAAAACACAAGATGAGCCTCCAGAGAGGACAAACCACAGCAGAAATGTCCTTCAGAAGGAGCAGGGCTGTGAATGCTCCAAGATCTCCAAATTAAAGTTCTCCTGGACTTCCCTGCAAATCCAGGAGAGGTTTTGTATTACCTATTTCATTTGGGGTTTTGGTGAGCTACAAAAAACCCCCAATTTTATAATTCCCTATTCCAACTACTTCAAAATGCACCCCTCAGGTTTAATGCGACCACTGAATCTCAGCAGGAAAATTAATTAATAAATTAATTAATGGAACATTAAATAAATAGAAAAAATCACCACAGCCACTACAAAACACAGAGGAGCTAAAGGTGTTGGACAAAGCTGCATTTACTTTAAAAAAATATATTAAATTACTCCTTGAAATGTCAACTGCTACTCCAACATTGAGAATTGTCACAAATAACACTAATAAAGTGCTAAGGTGACCACTGACTGTGATATAACTGCAAATGAACCCAAAAAAACCCCTTTATTAGATATTTTTGATTGAATTGAAAGCAACTGCTGCCTGAATGGAGACACTGCAACTTTCTAGGAAGCATTTGGACACTTGGAAATCACGAAGTGGGACAGTTGGAGTTCTCCACAATTCACACGTTGGGTAAGAAAAAATATTCTCATTTTTTTGAGACAATCTGGACTAAATCTGGACAACCTGGGATAGGGGAAGGTGTCCCTGCCTGTGGCAGGGGGTTCAAATAAGATGATCCATGAGGTCCCTCCCAATCCAATCTGTTCTATAATTCCATGAAGAAGGCAGAAAGAAAAACAAATCCAAAATCTTTGTCCTTAAACCACATTATTGATAAAATTTGCACAGTACAGGGGCAAAACCCCAAGCTTTTCTCACAGGAAACGCCAGGAGCGAACTGCACAGATCCCCAAAGATTCGCACGAGGAATTTTTGCCTAAAAAGTGCCAGGATGGGGAATTATTTAGGGCAGCACTGAAGCTCTAATCCATCCCCTCAGCATCCCCCAGGGCCTTAGGACAGGGCCAGGATGGCAGCTGGGGGCTGAGGAGTGGGAAAGGCTTTGGGGAGGAGGCAGCAGGAAGGTGACAGCCCTGACGCCTGACATTTTAGCTTTTATATGTTTCCAATGCTGCATTCCCAGTGTGTAACTCTGCAGCGTCCTGCAGCCTGGGAGCTGCTGCTCTCTCATGCTGAGACAGACAGAACAAAGCCTCTCCAGGCTGCTCTCCAAGGACACCCAGCCCGGCCTAGGCCCAAAATGTGTAACCCAGCATCTTGAGAAGGGGGGCAAGCTGAGGGGAAATTCCATCATTAGCTAAAGTTTAATTGGTGAAATTGGGTTGAGATGCAAATGGAGCAAAGCTATAAAAGTGTGAAGAACTCGTGACTCGGGGTCCATCTTGGGTGCAGCCTTTGGCCTGCCCAGGGTGTGCCTCTGAAGGCCTTTCAAATAAATATCCACCTTTATTCCCTGCCTCCTGTCCAGTCTCTGTTTCTAGGCTGGCCTCTTTAGGCATCATCCCCAGGTGAAAATAACCCCAGGAAAGTTTTCCAGCCCCATTCCTTTCCCAGCTGTATAAAACCCTCTGCAAACAGGAAGCAGGGACACGGGAGCAGCTCCTTTGTGCTGTCCCAGAGCTCCCTGTGAACTTCAGTTCGCCTTAAAACCAACCCCAACCTTCCCCTGCCGCTCCCAGAGGAGCTGCTTCACATTCCTCACGTGTTTTGGGGCTGGATCTGTGATCCTGAGCTCTCAGACACACAGGGGAACCAAAAACCAGCCCCTGCTGAGAGCAAACCACTGCTGTAATAGATAGGTATAGTAAATAGGTAAAACCACGGGTGTAATAAATAGGTAAAAAATAAATGTTGACTTTCGCATACATGAATTGAACGTTTACAAATATGTAGAAATAGAGTTAAGGTAGAATATAGTTAAGTAGAAACCAAGTTAAAGCAAATTGTAACATTCAGATAGATTTCATCTATAACAGAGGGAAAGCCTGAGGGGTTCTGGCAGCAGATTTAGGGAAAGGTGGGGACCTGTCCCCAAAAAAACCCCAGCTTTGGGAGGCACAGGCTGGTGGGTTTGAGCTGGTTATGCTGGTGACATTCCAGGAGAGATGGAGAAGGACTGGGGACAAGGCATGGAGGGACAGGACACAGGGAATTGGCTTCCCACTGCCAGAGGGCAGGGATGCATGGGATATCAGGAATATCCCAATATTCCCAATATTCCATCCCTGGCTGGGAGGGTGGGGAGGCCCTGGCACAGGTTATTCCACGGATGCCCCATCCCTGGAAGTGCCCAAGGCCAGGTTGGAGCACCCTGGGATGGTGGAAGTGTCCCTGCCCATGGAGGGGGGGAATAGAGGGTCTTTAAGGTCCTTCCCAACCCCAAGCAATCTGGGATCCCACGATTCCCTTTAGACAAAGAAAAAACAGAAACTGGGGAAGGACAGAGCAATCAAACAACTCAGAAACTTGGAAATTTGGAAAAGCAACCACGTGGAAAGCCACAAAATCCCAGAGGAGCCTCAGGAGAACGGAATTGGGGAAGAACAAGGCCAGGAGCAGTGGCAGGAGTCAGGAATTCTGCCAAAGCCCAGCACAGCCCCGGACACACACAGTTAATTAACACACGTTTTAATTGGGATTTATCCAGGAAAAGGGCTTGGAAGGGGCTCCCAGGGAGGCTTGGAGTGCCCATCCCTGGAGGTGCCCAAGGAATTCCTGGAGGTGGCACTCAGAGCTCTGGGCTGGGGACAAGGTGGGCATTGGGCACAGCTGGGACTCAGTGGGAGCCCTTTTCCAACCTTTTCCTGGAATTCCATAAAATATTCCCATGCTTCCGTATCTTAGTTTTTGGGGGATTAGCCAGAAGAGGAAGGCAGAGTTGCCCAGTTGGATGCTGGAGGTAAAATCCTGCATTTTAACGTTCATGCACAACAAAACACACCCAAATAAGCCACTCGAAGATCCTATTTTCAAAAGAGAAAATAGGAAATAAAAAATAGGAAAGAGAAAAGAGAGGGAAATAATAAGAGNAGAAATAATAGAAAATAGAAATAATAGAGAATATATAACAGAAAATAAATAATAGATTTTCTGGTCTAACTGACTCATTTGAGACCTAAATCATCATCTCCAACTCTTTTTTACCTCTTTTTGTTCTCAGTTTCTCTTTGTGAGTGGAAACATCACTCCAAGTGTTTCCTCTTGCCCCACAAAGCATTTTGAAGTGGTTTTAGTTTGACACAAGGGCCATTGCTGGCTCCTGCTCCAGTGCCTGGGAGCGACTCTGTCACCCCAAGGACTCCTGATTAGTCCTGCACCATGTGGAAAAAAAAATAAATAAAAGGAGAATTTACACATAAATTACTAAAAAAAGTTAATAATTAAATCACCTCACTGAGGCTGAAATGAAAATTAAGCAGAAAGTAGTTAAGAACTAAACCCCAGAAAATCATGGAGGGAAAAAAAATTAAAATCTTATTTTTGATCTATGATAAGAACAACAAAAGGAGTTTAAAAATAACTTAATTCCTGTTAAAATAGCAAAATTTCCCATCAAACTCAAGGGCTAAAATTTAACTTCAGAAAAAGAATTCTACAGAAAGGAGTAAGTTTCTTTTCCAACCTAAATTAATTTATATAAGTTTACTTAAATGCAGACAACGAAGTTGTTCTGATCACTCCTTTTCTTACTCTTACATTAAAAATAACATTTTAATCTTCATTTTTTCCATGTTAATCCACAAAGATCACGCAAGAAACATTCCCACAGTGGGGAAGGCTGCAAGTCACCATCCAAAAGTGATTTAAAGTGGAAAGGTAACCTTAAACAGAGATAAAATCATGGGCAGGATTTTCACAATTAGCTTAAGAACCTTCAAAAAATCCATAAAAACCTTCAAAAAATCCATAAAAACCTTCAAAAATCCATAAAAACCTTCAAAAATCCATAAAAACCTTCAAAAATCCATAAAAAACAGAACTGGTTTCCCATGGAGCAAATTAGCACAGAAATAGAGTTGAAATTTTTTTTTTTTTTGGGATGTCAGTGCTTTTCCATAAATTTGGAGCCCAAACAAAAGTGACACAAGAAGCTCTGGAGCAAAAAAGAAGCTGCTNTACATATTTTACATTTACAGAACCTCTTCCAGTTGATTTTCCTGGCTCTGAGTCCTCCCTTAGCCCTGGTTTTAAGAGGAATTAAGCCAGGTGATGTGACCACTGAGGTTTTTATCACTCCAGATTAATTTTCTTTGCTCAGGAGTCATTAATCAGAGTTTCCCTGAAAGGAGGTCCAAGTCCAAATATTTTTCTAAATGGATACAAAGGTTGCTTGGTTATATTTTATCTTCCCTAATCCCCTCCTATCTCCTTTGAATAAATAAATTAGGAAAGTTTTACAGCAAAACACAGCAATTTCAAGGACTCCTAAATGATGTTTCTTATAGGAAAGCAAGAATTAATTTTAAGATGGGCTTTTAAAAAATCCCAGAAGGGTTTGGGTTGGAAGAGGCTTTAGAACTCAATTAATTCCAACCTCCCAGCTTCCCCCAGACCAGGTTGCTCAAAGCCTCAAATTGGGACTTGAAATTCTCTTCTGCTGCATTTGGAAATGTGAGAAATCTGAATTGAAAAATGAGAAAATTGTGAGAAAACTGAATTGAAAAATGAGAAAATTGAACACCGAATTCACCCAGTTCTACCACAGTGAAGGCCAAGAAGAGAGGCCTAATTCACTCAAAATCTTGGAAATCTCCTGGAATAGCATCAGTGAAAACAATCTTTGAAAGCTCATAAAAAAATCAAGCAATCTTTGAAAGCTGATAAAAAAAAAAATTCTAAACTCAGCACACACTGGGCAGTGAGGCAGAAATGTTAAAAATTGTCATTTAAAAGGATCACAACCAGTCCCACCATCACCTGAGGGGCCCTGTTTGCATCAAGGCCATTCCCAACCTGTTTTAAATTGAATTTTAGATATTTTTTGGGCGTATCCCTGATGGTTTCCCTGAGCCTGCCACCTCCCCACTGCTTTTTTGGAAAAGGCCATGGAATCAGGAAAATCCCCGAGGATTTCTTGGCCACCATCACCTGGAAGCTCCAAGAATTTGCTCAGCTGGAGGAGCATCCACATGGCCTCGATGTTTTGTGGGCAAGAAAGGGATGTGGATGTCAATTAAAGGGGGAAGGAAGGAATCAGAGAGCAGGGAAACGGCACAGACTCTTTGTTGAGGGATTTTTTCCTTGTCGTTTTTTTTTTTCCTTTTTTTAAAACGGGATCTATTTCCCTATCAAGTTCATCCCTGCAGCACTGGAGGCAGAGAAATCCACAATTCCCAAACCACAACACCTGGGAAACGCAACACTGAGGGTGAGAAATCATCACAAAATCCCATTTAACAACCGTGCTCCCACACAACCACGAAAACCATTAAAAATTGAGTTTTTTTCTCCTTTCAAGCGACTACCACAGCACAAAAGTCAATAATTGTCAGCGGCATCCCTACGAGAAGGGGGCTCATTACACAGCATCTGATAAGCTCCTGGCACAGTTTACTGATAAACAAAGGCACTCTGTCTGGAATCCCCTCGCAATCAAAGTCCTGAGAAACTCCTGAGTGCCAAGGAGACACAAACCCGGGAATTTGCAATTTTCCCAGCTCGATGCAGAAAGCAGAGTGGCTGATTCCATGGCCTGGAGCCAAGGGAATTACTGCAGATTCCACACCTGGAGGTCACACACTCTGCACTCGAAGCACATCGAGCACAAGGCCCCTCTTTTCCCATCTCCTTTGAAGCCCCGTTTTTAATTGGGGATCATTTCAAACAAGTGGGGAGGGGTTATTTAGAAATAAGGAGAAGATAATGAGAATTCTAGAAGAATTGTGCAGCGAAAGACACGACAGACTTGTTTTATGTGAAATAAAACAGGGTTTGTAATGCTCACTTCATGCAAACAGTGAAGGCCAAGAAGAGAGGCCTAATTCATTCAAAATCTTGGAAATCTCCTGTAATAGTGTCAGTGAGAGTGATCTTTGAAAGCTGATAAAAAATCTTTGAAAGCTGATAAAAAAATCCAGCTTCTAAACTCAGCACACCCTGGGCAATGAGGCAGAAATATTAAAAATTGTCATTTAAAAGAGGATCACAACCAGTCCCACCATCACCTGAGGAGCCCTGTTTGCAGCAAGGCCTTTCCCAGCCTGTTTTAAACTGAATTTTA
>VWZT01012703.1:14395-29965 GCA_013397055.1 Pachycephala philippinensis | reverse complement strand
CACCGGAGCAGCAGGACAGAGGGACCCGGGAGCAGCAGGACAGCAGGACACCGGGCTGCTCGCCGCTCGGGCGGGGCCGGACGAGGAGGAGCCGGGGCGGAGCGGGCGGCTCGGACACGCCGTGCCCGCCCCCGGGGCGGTGGCACCTGCGGGCAGGGCGGGACCCGGACACCTGCGGGGAGAGAGGGGGCGGCTCCCCAACTTCCCGGGGATCCTTGGAAGCGACACCTCCCCGACACCCCCGGGACCCACCCATCAGTTTTCCATCACAGCGCATCACCAGCGATCTCGATGCCGAACTACCGGATATCCTCATTTTCGGATAAATACAGCTTCCCTCGGGATCGGCTCTGCTGGAAGATTAAATTTGAAGTGTTTCAGTTTGAGCTGAGAAGTGTTTGAATCAATAGCGGCAGCCTCGCGGTGAGTATTTTCCTAGGGATGCAACTCCCATTCCTTTGTTTTCGCTGCGCTCTTGCGAAAGCTGAACTCTTGGAAATGGATACAGTAATTTGTGATGTTTTCATGGAGGTAATTAACTGCTGCAATCCCACATTCCGAAAACGAAATTGTAGGGATACACTTGCAAACAGTCTGCTCTCTAATTGAGTTCATCCTCCAGGCATGAGCTTTATCGAGGAGATCTGGAAGGGTGAATGTTTTTTGACTCACGGAAAAAGCTCTGGCACCCTGCAGTGTTTGCCTTCCTCCGCAGGACCTCTGGGGAGTGTTTGCACTCCCCATCTGCTCTCCTCGATATAAACCACCTACACTGGAAAGCCTCTTCTTCCCGGGTGGAGCCATCCTCATCTTGCAGGAACTGACCCCCAAATTTATCACAATCCAAAATTTATTCAGATTTTTAATAATATACTCCGAATTTCTGAATCTGCGGATGTTTTTATGGTGCAAAGAACACATAATCGTCATTAGGAGTCTACTCAGCAGCAAAAAAAAAAATAAAAGAGAGCAATCCATTCCTACAGAAACCTTGGAGCGCCTGGAATTTGCATTGCTGAGGAGAAAAGTAATGATTTAATTGAGAAATGCTCAGAGTAATAATTACTGGAAATAAGATGTTTATAAAGCTCCTGAGTATGACTTTAGGGAAGTGGCAAGGACACAGGAACTTCTACTCCATTACATAGAGTGGAATATTCCTATAAAAATGGAAATACCTGCACAGGGAAGTGGAAGAGGTTCCCTGTCATCCTCCAGGCTACTGAAAAAGAGGAGGAAGAAGGAATATATCCATGGAGAGGCAGTGGAGAAGATGCAATTATTTATTAGAAAAATAAAAAGAATTATGCTCTGTTCATTCCTGTGTCACCCAAACCTTTTAATTAGTGCCCCTGGATCCCTGGGAGTGTCCAAGGCCAGGCTGGGCGGGCTTGGAGCACCCTGGGATAGTGGAAGGTGTCAGGGGTGGAGTGGGGTGGGCTTTTCCAACCAAACCAGTCTGGGATTCTATGATTTTGTGAATGATTTGCTCCAGGTTCAGGAGGAAAGCTGAAATCCAGAGCGTGGCCTAGACGTGGCCTCGGCCCACTCTGGAGTGCGGTTCCATGGAATGGGTCACTCAGGGAATATCCTCAGGGGGAAGGGAGCCATTGAGCCCAGCCCCTGTCTCTGCCCAGACACCCCAAAATCCCACCCTGGGCATCCCTGGCAGCGCTGTCCAAACCCTCCTGGAGCTCTGGCAGCCTCGGGGCCGTGCCCATTCCCTGGGGAATGCTCAGTGCCCACCCACCCTCTGGAGGAAGAACCTTTCCCTGAGATCCACCCTAAACATGCCCTGGCACAGCTCCAGCTGCTCCCTGCGTGCTGTCCCTGTCCCAGAGCTGTCCCTGCTGCCCCTGTCCCGTGTCACACCAGGCCCACACGGCAGAGTTCAGTTCAGTTTTATTTTCCACTGTAACGGATTTCGAATGATACATCATGCAGTCTGCCAGTGTATCCATCCATCTCCGACAGAACTTCAGCACGAAGATAAAAGACTTCTCTCCACGGGCTGGGGGGGAGGAGGAGGAGGGTTCAGGTCTGCTATCAAGAGTTTAATACAGTTCAGCATCATTCGATGCAACGGCAAAAAAAATTTCCCCTTGTTACCAGCAAAACGCGTCCACCATTTATTTCTTTTTTTTTTTCTTTTTCGTCGGTTTTTTTTTTTTTTTTTCCCCTAAATTGAACACTACTGTAAAGATACATAGAGCCCAGAGAATACACACCTGCAGTACACGTTACACACTTTACAAACTAGACAGGGATAAATCTACAGGCTGCCTCGGGGCTCCCCACAGCCCGGGGGCGGCCCCGGGGTGGAGCGGCGTTGCCATCCCGCACAGCGGATGGTGGTGAGGACAAAAAAAGTCAAAGCAAGGGGAGATTCGGATTATCCTGTTTGTTTTCCGTTTTTTCCCCCGTGGAGGAGTACTTCAGTCGTGGTTAGGTGAGGTATTTCTCCTCCAGCGAGGGGAAGCTGATGAGCCCTTTTCCTTTTGGACCTTCATCGCCGTTTATTTTATTTCTCCAAATAAAACCGTGTTCGAATTTAAATTCTTGATTATTTTCAAGCCTTAGGGCAGGGTTAGGTGGGATATTGGGAAGGAATTTTGTGAGGGTGGGGAGGCCCTGGCACAGGGTGCCCAGAGAAGCTGTGGCTGCCCCTGGATCCCTGGAAGTGTCCGAGGCCAGGTTGGACAGGGCTTGGAACAGCCTGGGACAGTGGAAGGTGTCCCTGCCCATGGCAAGGGGTGGAATCAGCTGATTTTTAAGATCCTTTCCAACCAAACCATTCCATGATCCTATAATTTATAAAGATTTCAGGCAAATGTGCATCTTAGTCCATTAGGCTTTATGAAGGGAAATCGAAAAGCTACTCAAGGCTCTGTGGGCAGGAATTGTTGTAGCAAGATCTTTTTGTGACTTGTTTTTAAGTTTTCAGTATATTCAGGATAATCCAACTCTCACCCTTGTTGAGTTTAATACAAAACTTAAAAATGCATCAGCCAAGGTCTTTCCAAGCTTAAAACTTTCCTTGCTTTCCAGAAAACGAGTCGATGAAACGTGAACTCAAGGACAAACACAAGATATTTGAACATATCATTAAGAGAAGCTCAAGTGAGCCAGAAATACTTTTTAATTACTAGCAAAAAGAACAATATGCACTTTAGTTCCATCTGAAATCCATTTTCCATTCAGGAATGGTATTCCCACCCCGATTTGTCCCATGCATGACATTTTTAGATGTGAAATTCCATTTGCGCTGTACAAACCACAACTTTAAAAATGAGCCTGGAATAAATAGAACACAACACTCAAAGAGCAAAGAAAGGAAGATGGGGTCAGGAAACAGCAAGAGACAGGTTCTGATCTCTACAGAGCAGATGTGTGGTTTTCCTTTCCAGATATAAAATGTGAAAGCCTTAAAAATGGTACAAAAGTTGAATATACAACACGCGATACAAACTGAAGGTGCCTAATTAAAATAGGCTTCAAAAACTAAAAATTGATACAAGCAGAGTATGTTCAACTGAGAATTCATCCTTTCCAATTATTAAATATCTTAGGTATTTAATTTGCAGGATTTTAGCCCAAGGCATCTTTGGGGTATTTCTGAGAGGCCTCCTGCAGCGTTGGTGTAAAAGGGAACTTGGAGAAACTTCGTCGTTTTCCTGCTGGTGGCACTGACTGGCTGATCAGCACCAGCACGAGGAAGGGATGTCCAAGCCCACTTATCCCTCAAGCTGCAGGAAGCTGCCCCCAAAAAGTTCCTGGTGATGCCTTGAGGAATCCAGACTTTTTTGTCATCATTAATGCTGCATTTACAACAGAATCCCGTACCAAACTCTGAGAGACGCAACAAAAAGTTTGCCTACGATACAAAATCTCGGACAGCAAAATAAGCTTGGGATCTTTTCCTAAAACCAAAACAAGAGGATTATTAATTCCTAGTAGAAACCTCAGCTCTGACCAGCTGGTAAGATAGCACAGAGTAGTTCTGAGTTAGTGATTTTATTAAAGATTGCATATGGCAAGTTCACAGTTCATTCTTCTGGCAGTGCACATGCACGTAACGAAAGAAAATATAAAACTTTGGAAAATACAAAATAAATTAAATACATGCAAATCTGCAACTTCATTAAATATGTTTAGCAAAATGCTCCCCCAAAATAGTGCAACATTAAAAAAAAAAACCAAAAAACCAAAAACAAAACCAGTTAAATTAAGTCCAACTTACTTTGCAACACCCTAATTTCAGTAGAAAAAAATATCTAAAGTCAGCTCACAATCTTCCAAAACGCTCTACGGAACTGAAGAGTTCTACACCTACACATTCAGAAATTAACAAAAAATCCCAATCAACCTCAAATGAAAGAAGAGCAAACGTCTGCAAAAGAAGACCAGAGGGCTGAGCTCGGCCGGAGCCTTCCCGGAATCCCGGCTTCCCAGAGGCTTCCTGGAGTCCCACCTGCCCCGGGAGATGTGGAGGGAGGGAGGAGGAGGAGGAGGAGGAGAAGAAGGAGCAGCACCTTCTGCCTGCCAGCAGAACCTTCCCAGAGCAATTCCAGTGCCCCCTTGCTGGGAAGATGGAAATTTGCTGTCTGAGACATCCAAGGAAGGCTTTTCCTTACCTCTGGAGCACTCATCCTTCCATAGGATGAGTGGATATATAGTGGCTTACAAAGACATTCCCTTCCCCTGGCAATGTGCTCCTCACATCCCAGCAAAAAAAAAAAAATCCCAAATTTGGCCTGCAAAGGACAGCCTGAGTGTACAGTCTCACCTCCTTTTGGGTTTTTTAAGGAAGGGTTTGGGGGATTTTGCTTTCCTTTGTTCTGGTAGGGGACTGTTCCCTCCGGGATCTGAATTCCGGTGTGAACGGATCGGGGCTTGTTTGGGGAAAGGGGGAGGGGGGAGATGCTCGCTGGATTTTCCAAGGCAAGATTTCCACAGCATTCTGAAAGCCTTCCAAACTTCCTAGGGAACAACGCTCACAAACACGTGGCTAAGCCATCCCACACTCCAGGAAAACTCGCCACTGTAGGGAGAACTACAAGGAAATAGGAGCTTAATTTTAAAATAGGTCACACAGATAAATTCATGGAACTACCAAACTTCAAATCCTAGGTCTATACTAACAGATTTCTCTGCATCCCGTTTGTTCTTTACCAGGTACTGCAATAAAGGTTATTTTATACAGTCCAAAGATTTTTTTTTTTTAAATCAGGATATTACAAATGGTTCTTTGGGGAAATTTCCTTCTGAAAATGTTAAGCAGTAAAATTAAACCACATAGCAGCACATTTTCATCCCCTAAAAATATAAAATAATATGTATATTATACAGGAAATCAGTCATGACAGAGCACAATCACCTGCCTTTGATGGCACTTGGTCATTGAATAATTAATTCCTTGATGCCAGAAGTCGGGAATTACCGATGCCAACGGAGGACTTGGAAAAAAAAAAAGCATCACTCTGAGTGGAGAAGCCCCAACCTAAGCAGCGCCAAGGGGTCGTGGAATTCGGAGTGGCAGACTCCCTATCATCCTTACTGAGGTGGGAATGTTCCAGACGTCGTACAAGGATCTGGAGGAGCTGAGCTGGACACTTCTGTACACGTGGAGATCCTACGAAGCTCGGAGTACCTGGAGCGGGGCGTCGCCGATGGCCGTGGGAAGCGCAGGATGGACAGGACGTGGAGCGGGTCGGAGAGGGGCAAAAAAGAAACTAATGTGACTTAATGAGAGTCCTTAACATGCTAAGTGGAACTGACCTGCCAGAGAGAGCAAGAGAGGGAGGGACAATTAGTGGATTTGGGGGATTGGAAAGCAGAGCGCACAAATGGGATGGGCAGCAACCAAAGCGATGAATCCGGAATCGCCGTAAAAATTTTCCATAAAAAGTTTATGGAATTTGGGTGTCACAGACACAACGAGCCAATTCTCCTGATGGAATTCCCTCTCTGCCACCTGCAGCCTGGAATGATGTCTTACCCAAACACCATCTAAAGGTCTAACTTTTTTTTTCCCCTTTAATTTTCTGTTCCTGTAATGGGATTTTTTAATGGGATGGGCTGAAGAGCTGGCACGTGTTTATCTCGTGTGATAAGGGAGGAAAGTAACAGCAGCTGAGTTTGAAAATTATAAATCAAAGGGATGAAAAAATACAAATCCAAACCCATCCTTCTGTTCTCTGTCTCCTGACAGAGATATTTTCCTGGTATATGTATATACAGAAATATCTAAAATGTTTTATTTATAATATCATGATAATATTATAAAAATACACTTTATAATTTTATATATGCACGTCAGACAAGCACATTTTATTAAATCCCACGTTTCTTTCTCTTCCATCTGCTGGGTTAATCAATCATAACCACTGACCAGTCTAACAGCACTAAGTGTCTTTTATCTTTATGGTGAATAATGAATGAACACAAGATAAATCTCCCCTGAGCAAATGTTGAAATAGGAACCTCACTGTTATTGCACTGCTGTTAAATGACTATAAAAGGCAGTTTTGTTCTAATTCCAGCTGGGTAGAACTGCACCATTCCAAAGCACTTTCTGCAGAGCACAGGAATGTCGCAGCAATAACCTGGAAATAATCTGGATGAAGTTTTCCCTGCACTGGTAGTACCTTTACTAACACCCTTACTCAGACCCCTGGCTTTCCATCCAAGCTCAGCATTCAGATTACGCAGATACTCCCAATTCTGGCAGCCAAATAATTGGGATTTGCCAATAAAATTCTTAACCAAAGGACCAAAACTGAGGAGAACTGTCCTTCTCCAATCCCTTCCCAGCCTTCCCTGACTACATCTTCCACACTTGTTTCTAGATACGAGCAAACAATCAAGAACACTTTGGTTAAATGATTTAATTCCAACCTGTAGGGCTCCCATTTGGTTTTCAGATTTTTTTTGGTTTTCAGATTTTTCCTAATTTTTCCCAGAAACCCCAAGTCCGTAACTTTATCCAGTTTCTCCCGAGATCTTCCATCTTCTTTTTCTCCAGCCTCATTTTCCCTGTTGCTCCTCTGCAACAGCCTAAATCTGCTCAGCTCCACAGCCCTCAAATGTAAACCTAAAATATCTGGTGGGGATTTTATGCCTCCTGATTGCTTTTTCTTGACTTCTACAGTCTTTTCTTGTTATTACAAACCCATCTAGTTCGAAGCGTGGTTATTTTATTAACCATTTTTATTCGTCTATAGTTGTTCACTTGACACGAGTGGCCTGTTTGAGTCTGACTCTTCATTTCACAGCAGTTGGTAAATTAAAGGTGCCTTTATTTGAGGCAGGTGGCAGCTTTTCCCCCTCAGAGTAGCTGTTACAATAAATGTTTAGAAATCTTGGACAAGGCTCTGCACCCCACTCTTTGCCTGGTCACAGAGGTGGGAATGCAATGAAGCAGATGGACAGAGGCACCTCACTCGTGAGATGGAAAAGCCAATTTCAGACCAGAATGGGCTGATGCACAAAACCACTCAGAGCAAAGCCTTGCCCTAATTTATCCACACAGGAAATATGTTGCTGGAAGCTCATGGCAAACACAATGAGCAGGAACAATCCCCCAGCACAATAACAGCTTGAGTGTGACGTGATGGATGCTTGGCATGCAAGCCTGACATGAAACATTCCCCAAAATAAAGCTAAAAACACCCAAGAATGCCTTGAGGAAACCACAGACCATGAAGAGAGTCGTGAGACAGAATTAATCCTCAAGGAGGGCAAAAAGCCAGACTTGGAGGGACAACTTTGCTGTCCCCAGGCTGCTTTCCACAGCCACTCGCTGCCATGCGGCTCTTGGCATGTCTGTGGCATAAAGTGATCATCTAAACTAAGGCAGATAAAAAACCTCTCCAATAATGAGCATTTAAAGAAAGAAATGGGAGGTTGGAGTCCATGGAACAATCTCCTGGAAATATGCTGCTCATCTTTTGCTTAGGAGAAACCCTCAAGCCCTGGCAATTAAAGTAAAATATTGAGGTTTTTTTTTTCACGAAGAGAGCTAAGAGTGCAAAGTTGGCCAAATGGTGACATTCAAACTTGGAGATGTCTCTTGCTGCCACTGATAGCTGCTCTACCCCTGTCCCAGGCTGGAATATCCCAACATGGAAACACATCCATGGTGCAGAAAGCAGATGATGAGGGCAGAAGGAACCTCTGGAACTGTATTTTTTACTATATGAGTTTCACGCCTCTACGTATGAACTTCGGTCCAGATTTACCAGAGCAGCTTTTAAAAAACTTTTAAGTGCTAAATCATTAAAATAAAACTTCTCCTCAGCAGCTGGCAAAGCCTCTTAACAGGCACTCAATTAACGAGTGTCATAATTATCAGCAAACAACTACTAAAAATAGAAAAAAAAAATACTGTGGGTCTCCTAAAAGCAAGATGAAATATGAGGGAACTGAGTGGTCAGAGGGAGAAGAGGTGAGTGAGTTACTCTGGTCTTACCTCTCGTTTATTTGGTGTTGTGGTAGTAGCTGGAGTTGGACATCCCTCCCCCTCGGATGGCGTGGACGGCCGTCGGAGAAGACGCTGGGTAGTGACCAGGGCGGATGGGCTTGGCTGCAGAGGGAAAGGAGGCACCAAACAGCCATTTTAGCTTTCACATTTTAGCTTTCCACCTCACCTCCTCCTCCAAGGGAAACCCCATTGTTTCTCAACTCAGAGCTGTGCTTGCCAGAGTGGTTTCTAATCCAGCTCTGCTGAACACAGCATTCCCTGCCTTGGCCAACAGCAAATACACCCATTTCCCTGGTGGCAGATCCATTTCCCTGCTGGCAGATCCATTTCCCTGCTGGCAGAGCCCTTCCCATGCATTGGATCTGTGAATTATGGGCTGTCTAACAACAGAGGGAAGTCACTTGGTGGGCAGTGAGGCACTTTCCATGTCCAATTTATACCATTCCAGAAGATGTCAAGACAAAGCTTAGATGGCTCCACACAAGAGGAAGCATTCAGGAGGTAACACTTTGTGCTGCCTGATTCGCCCTCAGGATTTAATACCCCAATATTGTCATCTCCATCTAAACCATTCTCCTTTAGCAATCCCAACAAATCGTTCCAAAACTTGCCCCATCCCTCTGTTGTGTGCACGCATTAGATTGTGCCTCAGAGATATATCAGTATCTGAATTACAAAGGAAGATTTTTTTGGAATTAAATCACACGGAGGAGTAATCAGGGGGAAAAAAGAGAAAGGGACAAGGTCCAGAAAGGCAAGGAAAGAATGAAAGCAGAGAGAGAGAGCGTGTGGGGGGAGGAGGAGGAAGAAAGTGAGCGACTAATTTAAGGAGACAAGTTTTCAGGTCACTAGAAGGGCACACAAGACCCATTATGCCCTTTATTTACCCAGTGAAACAGCAGAGCCTCTTTAAACTCGAGGTGGGGCAGATTCCATGAAAAAAGCGAGGCCTTTGAAGATTCCTGTGCAGCGGAGGAGAAGCAGCCCCTGTGTTTTACTCCCTCCACTCAACCCCCAGCAAGCAGAACAAACTTAAAGCACGTGGGCAACCCTTTTAGCTCCATGTCCTCACCAATTTGGGCGGAGTGTGCTCTCCGGGCCATGTTTTTGGCTCTCACGGCCTCCTTAATGCGATCCACCTCCTGCTGGTAGCGCTTGCGGTCGCGCATGGCGTTCTCCTTGGCCTCCTTCAGTGCACTCTCCAGGGCCTTAACTCTCTCTGCCGTAGCTCGAAGGCGTTTCTCCAGCTTAGGAAGCTCGCAACGAAGATCTGCATTATCACGTACCAGCTGAGGGGAAAGCAGTCGAAAATTAAAGGAGGTTAAAATAAAGTGGTGAAAATCTCCTCAGAGAAATGGCGGGAAAAGTCGCCCCTCATAAGGAGAGAGAAAACGCCACCTGCTGCTCTCCACGCCTCGTGTACTAAAATTAAATAGATTTCTTCCAGAAATTAATGTGAAAATATTAGTTTAAAGAGAAATTTAGAATATCCTGAGCTGGAATGGACCCACAAGGTCAAAAGAAAGTGGCAAAAGTCTCCTCAGAGAAATGGCGGGAAAAGTCCCCTCACGAGGAGAGAGAAAACGCCATCTGCTGCTCTCCACGCATCATGTACTAAAATTAAACAGGTTTCTTCCAGAAATTCATGTTAAAAGCTTAGTTTAAAGAGAAATTTAGAATGTCCTGAGCTGAAATGGACCCACACGGTCAAAAGAAAGTGGCAAAAGTCTCCTCAGAGAAATGGCGGGAAAATCCTCCCTCACAAGGGGAGAGAAAAAGCCACCAGTTGCTCTCCACATCTTGTGTACTAAGATTAAATAGATTTCTTCCAGATATTAATGTGAAAAGCTTAGGTTAAAGAGAAATTTAAGAGTATCTTGAGCTGGAATGGACCCACAAGGATCAAGTCCAGCTCCTCCCCCCCCCACAGGGCACCCCAACAATCCCACCCTGTGCCTGAGAGCGTCATCCAAGCTCAGTTTTACTCACAAAATTCATTTGTCTGGCTGAGGTGTGATGCTAATTTAAATTGTCCAGAAAGGTCAAAGAAAAATAGAGTTTATTCCATTCAACAAGATTCCACAGAGCTGATCCTGAAAGATGAGGACTCCAGGACCGACCCTGCCACTGCAGAGCACTCAACAACCAGATTGCTTCTCTACACTTCAAAAACTGCAGCAGAAACTCTGCATTTCCTCAGAACACAGAAATATCCAGGATTTTGCAAATCCTTGATCACCTCGTTACTTTAAAATAATAATGCTTGAATATGTCTTACAGACAACACCAGGGATTATCCCAAATTCATCATTTCCAGTGGTTCTGATGTGCTCGCCTGTGTGTTCCCTACTCAGCCATGTGGGAAAACTGGGAATTTCACTAAGAAATCACTTTTAGGCCTGTAACTATAAATATAATGATTATATCCAACTTTGAATTCGTGCACTTCCTCAGTTTAATATGAACCTGAGCAAGGTCTATCAATTATCCAAATCACATCTGACTTCCCATGAAGCAACAGCCAAGAGAGGATTGATTTTTAATAAACACAAAACTGATGCAAACGGGCAGAAAATCCAGCACAATTTCCACTGAACAGATTACACCACTGCTGGAAGTCAACAGAAACCTGCTCCAAAGGAGTGACTCTCCCTTTTCTGGAGTGAAAAGTGGATTAACAACCACATTAATAATACAGCAAAGCAACAGCATGTCCTGACATTCACACGTTGTTTAACAATCAGAGCATTTTACACCTGCTGGGCCACGCTTAGTGCTGGAGAAAAACACAAACAAGCTAAAAAAACATTGTCACAATGTGATTTTTCTGCAAGTGTCGAGCCCTTGTGTGAAATAGTTATGATACAAAATCCAAGCAGGGTGGTATCAAGTACAATGTCACTCTTCCCCTCTAAGTTTCCTACAAGATGTGGATTCCAAGTTGATTTTGAGTAAATACACGCTAATGAGAGCTATAAAAATCCATATTTGAAACCCAGCAGATGCATGAAACGAGTGCAAAAAAAAAGGCAAAATGGTAAAAGAAAAACCACTCTGAACATGTCCCAGTTTCCACATTTAGAAAGTAGGTCTTTAAACCATCTGTTCCCTGAGAATCTCAAAACCCCAAACCTTAGCGGACACTTGTCACAGTCCAGCACTTCCTGCTCTTTTGGCACTTCCACGGGAATAATTAAAGCAAATCTGGGAGTGTGGGTCACTAATACAGCTTCAGGAGAGTGCAGGGCACAGTGTTATGGCACTGCTTAAAAAATAAATCAAAACAGCTTTAGTGTTTTGTGTTGTGCACCTCAACAGTGGGACACAGCTCCAACATATTGGGAGAGGAGATTTTAGGGAGAAATTCTTCCCTGTGAGGGTGGGGAGGCCCTGGCACAGGGTGCTCAGAGAAGCTGTGGGTGCCCCTGGATCCCTGGAAGTGACCAAGGCCAGGTTGGATGGGGCTGGGAGCAACCTGGGACAGTGGAAGCTGTCCCTGCCATGGCAGGGGTGGAATGGGATGGGATTTAAGGTCCTTTCCAACCCAAACCCATCTGGGATTCAGTGAAACTGAAATTCCATGAAGGAGGGAGGACACAGATATGGACAAGCCCAGAAATGACCAACCTCAGCACCCCAGGGAGGCACCAACCCTTCAGCTGCAATTCCATTGTTTTCAATTTTCCATTGAAAACTCTGCCGGCTGAATCCACCCCAGACATCTCCAAGGTTTCTCTGAGCAGCTTCAGGCAAGGAGTCAAATTGGGGACGCACAATCCATCCAGGAACCAGCTATTTTTAGGCATTTCTTAGTACCAAAACAGATTTATTTTCACAGAAAACCAGAAATTCCTTATTTACCACATTTCTAGAAGTACAGCGAGTGGGAAGAGCAGCTCTAACTCCTAACACCAAGGAGCTCAGTGGGTACCTTCTCCTCAGACAGCACAGGTTACCTTGCAAAATTATCCTTGCAAACATTAAAAAAGTGCATTTTTTGATGGAGGGAGGGAGGGAAGGAGGGAAAGGGAGCCTTTACCTGTTTGTGAACCTTTGTAAGTTGTTCCAGGTTGTTCTCAAGAAAGGAAATTTTCTGCTTCTGCGCCGCACTTCCACCTCCATCATCACTGTCCAGCTCAACACTCTGCACACAAAATTGCAGCACTCAGCAAATCCAGGCACAAATTCAAGAGGAAGCTCAGCTCTTTGGCAAATTTGAGCTGCCCAAAGGCAGTAAAGTCTTACAGAGCCCCAAATTTAAGAGAAATTATTTTAACTCTTCGTTTGATATTTAAGAATCACGTTAGCCCTTACACAAAAACCAAGCTATTTTTACTGAATAATTATGGGGGGATCCTGAATAGGAAAATCAAGTTATACTAAATAATTTCTGAAGTTCACCAGCTTTGAGAATTTTGTAGCTGAACTGCATTGGATGAGTTCATTTCCCTCAAGCACCAAAATTTTCCTTCTCAAATTAGGACCAAATAAAAGCTGATAAACATCAGAACATTTTAAATCTTGTTTCTCACTGCTGCTGAAAAAGGTATTATCCCATTTTGTAACAGCATGCACTAAAGGCTTCCAGCAAATCACAAGAAAACTGCAAAAAAAAAGATTTGGGTTTAAAAGAGTAGAGTTTTACTTTTTTAACGCGGGTGGTAAGATCCTGGACAAACAGTTTGCGCAGATTGTGAAGAGTCTGAAGTTCCCTTGCCTGGAATAAAAACAACAAAACAGTAATTAAAAAACCCCACAAATTACTAGGACATAGTAGGTACTCTGATGTAAAAGTTCTCCTTGGATTTGAGTTGGTAACAGGAGAAAAGAACTCTGGATTCTCTCTCTAGGAATCACATTGGCCCACTCTGAATGCCACAAAATAAACCCCATCCAGCACCAAAATCATACTGAAGAAAACAATTCCTCCAAAATTAGTAAAAGCAACCTTTTAAAATTTTAATTTAGGCAGTTCAAAGCTGTTTACTCAAAAATTAAAATAAATATCAGCAGGGGGTATATATATATATATATAAATACCAGGGATTTAGGGAAAAAAGCTGAATAAAGTGTAATTAAGACCTACCACTGTTTCCTCCAGCCCTTTAAGGTCTTCTCTTGCTTGTTCTCTTTTATCATTAAGGAGTCTGCAAAGAACACAACATGGAACACAAATCAATCACATTAATCAGAGGAGAACCAACCAGCCTCCACTTGGAGCAGCACATCTGCAGGTGGGAACAAATTGTACATCTCTAATGATGCTTTTGACTGCCCCAAATATCCAATTTTATCACGTGGAAGGGCTCAGTCACCACCTCCACCTTTGTGTCCACACATGGGATTTTTCTCTCTCATTTCCAGGAAAGGCTTTGACTCAGGCATCTAATTTATTTATTTATTACTTTAAAAAAAACCCCAAAAATCAACAAAACCCCACCAAAAATTCCCAACTTTTCTTGCTTGTTTTGCTGTGCATTAAGGAACAAGAGATTTAACACTTGCTGTGATACTTTATAAAATCAGAGAGCTAATAAACTCTTTTTGGCAAGTATCAGAGCCACTATTGAAAAGCCCGTGGTATAAAAACAGAGAGTAATTGGTAATTATTTATTAGTAGTTCCTGCTGGCTTTGCTGCTGAAATGATATTTTCAGTGTGAATATTCCAACACAAATCCCATTTCCCATGGACACATAAAGGGGTACGAGGTTCAGGGATACCAGGTGAGGAAACTGTGCACTTACATGAGCTTTTCCAGTTTCATTTCTCTTTCCTGGTCCTCAATTTTTAATTTATCATAATCAGCACTCAGCTTCTCCTGCTCCAGCTGCAGCTTCTGGTTCATACTGTGAATGTGAAAGGAAAAGTCAGCACAGCTCAGCCTGAACCCCAGGAGGAAGGGAAGGGTAAATCTCCGTGAACAAAATGGGATTGGGCAGAGAAAAAAGAAAGCTGTAACTCTCTGCTGGAAAATTGTGAAAGAAATGAAGCATAAAGAACCTGAAGGACATTGTTTTAAAATATTGGAGAGCTAAATTCAGCAGGTTTTTTTCCTTTGCCTTAAAGGAAACAAAGTGTTGTTGGCATCTTTCTGTTTTGCTTCCTCATTTCCCTACCATTAATCTTTGGCCACACAATAAACATGATAAAAGAATTCCTAGATTTTAGGAAAAAGAAGAATCCAGGAGCAAAACATAACAGAGTCACGTTGGGGTGTGAGGAAAAAAATACAAAAATGTGTGAAAATGGGGAGTTGTTTGAGTCACCCAGACTCTCAGAAGGTCTGGGGCAGGACTGGCTGCTGTGAGAGGATCTCAAACCCTTCCTGGGATCAGTGGTGGCTGAACTCAATGAGCTTAAAGGCAATTTCCAACCCAAATGATTCCATGATCCTTTAAAACCTGCTCTCCTCCAAGCTCCTCTCACCTACCGACCTGCAGGTGCAATATTACCCTTTTTTTTTAACTCTCTATAATTTTATGGCCTTGTTAAAGCTCCCCAGTAAAGAATTAGGCACTGTAATCCACCCTGCAAAATAATTACAGGGTTGGCTGCTGCGTGTAAGGACAGAACTTCCACAGAAACATCAATCAAATCCAACAAAACCAACCCCAAACCATCCTGGGACAGGGGAAGGGATGGAGAGGGTGAACATACTCCCTGATTTCATCGATTATTTTCTGCTTCTCTTCGATTTCATCCCTCAGCCTGGACAGCTGCTTCTGGTGGGCTTCCCTGTGACTCTCCATCTGCTGCTCCAGGGCCTTCTGCAAACACCAGAGCCAGAATCAGACACAGAGCCAGGAATCAGACACAGAGCCAGGGATCAGACACAGATCCAGGGATCAGACACAGATCCAGGGACCAAACACAGATCCAGGAATCAGACACAGAGCCAGGAATCAGACACAGATCCAGGGATCAGACACAGATCCAGGGACCAAACACAGATCCAGGAATCAGACACAGAGCCAGGAATCAGACACAGATCCAGGGACCTGACACAGATCCAGGAATCACAGATCCAGGGATCAGACATAGATCCAGAGACCAAACACAGAGCCAGAATCAGACACAGAGCCAGGG
>VWZT01012701.1:23130-47052 GCA_013397055.1 Pachycephala philippinensis | reverse complement strand
TCCTTAATAAATTTCTGCACATCATCCAATGAAAGCTTTTGAAGGACAACTACAGGCTTAGCTCCTTTATTTAGATCTTCAACTAGCCCAATCTTCTCTACTTTGTCCTTCTGTTCACCTCTAAATTCAGTTTTCCTTGATTCCTGAGTGACATTGACGTCTTTATCACGCTTGATTTTTGGAATGACAAAATGTTTCAGTGCGCCAGATCTTGCCCCCAACAAATAACTGGGAAACTCTGCTTTATTACTATTTACTTTACTCTTATTACCATCTGTCCTTTGTTCATCCTTGATGTTTTGTGATTTAAAACCAGGTTTATCAGGTCTTGATTTACTAGAATCTCCTTTACCTTCCTGTTTAATGCGAGGGCTGTCAGGTCTTGATTTCTGATCCCCAGAAGAAAACCTTTCCCTTGATTCACCAGACTCATGTCTATGTTTCCTTGCAAATTTCTCAGGTTTTGAACCATCAGATTTAATACCATGTTTAGAATCATATTCATTTTTGTTTGAGGATCTCAAATNTACCATGCTTAGAATCATGTTCACTTTTGTTTGAGGATCTCAAATATTCAGCCCTTTTAATCTTGGATGGATCTCCTCTGTATCTCTCTGAATCCCCCCTGTCCTCAGATCTTTGTTTGAGGCTATCATGGTCACGTCTTGGTGTATCAGAAACTGAGCGTCCATCAGGCCTCTGTTTTGTTGGATCAGGCCTACCTTCAGGTTTCATCCTTGAAGGATCAGATTTCACATCTAGTTTGTGCCTAGATATTTCTATTTTCTTGTCTGACAAAGGTTTACTGGAGTCCCTCCTATTATCATGCTTGTGTTTTGGTGTTTCAGGCCTCCCTTCACTCTTCTGTTTTGGTGTTTCAGGCCTGCCTTCACTCTTCTGTTTCGGCGTTTCTGGCCTCTGCCGTATTTCCTGTTTGCCATTATTTTGTTTTCCCTCATTTTGTTTCATCTCCATTTGCCTGCTCTCGTTTTGTTTCGATTCTGTCTGTCTGTTCTCATTTTGTTTCATTTCCATTTGTCTGCTTTCATGTTTCACTTCTAACTGCTTGCTCTCATTGTATTTACTTTCCAACCGTCTGCTCTCATTTTGCTGGAATTCCACTTGTCTGTTTTCGTTTTGCTGGATATCTGTCTTTTGACTTTCAAAGTCTGACTTTTTTCTAAAAATTTCTGGATGGTTTTCAGGTTTAAATTTAAGAACTCCAACAGTGTCTTCTTGGGGAACACACACAAACCCGTCATTATACTGCTTAATTTCTTCAGGTTTTTTGATGGTGTCCAAATCCTGAGTTACTGTTGCCTGAGAGTCTGCTCTTCCTGCTTGCTGCAGATCAATACTAACCATCAACGCTGGCCTTGCCCCATTTCCTGCAGAACCTGTCTCCTGAGAAGCTGCTCTATTTCCTCCAGTAGCACCTCCAGCCTCTGGTGGTTTGTTTTCTTGTTTTCGCTTCTTCAGAGGCTTATCTGCAAGTTAAAAGAGAAAAAATCACAAATTATATATAAAAACTGATAAATGTCCAAGGAAAAATGTCCATTCCCCTCCACTCCCACAATTAATCCTCCTCAGCATGTATGTGCACACATAGCAAAATCCACTGAATTTAAAAGCAAGAATAGGACTTCTCTAGCTAATACTTTTTCATGTATTCAGACTATTATTCATTGTCAGTCTACCATAGATGCCTGTTAGCCATTTAAAAAACCCTCCCTCAAAATATATGAAATCAACGGCCCTGTGTAATTCCCAAGACATACACCTAATAAAGCAGCTGCAATACATAAAGACCAAAAAACCCCATTGCATTTAAAAAAACCCCCAGACTACTCAATTACACTCAAAGCAGAAGTCAGAAAAGTCAAAGATAAGATGCACCTCCACAACTACTTTTTGAGGAATACTACTATAAAAGATATCTTCTGCAATATCCTTAGCAAGGATATGCAATGATTACGACAGAGGTTTTCCCTACTTGGTTCCGTGCATCAGTTGGACTTCACACATTTTAGTCAGGGAACACACAAACAATGAACAAAACTGATAAAGTAACTACTCCACCACTTCATGCTTCTCTTTGAAGCAAAGCAGTACACCAAGGGTTGGAGACTTTACCCTAACACATGCATATTAGATGCGGGACCACTACACACTTAAAACCTTCAGTATTTTCCCTTTGCAATCGTAGTGCTTTTTACAGATGAAACAAAAAGTATAGTTATAATTTTCTGCCAAGAACCCAACTCTGCAATAAGCCTTTCAGTTTACACTAAAAAATCACTAGGAGCAGAATACAGAAAAATCAAGTGAGCCAACCACACACCCTGTAATTTGGTAGAATTCATAGAAATGAGAAGCACATGGAAGTATCCAAAGGAGTATATTCTACTCATATAAACTACAACCCATTTATATTACCAACATGGAACTGTAAACTAAAAATAATTTCTGTCATGAAAACTAGATGCCCTACTTGCACTAAGGCTTATATTCTCATTTCTCAACTATCACCATGTAATTTGTCCAAAAAAACCTACTTTCTCTGTAATCAGGGAATATGATTTTAAGTCTAAGGAATGACTAAACACAGATCTATTGTCAAAATGCCTAGACCACAAATGTAACCTAAGAAAAATGCTGTACTCTGTGCCCAGGTTTGTGGTGCCTTATCACTAGATGCAATGAACCAGCTCTCCTGTTCAGAGCAGGTGAATGAACGGTGAGGATGCAATCAAGAAAGAGGGAAATAAATGCCAATGAAAAAAACCACACACTCCTCTGGAACTGTAAACCAGAATTACAACATATGACTTCTAATTTCTTGTAAATTTTTAGAACGTTCTTATTTAGAAATACTTCGAAGGATCACCTCCAAAATTAAAATTAGGCCACAATAACAAGCAGTAGCATGGTCAATTCCAGTGATGTGAACAGGTTTTTTCCCCCATCATGTCCATCCTCAAACCTATTTGGATATTTCTAACTTTCTAAAACTCAAAAATTTTGTACAGGATTCAGTGTCTGGAAGACAGTAAGGACAGATACAATGAACTCCATGCAGAAACTCATCAACTGCACATAAAGAACTTTGCAAAGCTCAATAAAAGCCTGTAGGAATGACTGCCAACTTTATGACAGACATGTGAAGCAAAATAAATTTTCCAAATCAAAGATGCAGCTTTTTAGCATGGAGATTTTTGCTTTTTCTGTGCTACAGCAACTGCTGGATTCATATGAGGACTTACACAGATGATTTTTTCTACTCTATGGATTAAACCAAATATACAATACATCTACACACATCATTACCCTCTCAATTAAAACTGTACTTTGAAACATAAGTTCAGAAACTTGCATCCTTACAAGAAAGTTGGTCAGCCTTGTTATTTTAGTCCAGAAATGCCAGGCATACGGAAAAAATCCTGTAAAAGCTCTGATGGTGGATCTAACAGTAGTCTTTAAGACATTACTGTTACTCATTATCTGCCCCATTCCTTTAACTGAAGTTATCCCCTGCTGCAGAAGGGAACACGCATTCATATTTCCACAACTACATTTCACTGTCTAATGCATCACTACAAGGCACTAGTGAAGGTGGTTTGTATTAACCTACCAGGCTGAATGATTCAGTTAAAAGCAAGAAAATGTTTTCCTCTCTTATGCCTATCATAGGAGCAGATGGCCACAAGCTGTGATGCCTTAAACAGCTGTGGCTGGATCAACCAAAACTCACCTTTCAGAGCCCTCATGCTGAAGGCACCAAGAATAAATAACCAAAACAATTCAAGTAGGGCCAATTTTCTTGCTTGGACTTCTTTAAGTGACCAGGCTCAACATGCTGCTGTTCTTCATCATCCAAAATGTCAAATTCTAAGTTGACAACACAAAAGTAGATGATCACATCACAACTTGGCACACATATTCACTCTAAATACGTAGCTCTTCTGATGCACATTCTTTATTTCTCTTGACAATAGCATACTGGTATTTTAGTAACTTGACATGTTGTCTGAGAAGAAAGGGACACCTTCCAAGTTTTATTTTCTGAGATGACAAGGTGATTGCAGACAGAGTTACAGATGACTCACAGATTTCTTCGTATTTCCAGTGCATCTTGAAGGTGAGCCTCAAAACTAGACTTGATCATTACTGCTTTGCCTCTATGAGAATTCTGTATCTAGGACAAAAAAGCTGTCCCAAGTATAAGAAAATATCCGGCTGAGCTAGGGCAAAAAAGGTAGGATGAATACATAGTTCTACTGCCTTCATCAAGCATAATGAAAAAACTCCACTGAATAAGGACAAAAACTTTTTAAGTTGACATGATAGCTGCAAAAATTTGAAAGCTGAAATATACCACCGGGTTTTGAGGGCTTTAAAAATCTTGAACTCACTTTCAGCTTTATGAACATTAGAATCGGCGAGGTGAGGAGAGAGAATCTCTGAAAACAGATCTTCAGATCTTCTCTTTTACAGTCAAATATATGCAAATTTGCATATACCTGCTTTGTAGAGTCACGAGTTCCAAAATGAACAGATGAACTTTTACAATATCCATTGAAATATACTTCATATCCTTCAAGGCATCAGTATCCAAGCTTCATCCACTTCACTCCATAGACAGTAGTATTTTTTTTAATATGGGGATCTAGGACTTTGCCAAAATATCAGACTAACGTCTTTCTTTGAAATCTTACAGACCTAGATCTAAAGCTTGTCGCAGTTCCAAATATGTTGGGTCCAAGCTCTTTAGTCCAATAAAGTGCGATCAGGATGTTTTTGCTTCCATCTTTGTAATGGTTTTCATAGCAAAAGGAATATGTAGTAAGTTACAGAAGAGCCTTCTGACTATATTAATGATTTGGTATACAAGTTCATTGTTTTCAGATTCTTTTCAAAACCATTATTCACTCCTCCACATTTCTCTGAGGTTGTAGATACATTCAAAATATATCTACATTTTTTCCAATTCCTTTAGCAAATTTATGGTAGTTCAGAGAACAGTCTGATCCCAGTTACTCTATGTATGAGTCCTTTTGACTTGGCAAATTCGTAAGAATGTTCTCTTTACCTTGCAACATGCTCACTAAAAGGCAGTACCTTGGAACTCAAAGAAAGATCATAAGCTACATTACACTAAAAAATAGTAGAGCTGTTCTATCAAATGAAATTATTCACTGTGGCACAAGAAACAAAACATTACTGGAACCACAAGTGTGACATGGCAAAAAAAATAGCAGGATTTCCAAGTGGCAATCTCCCACCAATCCTCTTATGAACAGTATTCCTGGAGACAGGTTATGGCCTTCACCTTTGGAAATATCTGCATATCAAAGTTATGAGTACTTTAAGATGAAGAAATTAATTAACTACTGTGGAACCTTTGTGCAAAAAACCACATTGCACTGGAATAACCACAGAGACCTTGAGATACATTTCTGCTGAAACTACAAGGCAAAAGTGATTTGAAGAACATCCATCCTGAAAACAGAGATGCTTGGAAGCTGAGGAAGTGTTAGAAGCAGCAGTTGGATGAGGAGAGCTGTATTATAAAAGTATCTCTATTCTTTTACTCACCCTGGAATCTTTACAAAGCAACAGTCAAAACACCATTAATGCTGAAACCCCCTAGGTTACTGCTTCCTTGCAAGCCTGATGATTGCCTTAAATCCCAGAAAAAACTCTTTAAACAACTGAGTATAATTGGATAATACCCAGTTCTAAAACTGCTTGGCCTAGCAAATTGAAATGGGCCTTTTGTAAGTATCTGTGAAAAGGTAACAAGTCTAAATAATAACCATGAGCATGGTTGCTAAACTTCCTTTTAGTAGAATGGTAAAACTTCTCTCTATTAATACTGTTTGGTATACTTACAAACAGACGTAACAGATAAATTTTTGTTTCCCCATTTACACCTTGCAAGGGACTCAGTGGGAGACTTCATATCCAAAATGGTTAAATGTGAGCGTTCTCCTCTTCAGAAACACAAATAAGATTGATCCTCTAATGCTGAATTCTAGATGAACCATTTCAACGGTAATAGAAAGTACAAATTTCCTCTTTGTAAAGCATAATATTTAAGAGTTTTACATTTTTAAAGCTCTAACTCTTCTAATCTCTCATATTAGAGATTACTGGCATATACTTCCACTCATTTGAAATATCACTTATTTAATTATATCACTAATTAATAAATTTAACTCAAATATAGTAGTCCTAAGAGGTTATTACATAATGTCAAACCTTCAGTTTTTAACAACATCAGAGACAAGTCAGACAGAGGCAAATTACAAGCTTATCTTATTTAAGTTAACAATCAAGATCAGAAATTTTCGACAGGTGACACACAGCTAAATGTCCAAATAACAAACATATGTCTACTGTCAACTGTTTCCTTTTCTTAGTTATTTTTCACAGATCTCTTCAAAGCTGTCTAAGTGCCCTGTCCCCTCAACCAAGAGTGCTCTGTAGAACAGAAGAATCTGATCTGTATACAAGGAATCTTTAAAGTTACGTCCAATGTACCAATGGATGACCTATCAAAGGAGTGAGGGCAAATATCCATTCTTTTCTACTCCTTCATGAATGTACACCATTGACAACCATGAGAGTTTGCTCCCATCTGACCTCCCCTGAAAGCCCTATGCCCACTGAAAAAAATAATTGAAAAACCAAAGAGAACCCTTCCCATCAGCAGAAGAGATTGCCACAGTGCTAGCTCCTCCCCTTGAAGGAGAGATTTAGCCAATACAGGGCAAAGATTTTATTCTTACTGCTTCCTCCCTTACAGAAGAAATCAAGAAAATACAGTCATGAAGCTCATATAGGAAGCTTTATAAAATCGTACATAATTCCAAAAATCTCTGAAGAAGTGACCAGAGGACTTCCAGCTACTGCAGTTCAAAGAAAGGGATCTGCAAGACTCAGAACAGAAACAGCTGCTAATCTTTAGTGATCTGTTAAAAGACTTCATCAAACTTCTGGTCACTATCCAAAAAGGAAACCCCATCAGAAGTGATGTCTAAACTCACTCAGTTCAAAACACGAAAAGGCCACAGCGATTCCTGACATGCCTTAAGGTGTAGAAGACTTTATCAAAATGAAGATTCTGATGTTTTGCTTGTTTTCTTAAATATAGCAATAACACAATCATCACTCTCTTCTGAATTTTTCTACTTAAGGACATCTGGTAACTCATTGTTCTCGGTCAACTACAGTAATACATAAGAAATACTACACCAGGAAATAACAAAAATTAAACTGCAGGAAAGTATAATCAAATATCTACATTTGTTTAGAGATTGAAAACTGTAACTTAAGCTCTCTGAATTTAATATTGCTGTCTTACAAACCATACAACTTTAATTTATTTGAGACAGATTTTTCAGCATAAACACTGGGTTTTATCCATGTGATTCCTTTGTGCAAAATTACAGTTTTGTAATCTCAAAATATCTGAACAAAACCTGAAGTGCACTTACTTTGAACTATCCAGTGCAGCATCTAATTCCACAAAAAAAATGCAACACACTAATATCAGACTTAATGAAAACTAAAGTATCACAGCTAACATATCCAATTAGATTTCCATTCATTTGTATAGACAGAAAACTTTAGAAATAAGAAGTGACTTTCCCTTCTCCCTTCCAGCTGCCGATTTTGTTCTGATACAATGCCTTGCACTCAAAAATATCATCAATTAACTAGATCAGTAACATTTATATTGCATGACAATGAAAAAAAAGTCTGTGTCTTCTTAGGCTGATGTCAGAGTGAACTTACTGACTGTGAACTACAGAAATGATGGGATTAAGCTCTTAATAGAGTTTATTCACTACTCATGCCATTTCTTTATCAAGATTTAGAACCATTATAGCGAAATGAGTCTCCCAGAATGTAAGTTGTTACTGGGTAAATAGTACCATAAATCCTTTCATCCAACAGGTACAAACAAGGGTATACATTACATGCAACTTATATTGAATTTTCTAGTCTTAGTCCATGGTGTAGACTGAAACAAAGAAGGCTTCTTGCTATACTGCTACAGTTGAGTTATTTTATACACCTTCTTACAAGAGCAGTTTTCTGCACTACCCTATGTAAAGCACAACCTGGGATAAATAGGGGAATTTTGATTGCATGTTACATTCGAGCACAAATAAAAATTCTATTAAATTATATGACCCTACCTTTTAAAAAGACTTCATTTGGTAAGTTTTTTAATCTTTATAGAAACTGTAAAAGGAAGTAACTTTTCCCAGATGGGCGGAAACATTGCAACATTTCATTGCAATTCCTCTAACAGACAAGGAATTTCTTCCCCTCACTTTTCTTAAAATGTGTCTGAACACACAGAAGCACAAAATCTGTCTTCTATAGGACATGGAGGCTGCAAAGCTGGTTTTTCTTGGAAGAGCTATATGAAGTGCCAGTTTCATCCATTACATCACACTACAAAATGCAGACCTAATGAAAGCTTGTATACACAAAACACATGATACCAAGTCTCACATTCTACTACACAGGCACACAGTTATTTATCTTTCACACTGTACCTCTTAATCTTCTGGTATTAATGCCTGTAATCTGCAAGATTACTATACAAATTACTACTTACAGCTCAATTTTTAAGGAAATAAGCCCCCTACAACATATTTTTGGAAATGAATGCTAATATACTGGTTATAATTACACATTCCATCATTTCATTAATTGGCTACACAAAATTAGACATAAACAAACTATTCATTCTTAATGGAATTCTTCTATTAGTTTCCTCTTTAGGGAATTTTATGGGGGAAATGGGTAATGGGGAGGAAGGGAGAGGAGCCGGGTAAGAACTTAAAAGGTAAGAGAAAAAGGGTACTTACCTATAACTGTAGTTTTGAGAGTTTTGCTCCGGCAGATTCACACTCTTGGGATGTGTGTCTCTGCTGCTAAGGGCTTGGAACGAACCAAAAAAAGAAGGGCCCACAGCAGGCATCCAAATGCCCCCTAACTGATCCAATTATTGGAAATAAAGTTATTACAGCTTCACTTCTTCCTAATTCAAAGAATCCACAGTAAGATTCCAAAGAAGTGGGTAAAATGGATCCTCAGGGGTAAGATATATAGGGAAAAACACATACACAAGTTGGTTTGTCTCAATAAAAAAATTTGTCTAATGCTTTCAAGTTTAAAAAAAATATTAGCCTCCCAATGAAATGGTCAATAATTTCATTACTCTTCTCACAAATGCCAGAAAACAGTTCCTTTTACAAGCAAAAGCAGAACTCCTCAATGTTAAGACAGCTGTATTATACAAAAGTATCTTCAACGAAGCCTAAAATCTAACCACACCCTTCTATGTATGGAAGAGCTCATATTAAAACCTAGCAAATCTGAATAAAATAAAAAAACTAAATCAATTTGAAAAAGAGTATCTGAAAAAGATGGGTTACTTTCTGGGTTTTTATGTAATTTTCAAGATTATTTTCCCTTTTCCTGTTGCTAAAAGACTCAGAGATCCTTTTAGCATTAATACGTTAAATATTTTTGTTTCACAGTACTTGGAGTTTTTAGAAAACCATGAAAGATCTTGATGTATAAACTTTGTATCTGAAAATTAATTCTGTAGTAGGTCTAGATCTTGAAAAACAAGAACTTAATGTCATGTTCTAGGAAAGGTTTAGTCTGAAAGTGATGGACTAACTTTGAACTAGTTAACTACCCACAAAAATAACCCACTTGTACCTGAAAAGTGGCAAAGCACAAGTTAATGCAAAGAATTGAGGTTACCAAAATGAAATTTCTCCCTCAACATTCCCATCTCCCAAAAGGAAAAAAAGATGCCTGAGAACAACAGAAATTCCTGGGACAATTTCTAAATCTTAATAGGGTTTCCGGTACTTTCTTGGAGTAGTCAACCTCAGAATGTGAACAAAGCACAGTTTCAGTTAAGTAAAAAAAATTGGTTCAGAATATAGACCTCTACTTGTTTCAAAAGCCTTCAACAGTACCAAGTAATACAGGAAATGTGACTCTTGGCAGTAGTTAGAAGAGAAGAAAGTGTGCATTAAGTTTCACTACCTTTCTGAAGAAATTATATCACCAAAATATCCCACAATGTAACTAGAGAAGAGGATGTTAATCCTGTGGAAATCATTCTGGAAAAAGTAAATCCACTTCTGTGACATCCCTTTTGAATCACTTCTTTTCCAGCTCAGATAATCTGAGTCTTGATAAATAGTAGCTAGATCTATCTGTAGTACTATACATTGTTTCAAAAGAGAAGATATGATCTAGTACTGATTAACATCTTGTATCTGATGAGGGTATAGAGGCCATTGTGAGGGGAGCAATGGGAACTGAAGACCTGAGTTACCATGTTCCAAGGACTTGTTCAGCAGTACTGAAGCTATTAAAAGTAATAGATGTATTAGAATGTAACTTTTGCTGCCAACTGCCTAGATCTTCAAAATCTCCTTCCACTAACAGATACAGAAAACTTACTTGTGAAACTGATCAATAGAGAGACTTTCTTGATGGAGAAAGTAGAAAGAGGAGATGACCTCCCGCCCTTCCACACAGAGGACAAGGACGAAACCAACTTTTTAAACTTCGCACCTCTCTATCATGATAAATAAAGACAATACACTCCACTTAATCAAAGAGACAAGTAGCCCAAAAGAACAGAATTATAAAAACATAGCCGCAAAAAGCACTAAGATATGACGAAGGAAGTCTGTATTCTAAAATCACTCCTTATGCATATCTGACACACACTAGCTCAGGTTTGTCAGATTTTGCAGTAGTGATTTTTGCACTAAAGATTCCTTTCTCATAAAGCAAAAGCATGAAAATCAGATTTCAGAAAGATAAGCTGCTTTTCAAAGAAGGCACTTCTGCAGAAACCCTGTGTTAGTTCCTCTTCTGAAACACAGACTGCCTCCCACTTTGAGAGACTTTGTTTGGGGGAAGCTAAATATTTTCCCAGCTTTATTAGAAACAATGATTTATTACAGAAAGTACTATAATTACCACAAGGCTCCAATCCCCATTTCCCACCAGTACCAAATATAATAAAAGGACCTCAGCATTAAAAAAATATCCCAGACCTTAGCATTGCCTTAGCCAAGTTGTACAATTTTTAGCAAGAATGTCCCCCCAAAAAAATCTGCTGTTTCTCTGAAATAAACATTTCCACACTACTGGTTATTAGCCTCAGAAGAACGTGTCCTATCCAACCAAACCCTTACTGTTAAAAAGAAAGCATTTGAAAATCTGTGACGGAGTATAGAACTATTGAGATTTCACGCCTAAAATAAAGCACAGAAGAGACCACTAATTTACTATCAAAACTTGTCAGTACCACTTTACTGAAAGTCATTTATGGAAACCGGTGTGAGTATACATAGAAAACACATATGGCTGTAATAAGCATTCCCATGCCTTTGTTACAAAAGCAGCAAAGAAGCTTCCATGCAGATATTAGCATGTGCTAGCATTCTGAGTAAGTTCTCTAAAGGGATGCTTGCTATTGTGAAGTATCATCTGGCACTATGCACTCCCACTCTAATTAGCCCGAGCACTTGCTACACCCACACTCTTTCCCTGACAAAATGTGATCTGAAGTTACAGTACATATACAAAAATGCACAAATGCCAGGCTTTTGTATAAATACACTATGCAGCTTTGCAGAAATGAATGACATATTTAGAAGTTATTGAACATGTTTCCAACAGACATATTCCCATAGGAACAATAGAGGAAGCTTCCTCTTGCAGCCTCACCAAACCAAACAGCCCTAACTACAACAATCCCAGAGTGTATCAGCTTCTAGACACAGCACAAACTTACAAGCAATGGCAAAAGCATTACCAAAAAAGTAATAACTGTTTCTCCAAGGTAATGATTTTGGGAAATCTGTTCCAAGACTGCTAAAAGTCTTTCTACTAAATACTATGCAGTCATGGCTGAAACCTCAAGAGTCAAAGCGAAAAGGTAAAAAGAGCTGCTGTCTATCATAGAGGCAACTTAGCACAAGTGAAAAAATAGTGATTATTTGTCCCAATGTAAGGCAGCAACTCTTGCACTTGATTTATAGCAATTGTAGGAACTCAGGAAGATCTGAGACCTACCAGAGGATGCAGGTAAGGCAAAACCGTAAGATCAGAATCCGTATTTGGGAAGATGGTTATTGACTAGTGGTGAACAGGAAAGGTCACATTCTATAAAAAACACTCCTTTCCCCAAAAGAAACAAATCAAGGCTCTGATCATGGATGTGTAATGATGGTAAACAAACTTAACAACTAATGCTCAACATTTTCTGAAAGCCACAACAAAACAGAAAGTATGTTTTTAGTCTTGATGGAAATGTTTGAAAGCTGCTATGCATTTTTTCAGCTGCTTCTCAGGTAAAACATGGTGGAGATTCTATTTCAAGTGCATGGACATAAATGTAGCTTTTGAAGTATTAGGCCACAAACCACAAGCTCTCCAACAATAATTTAAAATTAATGGAATAGATTTAAGCAAATAAACAAATTCCCCATTTCATTGAATTAAAGATAGTAGAGATCAGTAGAGATCTCTTCTGAGGTGAGCACACCTTTTCTCCTTATATTCATAAACAGTTTTTCCTAAAAAGATTTTATTCAGTTACCAAGTAAGAAACATCTTAGAAGTTCAACCTTTTAGTACTGCAACAATATTTACACAGACACACACACACACACACACCCACCCCTCTCTCTTCCCCTCACCACTCAGGCATCTTTAAAAATAGTGAAAACCACTTTGAATAGGGAGCAAATGTGCACCCTCTCTGCTGTTTAAAGACCCAAGCTGTGTGTAAATTCATTCCATTCAAGTATGTCTACATGGACCATTTTCACCTATGAACTTCCAAAATCAGAATTTTCACCATTTTCCATTCTGCAAAACTTTTCTTGAGAGTATCTAATAAATTAGGATTATGTTAAAAAGGATTTTTTTCTCAGAAGTTAAACATGGTGCAGAGGAAGATTCTGAAAAATACTTATGGCAAATTATTACTATCTAACTCATAAAAAAGATCTGAAACCGAAGACCTTCGAACCAGTTAACAACAGAAAAAGAAAGAGAAATCAAAATTTAAAAAATGATAGATTCAATTAAATCCATTAAGACAAGTGCACTAAAGCAAAGACAAAACATCTCAGAAGCCCACCCTGGTTCTGTGCTAGAGACAATACAGATATATGGTAGTTCTCTGAAGTTTCTAATGCCTACATAATAATTAATATTCAGTTGAACAAACATTAGAGACAACATAATTGTATATATTACCCAATCATTACACTACTTTTAAAAGAACAGAACAGATGTGATTTTAGTCTAACATCTCCTTCACATTAAATCCAAACAGGGATATGAATAGAAATGGGATAAAACAGTTTTCCTACATTTTCTTAATTTAGGCAACATGGATTAATAATACAACTATCAAAACTTACTACAAATTTTGATTTATGGTACTGCTGGGATTTTAGAAACTATAAACAACATCAATCGTACTTCATTCAGTCTCATGGTTCAAAGTAAGAGAATTTAAAAAGAATTTTGAAACATAAGAATTTAACTTTCTATCCATTAAGACCCCAAATAAAGAATATCAGATATTCAAAATATGCATATATGAAAGATTACAGTTCATTGTTGGAAGGGAATGGAGATGAATGTCGCAGAAGAACCTACACTGAGTAAACAGAATTGAACTATGTGACAATGACAGGAAGTTTTATATATATATATATATATATATGGGGTTTATACGCATATATATATTTATAGAATATATAGTGTATATACACACACACAATCCTTTTACCTTTATCTTGCACTTCTTTTGAAAATCGCTCCCTTTCAATAGCTGATTCACGTTCTATCCGCTCAATTTCAGCCAATGCATCCAATTCTACTTCATCATATGACGTTATAGCTCCTTGTTGCGAAACCTGTTGCTGTGTCTGTACCACAGGAGTCTGAGGTTGTTTTGCAGCAACTGAAGTGTTCTGTTGTAAAACAGGCACTTGTTGTGCCTGAAGGAAAGCTGTCTGTTCATGCTGCGGCAAACACTGAGCAGCGTTTAGTGGGCGGTTAACATCCTGTGGAGTAACGGGTGTTTTAGAAGTCTGTCCTGGGTACTGCACATTAAAAGGAATATCACCCTCTGACACACTGCTGTTTTCCAAACCAGAAAGCATATCATCCTGCTGGTCCATATCCGAAGATCTTACACGAGACAGTCTTAATGTAAGCTTAGTGGAGTCCTTGGAAGGAGAGCTAATGATATCATACATTGCAGCTTTTTCAGTCTGGTCTTTTTCATCCTTGCCTAACTTCATTTTCTTTTGTTTCTTTTGCTTTCTTTCTGGAGAATCTAACAATATGTCTGGGGGAACATCTCTAGGTGATGAATAAGGTGGAGGCTGAGATTGTTGGATTAAAGGTTGTCTTGATCCTAGAATAATAATTCAGAAAAACTGAACAGTTATGTTGTTTCATGTTTATATAAAAACACTCTAAATATAACCTACATAATTTTAATGTGTATCTCTGCATATAACTGTGTTCACAAAAGGTCTAAATAAGATTGGTACGAAGCACATCATTCCTAGATCAAGATGCAATCTAAGTAGTTGCAGTGTATTTCCTAGGAATTTTAGCTGTCCACTGCAAGTCGAGAAGGGATCATTTCAGAGAAGACGGAAAAAAAAAACCCACCACCAAAAAAGAATAAATAAAAATAGTACCTAAGGTTCAGAATACCACCTATTAGAAAATGATCAATGAAAGCAAGTTGACAACAGAAAAAGGAAAAGATCAAAAAGATTCTTATTAAGGTCCAGTCAGTGATGAAGACTTAATGATCAGTGTATAGGCACTAGCCATTTCAGCCACACATTTTTAATTTAAAAAAAACCAAGAAACCAAAACATATGCAACCTCCTTAACTTGGAGTTCATTTTTAACATTTTTTTCTTTTTTTTTCTTTCTTTTTTTAGATTTTATTTTAGGTAAATTTATTCCAACCTCCCCCACTCATTACTATCTAGAAAACACTAATTATCTGAAGGCATTTTTCTACCATTCCCTGCCTTATCTCCCCTCCTTTTTTGTTTAATGTATGAATTTTTGCTCCTACATGCACTCTTTCCAGGATTTGAGTGTATCTACAGAAAGTTTAATAAGAGGATACTTCTAATTAAATAAATTCTCCAATTAATTACATTTGAAGTTCTAATTCCTCTAACTAACCAGCTTCCTGTAACTGTTAGCCTAGAAAAAGTCTGAAAAACAGAAGCTTTTCAACCTGTCAGAATTGTAATTTTGAGCTGTATTTTTGCCTTAAAAGGAAATACTGTGCTAGGTGGTGAACACACACAGTCTCCTCTTCTTAAAGCAACAATTCAGATTCCATTCATCCATTGGGGAATACTGATCTTCAGAAAGCAGTGACTGAGACTATTATTAGACATTCTGGTCAGGTCATCATAGGTCAGTACTTCTAAAAACAAGCAAAAATTAACTGGAATACAGGTCCCATGTGCTACATTCAAGAAACACCACTAAACAAGAAAGCAGCTTTATTCTGTGGCTTAAATATCTATCAGATATTTTTGGAAATGTTAAGAATCATTAAGCAATGTACTGACCTGTAGATGAAAAAAAACAGAATGGATATCTCTATCAAAGCTTCAATTCACATGAAAAGTGTGCTTTTACTGATGACCTCTTTGCACAGACTGCTATGCTTATTTTGTCTCCCTAGACCATTTTGAAAGGAGTCCCATAACTTCTGTATATAGAGAGCAGGGTATGACTTGGGATTATCTTAATCCTTCTTGGTTATCAGCAACAACTCCATATTCTGTCAATAACATCCACCAAGTTGGGAAGTCCTGTTTTGACTCACCCAACAGTTTTCAAAACTGTTCTACTATACTTCCCTTCCTCAAATCAGATGCCACACTCAGCCACCAGTACCAAAGTTCTCACTACACCCTAAGAAGGTTTCTCCCTTGCTTTTCACCAGATTCCTATTCTTGTTATGCTCCTCCCTGCAATTACCATTTCTTTGGGTAATTAACAAGATTAAATGCAATGTGTAGCAGGAATCATTAGCTACCAATTTCTTTTATGGCAATGTCTACCGTGCAGGAAATACAAGCTGCAGGATAATTTCTACAAATAGTAGAGGCAACTCAGAATTTTTCAAAGTGATATTACTGACATCTTAATCTTGAATTCTTTCTTACGAATACTTTTAAAGTTGCAACAATGGAACACATACTGTTTTTCAGAGTTACACTTCTGAACACAGGGAACAGATTTGATTCTCCCTTGTCCTAAACTTCTAAATAAGTATGACAAGATCAATCTGATTTGGTATCAATTTGGCATTTCTCATGTGGAAAAGTAACACTGCAGCAACAGATAAAGTGGTTCTTTTTATCTTTGAATAGACTTGAGGAGGTCAGAAGGATTTCAGTGCACTCCATTAAACAGTCTTAGAATCCAGTAAATGAAGAAACAAATGTAAAGTTTTGCCTCTCCTAGGCAGCACTACGAATAAGTATTTGGAAATACCTTCCCCCTGAAGGAAATTCTTGAAAGGTTTTGATCGTAAGGCCTATAAAGCTGTATTTCAAAAGAACATGTTCTGGCAATGACTTCACATATTTCTGAGATGGTTAATGATGGTTAAGCCTCTGATAACAAGGAGGCTCGGAAGCTACAATGCCTGTGTATCGAGGTGAAAAGAAACTGAAAAATACAAAGCATTCTTGAACAGTTCCACCCCACCACAAACCTTAGCAGTTTTGAACAGGTATAACACAATGAACACACAGCACATTCTGTTCAATACCGAGACTTCAGTCAAAAGCCAGAAGTGTACTGAGGCGGCCAGGAAGGCCAGTGGCATCCTGGCCTGTATCAGCAATAGTGCAGCCAGCAGGACCAGGGCAGTGATTGTCCTCCTGCACTTGGCACTGGTGAAGACAGACCTTGAATGCTATGTTCAGTCCTGGGCCTCTCATTACAAGAAAGACACTGAGGTGCTGAAGCAAGCCTGGAGAAGGGGAACAGAGCTGGAGCACAAGTCCAGTGAGAAGTGGCTGAGGGAGCTGGGAGCGTTTATCCTGGAAAAAAGGAGGCTCAGGAGAGACCTTATCACTCTCTACAACCACCTGAAAGGAGGGTGTGGCTAGGTGGNGAAGGCCAGTGGCATCCTGGCCTGTATCAGCAATAGTGCAGCCAGCAGGACCAGGGCAGTGATTGTCCTCCTGCACTTGGCACTGGTGAAGACAGACCTTGAATGCTATGTTCAGTCCTGGGCCTCTCATTACAAGAAAGACACTGAGGTGCTGAAGCAAGCCTGGAGAAGGGGAACAGAGCTGGAGCACAAGTCCAGTGAGAAGTGGCTGAGGGAGCTGGGAGCGTTTATCCTGGAAAAAAGGAGGCTCAGGAGAGACCTTATCACTCTCTACAACCACCTGAAAGGAGGGTGTGGCTAGGTGGGGGATCAGCCTTTTCTCCCAGGCAACTAGAGGAAACAGCCTCAAACTGCACCAGAGGAGGTTCAAGTTGGACCTCAGGAAGAATTTCTTCACTGAAAGGGTGGGTAAGCATTGGAATGGGCTGCCCAGGGAGGTGGTGGAGTCACCGTTCCTAAAGGTGTTCAAGAAATGACTGGACGCGGCACTTTATGTTATGGTTTAGTTGGCATGATGATTTTTCATTGAAGGTTGGACCAGATGATCTTAGATATCTTTTCCAACCTTAATGATTCTATGAAAACTACACCCATTATACAGAGAGGGTTTTATCTATTAATGTTGGAGTCAGTCTGGAGTATTTCCTATGGGAGAAGTCTTGGGCCATTATATGTCTGAGAATAAATATCTTTACGAAGACTGGATAACAGGAAAAAAAAAAAAAAAGAAAAATATAGTTATAATCAGTTTGCTGAACCAGCTGAGATTCCAAGATTGAGAAGGTTTGTTCTACAAAATGCTGTCAATGCAGTAAATAATATACAAATCTTCGGAAACTATCCTTAGGAATAAACCAAATTTCTTATTTTAGAACAGACAAATATGTAGGCAACTTTTGAGTCTAAATCTAGGGCTGGGTGGTAATTCAGGAGAAAAATAAATCTGACTTTTTGTAGTTGATTTTCCATAGATAGCATCATTAAAAGAACTTTGTGCATTCTCCATTTATATAGCAGGAATATGTACAACTTCTGCGATAAAAGGAGGTTCTCCCCTGATTCAGGAATGTCAACACTGAACTGCGAATATTCATAGTCAACCAGATAACACCAAACATAGCTGAGAAGCAGGCACCATCATAGGAAATGAGAAATGTTCGTTCTCTACAGAGAACAAACACAACCATCATCAATACCCCTCTAGTCTTTCAGCAACAGTCATTCAGACCACCCATGATAATCCTAGGACTGGTTCTCTACATTTCTTAGTTCTTCTATTGATTCCTAGTGGTAGATGGCACCAAATATGGAAGAAGTTTTACCAACTGCTGTAGTAATTCGCAAACACCTTTTTTAACGTGATTCTTGACTGCTATCTTATCAAATCCTATATAATGCAATCAACTACAAAAAGAATTTCATTGCATTGACAGAGACTTAGCCTTCTTTAAAACGTAAAGTTTTGACTCTACTTCTAGTTTGTTTACCCTGGCTATACTTGCTCACTGTGCATCACTAGCTTGGATAGCAAACAAAGCTTCTGTCCAGGAGACTGCACAGATCACTGATATCTCCATCTTATGGTTTTGTCTGTACTTGCTAATCACACCACAATACTCGCACTTTTTTAAAGTATTCATGACACTTCCTCTGATTGTCTCTAAGCCTCTTCATGCCATTTGCCTTTTACAGGTGATGCAGCAAAGTCACATCACTGATCACACTCTGTGTTGTGATCCACATAGTTAAAAAGCAATTACTAAGCTTATCAGGAAGTCAGGACTCACATATTTTTCAGAATTTAAAAAAATTATTATCTTTCCACTTGTACAATAACAATTTCCAAAGGGTCACATGAAACATTATCCTCATATTCCTTTAATTGCCTTGCAAGCAAAGTTTCTCAGATGGTGATAAAAGCCTTTCACCAATCCTACACCCTGTTTTGCCAGACGTACTATTTTCTAAGCATGAAAGCTGGAAAAACTGCTAGAGAACAAATGAAGACTAATGTTTAATACTTGGTTCATAGCACATTGGAGAGAAACTTCAAGAATGTTCAAGTGCAATGCTTTTTAAAATCCATAGGACAGTGATCTTTCACACTCCTGGAACATGATTTAAATAGGTACCAAACTGGTGTATAAACCTGGACATAGCATTCCAGACATTTTACTGGAAAATCCTTTGGAAAGAGGCTTTAAGAAACGTGTATGTGCGACATATGAATTATTAAGACTTCACATATGAGTAACTGTACTGTAAATAAGTTCCTAATGGCAGAAGTTGGAGCAGGAGAAGAGAACCAGAGCATCCATACTGTATTCACAATGACATTTGTCTGGAAAAGCTAGGAACCTTGTGATTACAGAACCTGAGGAACACACTATTGCCAAGAGATTTTAAGAGACTGCAGTTGCAATGTGTAAATGAAGTGTGGGTTGTTTTTTTTTTTTCCCTTAATATGATCTTATTTATCACTTTCACATAAAAGGAAAGCTTTCATGAAAATGGGATCAGGCAAATTCACCCTGGAACTCCAGCTAAATGAATCTCAGAATTGGTAATAATGACTTTGAGAATTTGCACCTCCAGTAGACCCAAAAAGGGAAAAACAGGTCCTTCAAAAGGATGGTAAAGGCCTAGCCAGAGTATAACACATAGTCTGTCTGACTTAAGCACACCCTAGAGTAATTTTTCCATAAAAACTGAGATAAGAATTGAGATAATGAAGAATAGAGATAATAAAGAATTGAGATAATGAAGAAGTGGTATTTCAAAATGAATTCATTAGGAATAAGTATCATCAAATCTTGAAGATAACTGAGTACCGTATCTGGATTTTACCATGGCTTTCTATATAGCTTCTCATAATAATTTTACTAACAAGCTGAAGAGTGTTGATCTAGTGTAATCTAGAAAAAAATATGTTGATTATTGTAAACCGTACTGTGAAGCTATGTTTACACAAATTCAATTTTTCTTAATAAAAATGGATGAAGTGAGTATATGTGAACAAGTGCAGCTTTTCAGAGCACTGTAATAAGAATAATAGTTTAAAATATTTGTCATTAATACCTTCTCATGTAACAGAATCAGAGACTATTTATTAATCTGAACATCATTACTGCTTTTGGTTTCAAGTCTTTGAAAGGCCAACCCCTGCTTTTAAAAATAGAATCAAAAGTTTTCTGAACTAATTTGAGTAACTTTCTGAAACAAAACAATTTCAGTGAAAAGAAGTACAAGCTTCTTACTCATCTGTGAATTGCAAAACTATAAGAGGAAGATAGACAACCTCTATAAAAAGACAGTAGAATGTTTAAAACAATTTGCAATATAGATCTAAGTTATCAGCAAAGAGCAGCTATACTGTCATATACAGCAGTAGTATCACACAAAGTAGCCTCCATTACTTTACTGACTACTCAACCTTCTAAGTCTTCAAATAGAGATGTATCTATGTCTTAGCACAGCAGAACATCAAGACATATGTAGACCAATTAAAAGTCAGTTAAAAATATCAAAGACAATTACAAGCTCAGAAATGACGACTCATGTAAAGGTAATAGAAACTGTGCTGTTTGGTTTGTAGATTAGATTAGTGCAAGACGTGATAATGTTCTTTGATATGTAAATGTCTGCTGTAAAAAAAAAGGATGAGACCTGTTTTTCTTTGCCCATGGGAAACAAATCAAGAAGCATCATGACCAACTGCAACAAAGATGATACAGGTTAAGCATTAGGAGCTTTCTAACACTAAGAATTTGAATAACTTGTACGGCAAAACCAAGGAAATTGTTACTGACATTTTAAAATACAGGGAAGTTACTGAACAATACTGCTACAGCTCAGACAACATGAGCGTAAGAAGATGGCAAGTCCTCAAGTCCTTTCCTGCAGCATTTTCTAAAATCCGAGAATCTTCCTCTGGAAAGCTCCCCAAATTTTGCACTAGAGGAAATGTTACTTACTATGATTAGCAGACAACATTGACACTTACTTTTTATAAAGAGCATAACTTAATTTGAAATTCAAACTTAAAGGGATATCATATGAGACACATAAAGAACAAACATTTGAGAAGATTTTAGGGACAGATTGTATTCACTTTCCCCATCCTCTTCCAATAGTTTTCAGGGAAGAGTCCCACCACTCTACCCAGGGTTTGAAATGCCTCATGAAAAACTCAGCTTTGGCTGTTCTACCTGAGAATGGCTGTATTCAGAAGCCTCCTTGCATAAAAATTAAGACTTGAAGGAATAAACAAGAATGAATGTTTATTTCAGTGCTATCAGAAAAAAATCCTTGAATAAATTTCTTCTGCCTTTCTTTTGAAGGAGAGAAGAGAAGATGATATTTTTGCTTCACAAGTACCTATGAAAATACGGAAGGCTGCACTACAGATTTGAGAAGATTCCTAATTCTTCTTGTTATCCACTATATATTCAGAGACCAAGTGTAGTGGAATCTGCCTGGAAGAGTTCTGTGAAGCCCTAAGAAAATAGAAGTGACCTTTCCAAATTATTCAGAAAATAATCAAATACTCTTTAAAAATTTCTGGAGGACCTATGAAAATACGGAAGGCTGCACTACAGATTTGAGAAGATTCCTAATTCTTCTTGTTATCCACTATATATTCAGAGACCAAGTGTAGTGGAATCTGCCTGGAAGAGTTCTGTGAAGCCCTAAGAAAATAGAAGTGACCTTTCCAAATTATTCAGAAAATAATCAAATACTCTTTAAAAATTTCTGGAGGGAATACAACTTACTTGTGTAAAAAAGTGCCAAATTACATAATTTCATGAGAATTGTTGCTAGTCCTTACAGATGTTTTCCTAAGTATTTAGGAAACTATATGGAAACAGGACTGTAAATGATATGAACACACTTCTTCGTAAAGCAACCGACTAAAATCATTGTGGAAGGCTTTCCTTTATACAAATCTTTAGAAGTTTCCTCAAGAAAAAATTAAGAATTAAAATAAAATGTGAGGTTCCATAGCACTAGGAAAGTAAGACAAATGGATAAAATATTCTGACAAGTAATCAATCTTCAGTAATGAAATCCAGAGGGTATTTTACAAGGTCAACAAAAGGAAAACACTCCATGATACTCCATACTCTATTCACAGAATGAGTTTTTAAAAAGTGGATGTGGCAACAGATGACGGAACGAAAACAGAGCCATTATGATGTTTCCATAGCTAAACCCAAGAAATTTACACTAAAAACATGGGATAAAGACCAGTCTAGACCTTTGGGATTAAACTTCAGCTGGTCTTGCACCTTTACTGAAGCAGAAGTGAAGCAAAGATAATGAAATTTTACTCCACTGATTAAGTGAATAACCACCCAAAACACAAATATATGTCCTGCCATCTCTCAAATATTTGCCTGCATTGCAAACGAAACTTCTCCCTCATTCAGATTCTGTCAAACAGACAGCTACATTCAGTGTGAAGGTAATTCAAGACTGTGCAATCATGTTCTCCATGTCTCCAGAAGTCCTGTAACCTTCAGCAAATGCCTCAAATCGGTATGTTATATAAGAAAGCTCAGACATTTTAACAACCTTCCTGAGACTTCTCTCTGATTATGACTGGTTATGCCTAGTGCCACTCTTTTTGTCCTTACAGACAAATGGTAAGTTTTTTGCTAATTTTCTTTTTCAAGGTTTGTGACCTGCCAACCAAACTTTCAGGGTCTTAAGAAGAGAGCAACGAAAAGCTCAGCATAGATACTTGTTGTTGTATTTATCCCAACTTTCACTACAAATCATAGGCCAAAAATTCCCTGTAGGAGATCCCATGCTCTTAATAACACTGCAATTACTTACACCTCTTCCATACATTTCTAAAATACTAGATGCAGCATCAAGAACTTGTTCTCTCAATCAGGGTTCATTAACGTCTTAAAGAGGGCAAAATGGTAACACCATTAGCAGCAGTATTTCAGTTGTGCAATTTATCAAAGGGAAAAGTAAAGCTAACACAGAGATAAATAAATCAGAAAGCTCCCCTTGCACTTTCTCAGTCCCTGTAATGCTGAAACATTACCATCTGAACTATGCAATCAGATTGTTTTCAGAAATAATCTGAAAAGGTATCCCTTCAAAACTGGGTTCTCAGACAGCAAACTGAAACAGCAGCAGCTTTAACAAAAAAAGTAATTCAAATATTGTCTGGCTGAGTGGTAATCTTAGTGGATTAATTTAGATCCACAACCTTGTTAAACCTGTAAGTTTGACAAGGAGTGGAAAAACAACCGCACCTATACAAGTCTTACAAGTCCTTTAGCCCAAGACCTCCTGAAATACTGAAGCTGCTGGCATCCCATACACATACTTCTCACTTTCCACCTGAACCATAGGATAATTCCGTTAAGAAGGGACCTCAAGAGATGTTTAGNCCTAGTAAGACTTATATTTTTGTTTCAGGTCTATAGAGAAGAGAACACTGTTTCATCTTTCAATTATTGCCCTGTAAATGTATAATCACTGAAAAAAAAATTAACAAGAATATGTCCCAACCCCTACCTCACCAAGTGGATTTTAGTATAAAGAATTATTTTGAGCAGGTTTTTTTCTCTTTCCTCTCAACTGACAGACAGTTCACCCTCTTCCTCTCCACAGCTAAGGTTTTCAGGCTTCATTTATGCTAT
>VWZT01012701.1:0-23087 GCA_013397055.1 Pachycephala philippinensis | reverse complement strand
GAAGTGACCTTTCCAAATTATTCAGAAAATAATCAAATACTCTTTAAAAATTTCTGGAGGGAATACAACTTACTTGTGTAAAAAAGTGCCAAATTACATAATTTCATAAGAATTGTTGCTAGTCCTTACAGATGTTTTCCTAAGTATTTAGGAAACTATATGGAAACAGGACTGTAAATGATATGAACACACTTCTTCGTAAAGCAACCGACTAAAATCATTGTGGAAGGCTTTCCTTTATACAAATCTTTAGAAGTTTCCTCAAGAAAAAATTAAGAATTAAAATAAAATGTGAGGTTCCATAGCACTAGGAAAGTAAGACAAATGGATAAAATATTCTGACAAGTAATCAATCTTCAGTAATGAAATCCAGAGGGTATTTTACAAGGTCAACAAAAGGAAAACACTCCATGATACTCCATACTCTATTCACAGAATGAGTTTTTAAAAAGTGGATGTGGCAACAGATGACGGAACGAAAACAGAGCCATTATGATGTTTCCATAGCTAAACCCAAGAAATTTACACTAAAAACATGGGATAAAGACCAGTCTAGACCTTTGGGATTAAACTTCAGCTGGTCTTGCACCTTTACTGAAGCAGAAGTGAAGCAAAGATAATGAAATTTTACTCCACTGATTAAGTGAATAACCACCCAAAACACAAATATATGTCCTGCCATCTCTCAAATATTTGCCTGCATTGCAAACGAAACTTCTCCCTCATTCAGATTCTGTCAAACAGACAGCTACATTCAGTGTGAAGGTAATTCAAGACTGTGCAATCATGTTCTCCATGTCTCCAGAAGTCCTGTAACCTTCAGCAAATGCCTCAAATCGGTATGTTATATAAGAAAGCTCAGACATTTTAACAACCTTCCTGAGACTTCTCTCTGATTATGACTGGTTATGCCTAGTGCCACTCTTTTTGTCCTTACAGACAAATGGTAAGTTTTTTGCTAATTTTCTTTTTCAAGGTTTGTGACCTGCCAACCAAACTTTCAGGGTCTTAAGAAGAGAGCAACGAAAAGCTCAGCATAGATACTTGTTGTTGTATTTATCCCAACTTTCACTACAAATCATAGGCCAAAAATTCCCTGTAGGAGATCCCATGCTCTTAATAACACTGCAATTACTTACACCTCTTCCATACATTTCTAAAATACTAGATGCAGCATCAAGAACTTGTTCTCTCAATCAGGGTTCATTAACGTCTTAAAGAGGGCAAAATGGTAACACCATTAGCAGCAGTATTTCAGTTGTGCAATTTATCAAAGGGAAAAGTAAAGCTAACACAGAGATAAATAAATCAGAAAGCTCCCCTTGCACTTTCTCAGTCCCTGTAATGCTGAAACATTACCATCTGAACTATGCAATCAGATTGTTTTCAGAAATAATCTGAAAAGGTATCCCTTCAAAACTGGGTTCTCAGACAGCAAACTGAAACAGCAGCAGCTTTAACAAAAAAAGTAATTCAAATATTGTCTGGCTGAGTGGTAATCTTAGTGGATTAATTTAGATCCACAACCTTGTTAAACCTGTAAGTTTGACAAGGAGTGGAAAAACAACCGCACCTATACAAGTCTTACAAGTCCTTTAGCCCAAGACCTCCTGAAATACTGAAGCTGCTGGCATCCCATACACATACTTCTCACTTTCCACCTGAACCATAGGATAATTCCGTTAAGAAGGGACCTCAAGAGATGTTTAGTTCATCCTCATGCTCAAAGCAGGGTGACGCAAGGACACATTCTGTCAGCTTTTATCCAACCTGATCCTGAAAACCCCCAAGGATAGAAAATTCATAGATTCAATGAGGATCCTTTTCCACTGCTTGACTATCTTGATAGTGAAAACCTAGTTAGAACCTCCTATTTAAATTTAAGTCCACTGTGTTTCATCCGTCTTCCACAACAATGAAACGACTGACTCAGATCTTCCTGATAATTTCCTCACAGGCATGGAAAGGCTGCCCTGAGGTCCACTCCTGCCAAACATCTCTTACCTAGGCTGCATAATACCGTCACCTTTCCTGTAACCTCCCCTATCTTCTGTTCTCCTTCTCTACCTAAACTGATCACCTAGTAAGACTTATATTTTTGTTTCAGGTCTATAGAGAAGAGAACACTGTTTCATCTTTCAATTATTGCCCTGTAAATGTATAATCACTGAAAAAAAAATTAACAAGAATATGTCCCAACCCCTACCTCACCAAGTGGATTTTAGTATAAAGAATTATTTTGAGCAGGTTTTTTTCTCTTTCCTCTCAACTGACAGACAGTTCACCCTCTTCCTCTCCACAGCTAAGGTTTTCAGGCTTCATTTATGCTATGTGTATTGATATAATTTATTTTCATATTTTTAGAATTTCATGATTGTAATTAAGACAAGTATTGCATGTTAAAACACTTTTGAGCTGGTTAAGGGTTCAATACTCGTAATGCTGCCTTTAAAACTTTTCTTATGTAGAGCAACTGAATTCTTATAAAGAATTTAATCCTCAGATTGGAAAGGATTTTAAATCCTTCTGTCCTCCATAAATTTGAGCTGTATTTTGAAGGATGATTAGTCAATTTTAAGACCATCAGAAATTTCTTCTGGATCAGGGCTCAAAATAATTTTGCATCCAAAACATAATGACATAGTCTCTAGTACTACTTAAATAGAGAAGTCAGGAGGAAAAACTAAATACCTCTTTAAACTCTCTGTTCTTTAAAATTGGGAAAAATAAATTGACATATATATGACTGCTAGACTACCTTTAAGGGCTCCATCACTTCCAGCTGGAGAGCAGACTGACTGTGGTGACCTCAAGGAAAAAGACGCAGCATTCCTTATTGAAGGATCGCCATCCTAAAGTAATAATGATAGAAGAAGTTAACATTATGAACATAAATATCTGTTAAAATAAAAACTGAAAAAAACCGATAAATTGATAAAATGTATCGGGAAAAAAAGCATACAAGAAGTATTAGGAAAATATTTACTTACATTAAAATCTTCGTAATTTAGACTGCTATTAGACTACTATATAAGCAATGCTCCAATCAGACCTAAGAATCTATAACCAGAATAGGCACACAAAAATAAATCTTTGTATATGTTTTCTAGCTAGACAAGCACTTTTGGGTTTGCACTAAGATTCCATTTAGAACTTTTTGTTGCAAGTACTCATAGTAGAGAGCTGAAGAGCAGATACCAGCACGCTGGTATAACATTACATTGACTTTTAGACAATACCATCTGAAAGAAACTGAGTATAAAATGTAAATCTTTAAAACTCTGGTTTTTTTTACCTAAGATGATATAGAATGCCATCTTGCTTTTATAGTTCAACAAAGTAACACTTTGTATCTATATCCTCAGCATACAGAAACCAGGACTGAACAGAACTGCTAGCAGTCCCATTACAGAAGTTGGGTTAGTCTCATGTAAAACACTGCTGGAGTGATTTTAGCTTGTACAAGTTAAACAGGAAACAACTCAATGGCAATATGAAGCACTTGCCCAACTGCTCCAAAGCAATTAATAATTTATGAAAAACTTTTTCATAACATAATACTAATTGCAATGTAATTATGTCCATGCTCTATTTTTAGCAATGTAATTGTGTATTTTTTACCACCCCACTATCCTTACATAAAATATGAAACTCACTATTCTAATTTCCATTCAGAGTTTTACACGGGTTTTTACAATGCTTCTGTGAAGCCCTCTGCTGGTTGCAACTACTCATTCAGGCAATGCCCCAACTAAATTTAAATTATAGAATGGTATTTCCCACTTCAACTACTGTTTTTAATACAGCATCTATGAGAATGTTTGGGGAAACGAAAAACAAAACAAATTCTGTATCTCTTAAGAGAAGATTTCTATAATTATAAACAATTTCTAAAAATGTCATCCTTCCAAAAGGTACAGCCATACAAACGAAGGAAGTCTCCAAAGAAGTTCTACAGTTATTTCATGTTTGCTAATTAAACTGGTTATTTCAGTAGCTAACATTACAATGTGGCCCTTGTTGAGGTATCTGGATACAGGCAATTTTTTCACATAGCCTTTTATTTCTTTTTTTCATCTGAATTACCTCTCTGATAAATACTTTTTAACCTTTTGACCAGTATCAATGCAATTAATAGAATGTTAGAAGTTGCTATTTCAAGGAGATAGAAGCCTGCATAGATGCACAACTACACAGCCCCTCTGACGATGGCCAAACAGCCAATTGCCACATGTATAGCCACAGACTGGGCCATTTACAGACTACGCCTTGTTAAGGGGCAGATGACACTGCTAAGGGAAAAGGAAAGAGTTTGAAGTTTATGGACCTAAGGTGATTACAACTCAAAGAACACAAATCCATAAGAAATCAGATTTCATCCGTTTCACCACCTATAGGCACTTATCACACAATTACATTTGATTTTTTTTCTTTCCATTCACAGCACAATAAATCTAAAACTTACACTATGCTGTTTATTACACTTATTTTTGCAGGCGTGCTTGCAAAAAGAGTTGTTGCCTTGTGAGGAAATTCTCATGGGCAAAGGAGTTTAATAGTCAGACCAGCACAATAAAATGAACTGCATATTAAAAGCATATGATGTTATTTTAAGTGAAACTGAATTGATATAATACTGAGTTACTCCTTTACCTACCACACTGAAATTATGGAACTGATTTTTTTTTTCCCAAACTGACTTTTCTTTGACTTGCAATAAATCTCAAAAAAACACCCCAAAATACTGAAAAATAAGCTTAGTAACTTCTTATCAGGTATGTTTTATTAGGTCAGGAGACGACCTTTAACCATGATTGTCAAAGACACAGGCAAAGACAACTTTTACCAAATTTACTAAACAGACTAACTAGATACATGACATTTTGGGTAGAGATGTCATTCCTACCAAGCTGACAAATTTTCAGAAATGTGGATTTACACTTTCTTAGTTTGGAGCTTCAGCAAATTATATTCTAGGAATGCTCTCAAGTTTACCAAAAAATTGTCCTTAAATTGAGTGAATGTGTAGTGAGCCTTTAAGGGTGTATTTGCTGATTTTGTATTTCAGAGATACACAATGTTCTGCTAACTACTAACTTTTTTAAAGCAATAAAATCCTAAAATGAATAAAAATAATTTAAGTTCTTGAGTTTTATGATTCTTAAAATACTCATTCATAAAGATCTTCTCCAAAGTAGAAAAGGCTGAAACCTTATGATTATTATTCATACATAGATGAAAAACTTAAATCCAAATTCTTCATATTGTTTTCTGCATGATAGATTCTACAACCAGCTTTTAAAGGTATGATGACAAATAAAACACAGGTAACACATATGCGCCATTTAGAAAGTGCACAAAAGGATAAAAGTGCAAGTTTACAACATTTACTACTTTTACGTCTAGTACTTCTCCAATTAGACCAGCCAATGAGGATGTACTATGTTTTCATAATCTGTACATTTTGAAATGAGTTTCATATCTCAGTTTTCATGAATTAGGATGTGGATGCATTGCTTGGATCACAAAATTAGGGATGAATATTTTAACATGCTTATTCATTAAAAATATGAAATAAGTTATCTTTATATGAAAGTTTTCAAAAAAGCATGTTTTAACTGTTAACTACATTCTCCTAACTGTCTTAACAAAACCAAGATTTTCTTGATAGTGTCCATTTAATATAGTTGAAGGGATATCTGTACATTTAAAGCCAAGAATACTTTCCTACTTAAAAGAATTTGCAACACTGAAGCAGAGACAGAAAAACATCTGATGACTGTGTATTACGATAGATTTTCATTACAACACTCTCTTGTTTGAGATACTACTTCTTAGCAAATATTTTTAACCACCATAATTGTTACATTTAAGAGAAAAGCAAGATGAATAATAAAACTAATAACTTTTTTGGAGTTCTACTGTATTAATCCTTACAGAGGATTTAGGGAGTTTGGTGTTAATCACACACTTGTTGAATGCAACACTTTTTTCTTTCAGAAGCTAGTTTAGAAAGACAAGAGTTGCACACAGTTTTTGTAAGCTAAAGAAAACACACACACAACCATGCAAAAAATAGAGGCCTGCTTCCTGCTTCTTAAGGGGTTTAGATGAAAAAATAACTCGAAACTTAAGGGCTCTCTGTTTATGATCTGTAAATAGATTGCACGCCAAACTCACAAAGAAGAATCTTGACCAGTTTCATCCACAGGATGAAACGCTTATGAAGAAAACGAATCAGTAGTTCAAAAAAAAAAAGTGGGAGAAAGATGTGAGGCCTTTTCCCTTTAGATTCAGGATTTCAGAAGGAATTTCTCCCACACTAAGAGAAAGCATTCTCAAAAGAAACTAGGCCATAAAAGCATATAACAGACCATTAAGAAAGAATCTCCATTACCTTTGACAACACTACTGTATTATCCAGTAGTTTGGTCAATTATGTCAAATCAAGTTGACAGTTGTGGGGATTGCCAGAGACATAAGCTAACTACACACCTGTTTGTTAATGCAAACAGTCTAGAACCTAGACTGTTTGCATTAACATATTGCTACAGTATTTCTAGAGAAGCTCTACCATATCTTTAAAATTAACTCACTATGCAATTACGTGAAGATTTTTTACTTTCCCTAATTTCATCAGAATTAATATTACAAACAGTTCCAAAAGAAAGAGTGATTTAGAAAAAATTAAATTGCACATGTAAAAGTTGCATTGTTGAGTCTACACATCTGAAATTGAAATCTATCTTCACTGGTTTTATCCATCAACAACATAATAAAATATCTGCCTTCTAAGGCAGTTAAACACATACTTGCTTTATCATAGTAAATACTTGCTTTATCATAAGAAACAGTTTTTTAACATACATCACTACTGAGTCTGTGCACCATCTGTAGGTAGTCTTCATTTGAGCCATGTCTAGAATTATCTGCATGATGATTAGCTGAATTTCCAGACAACTGACTTGAAACTTTATTTTCATGGAGATTCCTCATCCCAGCTGTGACAATGGGACTGGATACGGACGCTGAAATGTAAAAGAAGGAAGTAACTGTACTGATACACTCACATAGTCATGAACTTGAAATGTTTCACAGAAAACACCCTAACAGTGGATATTAAAAAGTTGGAAGCAAGAAGTCTGGAATCTGAACAAGAATCCAACTTGCCACAAATACCTTGATTAAAAATAGATTATGTAAGATTTTTCAAAAGGATTTAAAATCTTAATGGCATGTACAAATTAGCCAAATTTCTCTCCATATCTATTCTAATTAGTCAGTATCTTCCTGACTGATTACAGAAAACTTTGCTTACTTCTATATAATTTGAATTCACTACCTTAGTAACTTTCAAGGTATTCATGAGACATATAACATTACATATAAAACAGTTATATATATTCTAAGCACAATGTTAAACTTTAAGAAAAAATTATTTAAAAGAATCCAGTGGAATTCTACTTACCAACAAAGAAATGCCCTAGATATCTTAATACTGTTCATGGGTTCAAGATTGTTTTTAGAGAAGGGAAGAACAAAGAAATCCATTCATTCTGAAGGTCATCTTTGCCAGTTACTGCATACCTTGAGCATAATTCTAGCCAATTTAGAATTAATCTGACGCTAAAAAGGACCAGTAAGACTAAAGAATCTCCCAGCAAAACTTAACTTTTCATTGGCAGAAATGAGGTTTTCCCTAGTACATGTAAGTGATGCTCACAGCTAACAAATGTAACTTTTGGGTTGGTCAGATTTTCTTTATTGTCATGTATACAGGACAACAATGCTAACTGGATACAAATAGAGGAGCATTGCAACATGAATGTGTTTTACCTTTTCTTCTTCTCTTTTATTTAACTTTTTAAAAACAAAGTAGATACTACCACTCTTTACAGCCAGAAAAGCAAAGATTAGATACACCTGCCTCAAACATTTGCATTAAGTATGTGACTCCTTCAAAGAAATTAGAAACCCATGAAATGTGCACATGAAGGTAGAGTTGACATGAAATAGGAGAATAAAATAAACATCACAGACTTACCTTGCTGCATTTGAGGATGAGCTGTGTAACTTGGAGGATGTGAATACGGCATGTATCCTGCAGGGCTTTGAGGAGCATATGGACTAGGCACTGGACTGTTCTGTTGTGCCAAAAATCTGTTACCAGAGCTTGTCTGTGGTGGCACAAACCGGCTAAAAAGAAAACAAAATTGAAAAAAAGTTTTTAAAAGTTGGAATAGAAAATGCAGACAAACTCATTATTTCTTTTGGAAATTATACCTTCAGAACATGACAATTTATTTAAGATTAAAAAAACCCACAACACAATCGAGAACTTCCTTCAAAAGCAGTATTTTAAGCTGTCTATACTTTCCTAACTGCAAATATTACTTAAGAGTCAGAAGATAATAAAAAGTACTCATAGGACCTCCATCTAGGGAAAGGAAACAATGACACAAATATGCATGGAAATTAGACCAGCAATTTCCAAAAGTTAATCTCAGGAGTTTGAATGAAAGTAACAGCAAATTGAACAACAACTCGGTCACTAGGATTAACAAGGAGCCATTTACTCTTTCTTTACTTTCCAACAAGATTTCAAATAATTCCATCTAACAGAACTACACTGCCAAGATACAGGAACGTGATAGGCAGTTAGGTAGGGCCCGATCTGAGTTCACTGAATACAACTTTCCCTTTCACTGGCTTTATCTTAGACTCATTCTACAGACAGGAAGCCATAAAAATAACATTGACTTGTGACAGTAATACATGTACGTTATTACTCACATTCTTATAGGAGCTTCTCAAAATTAAAATAACCAAATAAATACATCAGAAAGTACATGACATGTTTTCATAACTCTCAGTTCTAAATAGGAACTCCATGAAGGTAAGCTACCATAGCAAGAAACAGTAAAGGACTTAACACAAGGATTTTGCAAGGATTTCAAGAAAACTTTGTACTATTCATTGTAATATTCACAACTCAAAAAACCTTTTAAGATATCCCCTTTAGATTTAAAAGTTAAGAAGTGTACTGGTAGTTGTGAAGGTACAGAACATTTCATTTGCCAGTTACAGTAGCCTGAAGTGAAACCCGAAATCCATTTATTTTAATAATGATATCTAATAACTGAAGATGGGACCTGTTAAAGCCCAGTACCTGGGTTGAAACTACATGCAGAACTCTCTCCTCTAGTCCAGAGTACTTTAATATATAAATAAAAGCCTAAATTATAGGTAGATGCTACTTGCAAACACTCAAAAACTTAAAAACCCAGACATTCGACGAGGATGCTGCTGGAAGATTGGCCAAACTACTGGGCATATCTTTCTGCAAGAAGCCTTTTGTATATCTGTTACAGTAGCACTCCATGCTTTTACAAATCTTCTTTCCCACCATTCTGCTAAACTAGTACTGGGACATGCTGAAACACACCAGCCGATTTTCTCCTCTCCTTCTGCCACCAGTCTCAGCCTCTGACACGGGTACAAGACAACCAGAGGGTAACAGGAGGCAGAGGGACTCCTTAGGCAGGAAAGAAAGTTTGGCCAAATTACAGGACGGAGCAAGAGAGAGGAGAATTCATGACGAATCCTTGGAATACAGGGATTAGTTCACTGATAGAAAGATATTTCTTTGCATATGAAGAAACTTACCCCACTGTCAGACAAATGCAAAATTTGTCGTGACACCGATCATCTTCCACTCACGTACTTGCAACAAGAATTGGCTGTCAGTGTAGGAAGAACTTGCAGTTCACTCCCCTCCCACCCCACTTAAAAGAAAGGATTACCTGGAAGGGCTATGTGAGATAGTGGTTTGTTGATAATTGGAAGATGCAGGACTACCACGCATGGAATTCTGAGAAATATTAAACTGCGACATCATCATCCCTATTAAAAGGAAGATAGCAGCATTACTTTACACGCATTTCCTTTTCAATCAATGAAGTATCTAATTTCAGAATTTACTACATACAATGAGATTATAAACTTTAATGAGATTGTAAAATTTGCGGACAATAAGATCATCTACCCACAACTGTTAAAAAACATTAGAAATTACTGAATTAATGTATGATGTCCATTTTACGTGACTTAAAATTGTGTTCCCTAAAGTTGCATTAATTCAGTTACAAATATTAACAGTAGTTTCTTCCTCTGTTCCTTAGAGCTTCGTAAGTCAAAACCTACTAGTAAAGAGAAACGTTTTAAACCAGGACATATATTCAGCACCCCAGGCTGGTGTGCACAGTACTCGTTGTGCCAATAAGCAGAAGATTTGGCATTCACAAGTCATAAGATCACCGAAAACTTATCTTCAGTTGTTGGAGCAAGTATAGCAATTAGTAATCCTGGACCGAGTGCTGCAAGATATGCTCACTGCTCCAATAACATTTAGCGGTCTCTTCCTACCAGAGAAAAAAGCTTTCTATTCCACCTCCACTAAGCTTAGAGGGAATGTTATCAAAGAGGGTGCTGAAATATTTCAATAGCAAAGCAGAACCAATATCCCAGATGTGGCTCCCACAGCTGGTAGATATTGTTTTGGAAGTTCATGTATTGAACCAGCTGGCAAGCCACATGTACCAATGTTCTCGAAACTAATTTAAGAGGCATTTGGACAACGCACTTAATTTGGTTGAACTTTTGGTCAGCCCTGAAGATGTCAGACAGCTGGGTTAGATGATCATGGTAGGCCCCTTACAACTGAAATATTCTATTCTATTCTGTTCTGACTCACATCATTATAAAGGAGAATTTAAAGGAATCTTTTTTTCCTCTCTTCAACACAGGAATACAGAATACCCTAACAACTACATGACACTTAAAGTGACATAGAAACACAAAAATGTAAATTAATTTGAAGTTATTTTAGTGACAGAATTTCATGTCTTTACAGCTAAAAAAGTGTCAGAACTCATGAGCACACAGTATCTTGGGAAGCCAAAACAAGTGATCTACAGCCATAGGTAGAAGCTCATTTGTAGTACAAGTATTTTAGACAGTTAGACAAAAAGTCTCCAGTATGGAACTATTGGAAGATTTTTGTTAATCCTACAGTTGCTATCATCAGTTTCAATTACTGTAATAATCACACATGCAAAACTAGTTTCAGAAACCTTCCCTGTCGCCCGCTTTTCTCCTCCACTTTCTCCAGCAGAGATAGAGATAATCCCGCAGGAATTAAGCCATTACTAGCTCCCAGTAGGTGGTAAATGCTGCATTCCATGTACTTGAGCACACTAAAACTGGCCCTGAACAGGAGTTAAAGTCCCATGTTGTGCTGATAAAAGTTAGATACTTCCATACCTCAATATGGAGTACATTTCAGTGTCCGGACTAACAGAATGGGACTCCTCAACTTCAACAAAATTTGTTTCAATGGATACCAGTTACCTCACATAGAGGCAAGCAAACATGAAATCCCAGGGATTTTTTACGCCGGAAGGACCACCCAGCATGCCCACTGCCCCCTCACCACTCACTGCCACTCTCTACACGGCTAGGTACAATATTTCAGCCAAACAACTAACCTTAACATTCCTGTACAGAAAGCTGACATAATGTATCCATATCAGCATGAACTATACAAAGTTTCAATTTTGTACTTAAAGTACAGAGTGCTCTTTTCAAGGGCTTTGAAAATATATCTATTTGTTTTCTCCTCCCTAATTTAAAACATGCTTTGAACCAGAAATGTGGTGGTTTTTGGTTTAAAAGAATAATGGAAAACATATAATTAATTTTTTAACGTAATTTAAAAAAATCCCCTAATTAACTTAATCTGTGATGGATAGCTCTCACTTCTCTATCTCTGTTATGGATGGCAGGAGTAGGCCCAGTCCAGGTAACTTAAAAGAAAAAAGAAAGAAAAAAACCAAAACAAAACTAAACACCTCCAACAACCAAAAGCCAGGTTTTCCAAAGTTTCCAGACAGATAATTGTATACGTAATAATGATGTAATGAGAAAGAAGTAAAAACAAGTCCCAAGCACTGGGTCTAAAATGGATTGGAAATTAGTCTGGGGCCATTAGCACTACAATATCTTCTCTTACTTCTTCACATTATTGTCATATTACTACATAGCACTGAGAAAACATCATCCTAGTAGAAGCATTACTAGAATGAGATTCCTTATATATACTCCCAGTCTTCCTACAATTTTTCTTCTTGTAAAAAAGCAATAAGCATAAACCCATTTTAGCATTCCTACCAAATGGCAAAGAATGCACTTCATAAAATCATAACTCAAGGTTACATAAAAATTCTTGCACAACTAAACTGTATTACAACAGCATACATGCTTAAGCTAGGATGGCTCAACAACAGGTGGTTTTTCAGTGAAATACATAGTCTTATTAAAAGTGCATATGTGAAGTTTTTTCCTTTTACAGGCAAAAGTGCACTTGAGTTCTTGTTAAATGTAAAAAAATTACAGAAGTAATTGACATTTATGGAAAGATGCATAAAGTATTAGTCTCCCAAAATTCCTAAATAGTTTAGAGCTATAGGGCATCACAAGTTGCTAAGACGAGGAATGGTATGGAGGAGTTGCTAAGGATGCCTCGTTCAACCTCATTCGTTACTCCAGAATTGTTAACAACTCTCATTGCAATGATACACTATAATCATACAGATTTTCAGTAAGATAAACACATTTTTTCAACTTAAATTATTTACTAAGACAAACATATGAACCTAGGCATAAAAAATTAAAAATAAAATTGTTTTAAAAAAAAATCCAATTACTTATCCTACATATTAAACTTTGAGGTGAAATGAAACATTTTTTAGAGAAATACCTGGTAGCTTTTATTTTCCTTCTTTTTACAATACAATTGCTCTCAGAAGATGTTAAGGTACATAGCTTTAAATCACTGTCAAATACAAGGCAAGGCATAAATACAGTTGTGCTACATATATAGGTGGTTAATATCAGTCCCCTAGATTTACAGAACAACATAAAATTAATCAACAGATAATCAAAAATCCTTACCGCTTTGTACCCCGTATCTGTTTTGCATGCTTTTCTCCCTGAAAACATTAGGATTCCTTGCCAGGATAGCCTGCAGCAAGACTGGTATATCTCCCTCTGGATCATCACTGCCAAGGTTATCTTTCAACTCTCTGGAATTGTGGAAGTAAGCAAATAAAGAGGCAAATGCATTTTCAAATTATAAGAAACTATGAGTCAAGTAAAAAAAAAAAAACCAAAAAAACCAAAAAAAAAACCAAAACCAAAATGAAAGAAGACAATTTACTGTTAAAATATAGGAAAAATCAAGTCTGCAAAGCACTGCTTCCTGCCTCTAGTTTTTTTCACTCTCTTCTTTAAGGAATGGCAGAAGAAATATTCCTCCTAGTCTTCACAGTAATTTTCTGTTACTAAGCTCTTACATATATGTGGCTGCCAGCTTCAGACTATCATAAGAAGTTTCTTAGGCCCATTATTATATCATGATCTTCTCTATAAAAGAATGCTTTGGCTTATCATCAAGAACGTATTATCGTAGGAGTGAAAATAACATATGCATGAATGTGTAACATTCAGGTTTCAACCCAATGCTTTGAAAATGTTTTTATTTTGAAAAGGGGAAATTGGCATATCTTTGAGATCACAGGATTCCCTCTGAACCATAAAGAAATATAATGTATTTTCCATAAATGCGTCTGTGCACTCACTTCTTATTTGCTTTGAGGACTTTTAAAAGCTAGTTCCATTTGAACAAAACAATTGATTAGAACATGTAGGAAAACGACTGGGTTGTCAACATAAAACAATTCAAAGGACACCAGGGAGAAATAAAAAAAAATAACAAAAAGAGAATACATTAGCATACTTGATGGCTCAATTGTTAAAACACTTATCAGAATTGACACAGGTGTCAAAAATTTTCTTTTGAGTATGTAATTTGTCTATGCGCATTAGTGACTGATGTTGAACACAAATTATTATTGTACAATCAATGCCATGCAGTTTGCACTCTTAACTATCAAGAAGGGAATAAGCATCAGACCTATAAAATAACCCCCGCAGTTATGCGTAAGGGCTGCTGGACAATTATTAACGTAGTCTGACTGAAACATTTGACTCTTACATTGCAGCCATGTACTAAGCAAGCCTAATGAAAAACGTGCATGTTCTAATTTTCATATTCTCACAAACATCCTTCTCAATCCAGTTAATTTTGATTTCAAGGAGTAAGGATGGTGATCTGATGTAGAAGTTCAAAATACATACATGTGATCTGTTGACACCTGATTGAGACTGTGGATGAGCTGTGAAACCAAGTTTTCATCCCTGCAAGCCAGAAGGCAGTTCACCTCTTCAGCTATCCGTCCATTGAAAAGCAGGCTTTTTGTTGTGGTAGCAGGTAAAGGTGACGGAAGAGGCAGCTGGTTCAAAACTATTATCAGAAAACAGGAAGAACTTCAGAATCAATTCACGAGACACAAACATACAAATGTGGACACCCCCTTACTCTCTCACGAGACTAAGAAAGAAAACCTGACAACTAGATTTAAAACACAGGGAACACTTCTGCATTTTTAAAAAATTCTTGAATACATACACAGAAACACACATATCCCCACTCACAGACCCACACTGGACTCTCCAAACATTCCAGAATATTAAGCTATTTATCATGCTATGGCACCTTTCTTGTGGAGCCAAAGGCATGGATGAAAAAAAGGAAATGCAAAATTTTTGTAGCTACATGCAGTGTTGTAAATGCCTTGAACATACACTTCCAGTCTTCTACTCAAATATCAATATTTAATCAGTGTTCCCACTTTATATGGTCTTTAAAGAAAAACCCAAAAAAACTACCCACCAAAAAAACCAAACAACCCAACAACCAATTAAATCCACTAATTAATTCTCAGTTTATTCTTCTCTTCTTGTATTTATTCCTATGCAAACCATCTTCTCAAGACAGGGCTAGTATTGTTGGTTGGTGTCTTCACTGAAGTCAGAAAAACTTACTCACAAATCTCATAAAAGATTTAGTGAAAACATGATTTCAAACAGATTATAAGCACACTTTATTTTCAGAGGGCATTCTTAGTTCTTCAGAAATAACAAGGAAGTGTATATATAAGAAGGCTTGACCAGATGATTGCAGAGCTACTCAGACCAGAGGAGGGTAAGCCAGAGCAGGCCAAAAGGCTAGATACAGAGGAAGGTGACTTCACTGGGCTCAGGAAAACAAGCAGACTCTAACTGCAAGTTACCAGGCTGATCACGTCCCTGAGATGAAGGTTTTAACTGGACCATTAGAAACAACTTTGGAACAAAAATAAACCAGCCTAAATGAAACATATTCCTTTGGTTCCTTCATATTTTGAAATTATTTATTGAAAAAAAGTGGGGTGATTCCAGCATTTTTACCCCATACAATGTATAACATTGCTGTACCTAGAAATAAATTGCAATTCAAACAGAAATGTATAACATATTAAAATCACTAGCTTTCATTACTTGCATCAGATTACCCTGAATGTGCCTGAAACTTGGAGAAATTAGCAAAATCAGCAAAACATACTGATTAAAGCAGCGTAAATTTCACTAGCCTACTCTGCTGCCTTCAGGCATCATGTCACCAGTTTTCAGGGCAACTAGTCCTGTCCATTCCAGTTCAGTGTTTAAAGGAACTCTTGCACCAGAGTCTGTCTGATCAGTGACTTCTACCAGTTAAGTAACCTTACCTGCAAGTGCTTAATTCTGGAAAACTGTCCATAGCCAGAAACTTACTATTTACATCCTGATGGTCTGTTATTAGACGTACATGATCATACATACATACACATCTAAATACATAAGCTGCATCTTCCACTTAAACACTTCAGAATATACCAGAAGAACATGAAGTGGGTTTTTCCTCCAATACATCTGCCTTTTACTGAGCAATTAAACTCAACTGCTGGATATATACTTCCAGTGTTTCTTGGAAAGCCTCCAACTTTCAACAGTGTAACAACAGAAGTACTTAGAAGAAGCACCTAGGTCACTGAGTCCAATTATCGTCAGACAGACAACTGAGCTGTAAAATCTTTCTTACACTTTACATAAACAAGACACTGTTTTGATCCAACTGCTCTTACTGCAATGGTTGTTCTAGGACCTCACTATATAATAACAAATCTCCTCTTAGTTTTCATTAGAAATTAATTTTTGGTCACATTATAATGATTTGGTTTTGTGTCAGTATCAGTTTTTAATGTGAATTGTTCTTTTTCTTTCCTTGCATTTTGTCTTCCTGACGTATTTAAAGTCAGCAAACACACTTCATATGCTCCTTTTGTAGGCTGAACAGCAAAGAAAGAAGACTCAGATTCAGCCGCTTATTTTTATTCTAGCAGTCATTTTGTGCACCTATTAACTAGTTCAAAATTAATGAACTAGGTTTCAAGTATATTCAGCATATTCTACAACTCTCTTGATTAGCTGCAGATCAATCTAATTCTGTGTCTCTGTCTTTTCAGTGAAGATGATAAGATGCTCATTTTAGAGAAGTGCTTTATCATTTATATGTTTTTCTTTGCTTGTGCGGTACCCAGATATGTTACTGAATGATATTCCAAACAAATAATGAATTCCTCTATTTTGTTTCAGGTTTCCTCAAGTGTTTTTTTTAACCGGCCTTTCTCTTTATGCTTAAATATGCATAGTTTTTTTTTTGATAGAGTTTTACAATTCTAGCAATAACAAAACTAACATATTTAATGTCAAGTCTGATTTTAAACATATTTAACTCTAAAGAAATTTTTAAATAAAAATCTTTTTCATATTTTGAAAATGCAGGTATTTACCAAAGAGGTAGAAACCAGCGTAGTAAAGACAAGAAAAAGAAGAGTACTTACGGTCTGTAAGACTAGCAATCCCTGCAAGAGTAGTGATGGGAACATGAGGCATATCCCCATTCATCCTGAAGTTCTGGGAGAGTAGTGCCTACACAGATATTTCAGTTCAGGTGCCAGCTATCATTACTTCCCATCTCCCAAGCACTAAACACAAAACAAAAAGAACAAAACCAAATAAAATCTCTCACTTTACCTTTTAAAAATTTTAAATTCATTAACATAAAAGAAACAGACCATACTATCTGTAGCTGCATACTAAGTAAACTCTTTTTAAGAGTGGGTAGAACAGTGCAGATTTAAAATAACAGGTGGCACTAGACGACTAAAAGGCAAGCTTCCTTCTGGTCTCAGAAGCAACCCCCTCCTCAAAAAAAGATGCAAGTTAAGGCAATTTTAAAAAAAAAGTCTGGTCAGGTTATACAACAGTGATTCAAAAATTGGTAACAGAACTCCTGTTAGTTCATGCTGAAGTGTGACAGCACTTAATGCATAACCAGTTGAAGTAATTAGCTGTTACATTCATGTCCCAGTTTTGCAGAAGGAGGTCTTTTCATAAAGAGACTAGCAAAACTAAAAGTAGCAATTTACAGATTCAAAAATAAAGGAGCAAACAAATAGACAAATATAAAATCGAAGTACATTATAAAAGTAGTAGCTATTTCAAAATTGATTTGACAATATCACTTTAATATATAACTGTCTGGTCAAACTACTACCATAAATTCTATTAACTCCTCCCGGGGAAAAAACCATAGTTTTGCCACCACTGAACTAGCTCATTTATTTCTTGTAAAACAGCACATTTTATATTCAACTACAGAAAAAAGAATTAGTTCGCTCAGTTTTCACTAATTGTAAAGAACCGAAATGTAAGGAAGTCCACGCTGCTAAAAAAAAAAATAAACTGCAGTTCCAAACCATCAAAAATTTACAAACATCACACATTACAATCCCCTAGTATATAATGAAATTGACATGATTTTTCTGAAGACATTAAAGGAATTTGACATGTGGTTACCTGCTGTAGACAGGCACCCGCGTTGAAAGTTTGGGAAATAGTAAAAAGAGTCCTTATGTAAGCATTTCTCTTATCTACTGAAATGCTGAAATCATGATTTACTTACATTTACTTCACAAGCCTACATTTTTGAGAATTACATATAAAATACATACAAACCACAAGATGGTTGTCATTTCCTTAGCAAGGTTTATCTCATTCTTTCTCATGCCACACCAACGTGGCAACATATGGCAATATATAGCAATATATAAAATACCACAGCTTATAAATACATATAGACTTGTCCAAGAAAAGGAAAACAATGTTATAAGTCTTTTTTCTGCTCAAAGTTTTCATCAGCTACTGAAATTACGTATTCAAAGTTTCCCTATCTGCACATTCTTTGAAGAAAATACTAACACTGAGGTTAAACAGAACTGACAGTGAGTTGACTTCCTTTGCTGCACCTGCCAGATGCAGCAAATCTAATCTAAATTACTTTTTTAAAAATTAAAAATATAGTACATTGCAGATACAGAAATCTAGTAAATAAGGAAACTGCTACAGACTACAGATAGATAGATTCTATGTGGGTTGCTGTGTTTGGTTTTTCATTTTAATCCAGGAGAAAACATCCCTCAGAGCAGTTTCAAGTGCTGCTTGATACTCAAGGATTTTTTACCCTGAATGAATACAAATATATGCAGAATTTCAGTGGCTGCCTAGTTCCACAAATAAGCAATTCTTAAAAAGAAATTAAAAAAAAAAACAAAGAAACTCTAAAAGAGTCCCATGAGTCTGCAAAAACAAACCCACAGGAGATAACACTTCTAGAATCCGACTTTTCACTGGAAGCCTAGAAACTAAAGAACACCTTTCACACATAAATTATATTTACTGTAAAAGTGTCATGTCTGATGACTTCTCCTGACTAAAACTGCATCAAAGGAAAGGCCACGTCACTAGCCAGTATTATCGGAAACTTTTATGTAGCACAGAAACAATGAAATATAAGAAAAAAAAGTCTATTCACTTTCACTTCCTCATCACGCGAGAAAGGTGTTAACGCAGAAGCTGTCACTCCTAATAAAAGTTCATTCCTAATTCAAGTATTACTGCCACAATAAATAAGCTATACAGATATTTTACAGGAAAAATTCCTCCAAAACTAGACACATAAAATTAGAAACCTTCTCCACAGATACGTGATAAGAAACCTTAACCTGGCAAGGTCCAGACCTGAGAGTGGAGCAAGTGCAGTGAGCTGGGATGGTCAGGGGAAAAGTAAACTTTCTTTGAAAGAGAAGAGTAAAAGGGGTTGGTTTGTTTAACTAACAAAACAAAGGTCAAGAGGGGATGTGGTTGCTCTGTCTAGGGCAGTCAAAGAAGGTTACAAAGGAAGAAAGCCACAGAGCAATGCTAACACAACAATAAATGGGCACGTGAATGCAAGTAAGAAGAAAAACAGAACTGAGCTTTTCACCATCAGAGCTGCCAATTTCTCGAACAGCCTTCCATTAGTAGAGATAAGCAACACCACTACTCCAAAGACGGATTGTGCAGATGTTACAAAAGGGACGGGATGTGGTTGCCTGCATCAGCTGGGGGCTAAGCATGGTAATTCAAGAAGTCTATCTCTGACATTATGAAGTTTTTGTAAGCATGATGAAATGAAAAAACAGATGAGAGTAAACAAGAGAGAAAGAGAGACTGATGGGATTAAGTGATGGGATTAGTTTATAAAACAAACACAATATGAAGAAACCACATAGTAATATCTGGGTCCAAATACTACATCTGTTGTGTTGAGGGCAAAGTTGCATCTGTTATAAAATTGGCAAACAAGGTGGGATTCAATTCCAGAAGCAGAGATTGAGATCCAGTGAAACTACAACTCAAATTTGATGCTACTGAGAACATCAATAAACTCTCTCATTTAAAGATTTTAAAATCTGAAGCAGTTGGGGGAATAAAAACTGAGAGCTCAAGACACTATAGGTTGTTCCATACAAAACATCAGAACAGCATGTACCAATAGCTAGACTGTCAGGCAAGTTTTGTTGGGGTTTTCTCCCCTACCACCATTCCCCAAACATAGGAAGAGTTAAAAGTGCTACTGTAGCAGCTCACAATTAGTCAAGAAGAATCATCATTTTCAATATCTAAAAATTTTCCATTGCCAGGTTTGTTCAGTAATTGTTACCAATAGTATAACATTTCTACCCCTTAACTGAAAAAAATGAAACTGTTAAGTTCCATTAGCTGAATTAAGGAATTCAAAGATCTACACTGGAAGGGTTTTAACCAATCCATTAGATTGCAGTGTAGCAGTTCAAACAGAGTACAAGAAATTCAGTCTACATATATGTATGAGGTCTTGTATATTCAGTATACAGGTATTTATGCTCTTGCTTCTTTATAAGAAAGAACGGATACCATAGAAGACATTTTACGGAGGAAGGAACTGCAGTGTACAAAGGAAGCAACACAAAGAACCCCTCAGTGAAAGGAAAACAGTGAAATGGCAGCATATTTAAAGAATAACGCATGAAAAAGTTATCATCATAATACACACTAATAAAGAAAAGCCAAGCCAAGATAGTATGGAAAGTAATAGTTAAAAAGTTTAGGCTATGGATAATAAGTACACATTTAAAGTGTTATTTTTGTAAGTTATCCTTTTCACTTTTTTTTTTTTAATTTCTATATTTGTGTGTTATCTTCTTTCCCCCCTTTTCTTTAAATTATCTATATTCCCCTTTAATGCAAGGGCAAAACTAAGGGAGGAAGAGAGGATGAAAGTAAGTTGGGAACAATTTAAGTACAGACACTGACATCCAGTGAAGAGAGACTACAAGAATAAAAGGAAAAAAAAAAAAGCAACAACCCAAGCTAACAAAACAAAAAAATTACCCTGTAAAAATAAAATAAGAAACAGCAACAAATTGCAATTGTATGTTTTCAGATATTGCAGCATTTAACTATCAGTGAAATGATGAGAGGACTCTGACCACTGGTTATTATAGGAAGGTATAAGCTCTGCATTTATGAAATATTCCTCTTGGTTCAGAAACTGCCTTGTGTCTAACAAAAATACCAGGTTTTCCCAAGCTTTGCTAAATGCATGCATGAGAACAGTAAAAAACAAAATAAAAAGAAAAATCTGTTCATGTGCACTAATACAAAAAGGCTCAGCAGCAATTCAAAGTTAAGTAACCAATCCCAGAATTCAGAAGTTTCCTATGTACCTTTAAATGCTTCATTCCACATTCTCCAGGGTATTCTTCAACTTATTATATCTTTGGATTTAAAACAATAAATTATATATAACTGACATGATATTTTCCAATAAGTAAAAAGGTGGATTAAAATTAAATTTTAAAGAAAAGCTATGATATTAGATATCTATGGTTTTCTTTTTAAAATACATTCTATTAAGTAGAGTACTTTAAATAGTCTTGTTTTATTTCACTTAGATTATGGAATCTTTGTTTAACATGAAACTATTTTAAAAAGTAGTTTCAGTTTCCTGTGCGTTGAGTAACATCATATAGATATAACCAAAGCACCAGGATCTTGATTTCTTCAGCTGCATACACAAATTAAAGCAGTAAAACTATGTATGAGCTAATTTATAATTTAGATGAAAAGTGGACATTTTCTTTTCTAGATGAAAAGTGGACATTTTCTTTTCTTTTAAATCAGCAAATCTACAATCACAATTTAGCAACTTCTGTCTCATAGTCAGTTTTAAACTTCTACATTTTGCAATAAACTACTTTTNAAAAAAAAAAAGCAACAACCCAAGCTAACAAAACAAAAAAATTACCCTGTAAAAATAAAATAAGAAACAGCAACAAATTGCAATTGTATGTTTTCAGATATTGCAGCATTTAACTATCAGTGAAATGATGAGAGGACTCTGACCACTGGTTATTATAGGAAGGTATAAGCTCTGCATTTATGAAATATTCCTCTTGGTTCAGAAACTGCCTTGTGTCTAACAAAAATACCAGGTTTTCCCAAGCTTTGCTAAATGCATGCATGAGAACAGTAAAAAACAAAATAAAAAGAAAAATCTGTTCATGTGCACTAATACAAAAAGGCTCAGCAGCAATTCAAAGTTAAGTAACCAATCCCAGAATTCAGAAGTTTCCTATGTACCTTTAAATGCTTCATTCCACATTCTCCAGGGTATTCTTCAACTTATTATATCTTTGGATTTAAAACAATAAATTATATATAACTGACATGATATTTTCCAATAAGTAAAAAGGTGGATTAAAATTAAATTTTAAAGAAAAGCTATGATATTAGATATCTATGGTTTTCTTTTTAAAATACATTCTATTAAGTAGAGTACTTTAAATAGTCTTGTTTTATTTCACTTAGATTATGGAATCTTTGTTTAACATGAAACTATTTTAAAAAGTAGTTTCAGTTTCCTGTGCGTTGAGTAACATCATATAGATATAACCAAAGCACCAGGATCTTGATTTCTTCAGCTGCATACACAAATTAAAGCAGTAAAACTATGTATGAGCTAATTTATAATTTAGATGAAAAGTGGACATTTTCTTTTCTTTTAAATCAGCAAATCTACAATCACAATTTAGCAACTTCTGTCTCATAGTCAGTTTTAAACTTCTACATTTTGCAATAAACTACTTTTCTTGTTTGTTACTATATGAATCTCTGCTAGATATCAGTCCCTAAACTATCCTTTAAAAAAAAAGTGCTTAAAGAATGAGAATCACACAGAGGATGAATTCATATCCTTTAGTTCTAATTCAAATAAGATACTGTGACTGAGGTACATCATACAGATTTATCCACAAGAGGGCAGATTTCTGGTTTCCATTCCAGAGCTACAGTTTTATACAATGACAGTTAAGTTGCCAGAACTAAGTGCCTTCAAAAATACTTCAAAACACATACTAAAGAAGGAGATACAGTTGACAAAACATAATTTAATACTTAAGTATCTGGGGAGGGGCAAGCATACACATTTACAATATAAAGCATTTAACACTAATTCAATCTCAGAAAAAGTCAGTATTGGAATAAAAGAATGAACATTAATTCATCAGCTGCCTGATGCAGCTGTCTAAGGTTAAAATAGTAACACAAGAAAACATGAAGCTACTGGGTATTTATTTAAGTTGAACAGTCAAAGAGGTGGTTGCAGCATGTGGGGGGAGGTAAAG
>VWZT01012697.1:804-29702 GCA_013397055.1 Pachycephala philippinensis | reverse complement strand
CGGGGCTGTGCCAGGAGCCGAGGGGGTCGGGCGGACGAGGGGTGCTGGAATAAAATGTAGCAAAAAACCCCAAAGTAACAGCAGAAGGCAGCGGGGCTGGGCAGTGGCAGTCCGGCTTCCACAAGCAGCTGCAGCATGCAGCCGGGAGATGCACCCTCCGGAGGGGGGGAAGNTAGGGGGGGAAGGGAGTTGGGGTTCCCTTCCAAGTGAGGTTGGGTGTCGGAAAAGGTCCCAGTTCAACAGCTGCTCTTGCGAGCAAAGGCTCACCGACGATAAGGAGAAGCCTAGCACGACAAAAACTCTGCAGTGGCAGCGAATCCTCTGGGCACCAACAGTCCGGCACCAAAACCCCACCTGTCCCCACTCTGACTCCGAGAGAGAGAGAGAGTTGAGCCCAGCCCCTGACCTCCCAGCCAAAATCTCGGGGTATCTCTGCGCCTCCCAAGAGAAAACCCCCCAGCTAAGAGAGGCTAGCAAACTGCACCCCTTCCCCCTTCCCTGGCCACATTGGCCACATCTTTTGTCTCTCTTTTAAGTATTCACTGTTCCCATGTCTTAGGCAACAAATGGGAGAAAAATTCCATGAGAGAAAGAAAAAGAAGGAAAAATCCTAACCTCCAGCACTGGGGAAGAGGGGAAGAGGGGAAGAGGGTCTTCCGGCAAGGCTTACTTTGATCTTTTTTTAATTATTATTATTTTTTAAGATGCAGCCATCTAAACAAACATGCCTTTAATGGTTGGTTTATACATTCACACAAGACACAAGTTTAAGCATCGTTTTATTGCATAAGCACCAAAGAAGTCACTGGTACACTAGCAGCAGCAGAAAGCACGTGAAGAAGCAAACATGGCTTTTCAGTGTTAGCACCTTTCATTCATGCACTGTTTCTGAATTCAGCTTTCATTTGGAAGAAGGATTTGTGAACTAAACAGCAAAACATTTCCCTTTCCCAACAGGCTTTCCAACCCGTAGTTTCCTCACAGAGATGCTGCCTGCATTCTAGGCTGTGTTTGATCGCCTTCCTCAAAGAATGATCAGAAAAGCTGTATTCACCCAGGCCAGATGCCCATACGTTTCAGTGTCCTATCCTTCATACCAGCCAGGAGCAGATGCTTAGATAAATGTAAGGAGCAAGGTCACGTTTCAGCATAGTTTTCTCTCTGTCAGTGAACTGTACTCCCCACCTCCATCAGTGACTGTCCTAGCCATAGGACAACTCAATTCTGCAGGTCTTATGCAGTGTATATTAACTTTTGTATTTTCTCACTACAGACACTCCAATAATAATGGGCAAAAAAATGAAGGGGAGGGAAAAGAGGAGGAAGAGAAGGATAAAGGAGAACAGAGGAAGATACAGAGAGAGAAACCCTAAATATTGCTAAGCCCTCCCTGTTAGTCAGGGCAACAAAATCTTGAGTCAGGACTGTGCAAGTAAATGGCTGAAACTGCACGTGTTGCTAAGCTTTGTTTGTATGAAGCCACGAGCTGTAAGTTCTGTGTTTGCATTGTAGCAGTGTGAAGGCCTCCAGAGTTAGCACTAGCCAGTACCCTCTCTGTCTTAATAATATACTGCTTTTAATTCCCCACACCCATCCATTGCCCTGGCCTCCTCTCCAAACGCCCTCATTCTCCACCTGTGGTGATCCTGAGAAGACAACCACCACCTGTGGAGCGATTTAGCAACCCCTGACGTAGGAACTCAGGTTTCTGCCCCGGCAATGGTTTTTCCAGCCGTACCTGGAAAACAAATATATTATGTAATTTGAGGAGTTAAATAATGATTGAATTGGTTATAATAACAGACTTGGTTAGTCTTTGAGAGTCTTGGGTGAAGACTCTCAAAGATCTCTCTGAAAGATAAAAAAAATGAAAATTATTATGAGCTCAGTCTAAGTGAGCTGAGGGAAGGGGAGGAGAACAAAAAGGAGAGCTCTGGGAGAGGAGGGAAATGTAGGGAATTAGAGCAGGTACTGCGAGACAGGATTCCTATCTTCTCCTTTAAGCTTTAGGAGAAGGACTGTGCTAAACTCCACCAAATACAGGTTCCCATTCATTGATCCCCCTTCCTCCCTCAGTCAATAGCAGGATTGTCTTTGATCTCCTCTGCCCACTCTTCCCCAGTGTCCACTGCAAATATCCTTACCAGGGAGAGAGGCCATGAGCTTCTCGAGCAATCTTCTTGGCACATCGAATATCATCGTCAATATTACTATCTAGCAATTCTGTAGAGAAGGGAGCAAAAGTCAGTACGGGGGAAAGCGGGGCAGAGGAAGAGCAGGGACAGATTGGCAGAAGGAAAGGTGTCCATCAGGAAGGAAGGGCAGGTGGAACACTGAGAAGATGGATGAATAGAAGGACAGATAGAAATGCCTGGAGCAGCTGCTAGGCAGGTGTCATGAACAGAGCAGGTGCTTTCATGGAATGAACAAAGAAGGGTTCTTTGTTCTGTCCTACCACTTACTCGAGCAACTGATGTGGCAGGCATCCTTGGCTCCAGCAGTCCTGCCATCATTGCACCAGTACTTGCTGTTGATCTGAAAGATGCCGTAGTCCCTGCTTGGACCGTTGTTATTATACGCGCTAGTGTTATAACCACTCTCATGTTGTATCAGGCACATCCCTGCAGGAGGAGGAGAGGTCCCAGAGGACAACATTAAGGTATGCTCAGGGTGAATAAGAGGAAATATATGAAAGGATTGAGGGTGAATGAAGTGCTGGAGAAGTAATTAAACTGGTGATATCATAACCTTGAGAACTGGATAGGTAAATTCTTGGAAGGACAAAGCTCTAGATGGGTATTTGTTGTGTGAACTATAGAAGGGAGCAAAGAAGGGGATGAGGAAGAGAAAAGATGAAGTCAAAGAAATGGAGAGACAGAATAGTACTGCTGGAGGATCAAAAAGAAGATGAGAGGGACAAAGGTGGTACAGGCAGAGAGGTGCTATGGCAGCCCATTATACTCACAGTCAGCAACAGTTGTGCCCTCGAAGCCCTGAAAGCCATTCTGACGTAGGATCCTCACCATCTCACATCTGGAAATTATTCTTCCCTGGGTGCCTGGCAGAGCCAGGCCAAGGAAAATGAGAAGAAAGCCAAGGAAGAGCACTGACTTTCCCATCATGCAGTCCACAGCAAGATGTGCCAAAGCAACTTGAGCTGTCTGTCTGCCAGCACTGCCTGCAATGCCAGCCTTTTATTCCTGCTCCCAGGAGGAGGATCAGCTGGTTAAGTAAGCATGTCTGGGAAGTCTGGACGGTCTTTATGGTAACAAGCCAATGAGGAAGTGGGCCAAACTCCAAAACAAATTCCTGGAGGGTGCCAGTACCTATTTCACTGGTTCTTCAAGGCTGGGCCATGTTTTCCACAGACAATCCAGCAATCCTCATATGGTTTGTTTCCTCCTCTAGCTCCAAAGCAAGCTCTTTACCTTTCATGCCAACAGTGCTGCCATACAGCTTTGAAGAAGAAAGGACTGAGGGTGAATGAAGTATTTTTGGGAAGGGGTTGTGGGTAAGGTGTTGAATGGAAGAGCTTCTTTTTTCTTCTCTAGCAGTCATATAGGACATTGGCAGGAAAAATTATTTCATTGGCTTCTTTATGGATTATTATGCCAATTGACATCACACCTAAGTTGGAGGAAATTGTGCAAAGACTTTGCCCTGAACTCCAGAGAAGAAAGGAGTCCATGCCTCTACAACCCTCTAGCTCGGTGAGGTGCTTGTGGGGGTCCTCTTGTTGGAAATGATACCAAGTTTAAAATTTTTTATATAACTTTAGTCAGGGGTTTTGCTTGCCTTTGCCCAGGGGGAAAGGAATTGAAGTTTCTTTTCAAAGGACTGTTTCACCACTCCAGGCCTGATGAGCTTAACATCTCAGCAGACTGGGGGTAGCATAGAAGATACACAAAGGATAACGACCATTAATGAACATCAACTCCATACATCACCCATGGTATGGTCAGAGACACCTGGCCTGGGAAAAAGTAGAGAAGAGAACCAAGAATGAGAACCTAAGTAACATCGAAGACGAAGGGATCGATAACCAATAGGAAACCAAATACTAAGAACTGAGTAACGTGGGACCAATGAGCACTGAGCCAATGAAATTCGATGGGTTTTTACTGTATAAGTATGTAAAAAATCTAGTAAAGTGCATGTGTGATGGAATGATTTTCTCTGCACATCCCGGTCAATGTGTGGGTGAAATGATTTGTATTGCACATCCTGGCCAGAATAAAGTAATGCCTTAATTCTCTAATCCTAAAAATGTTGGAGAGATTTGTTTTTCCTGCGGTTTTGGTGACACAATGAGGACCCAAGTGTAGATGCCATGTGGCAGAACACAAGTCTGACGCAGCAGATGAGGAACTGCTTAGCTGTAACTCAAGTCTTAAACTGATTTAAAGAAAAAAACTGATGAAGCAAGAAAGCAGGATTTAAAAGCCCTGGCTTGCTGTCCTGATACTGCTCATTTGTATCAGTTGGCTAGGAGTTGCTCACCCTGGTTTTAAGGCTGTAGTGCAATAGTGTGCAATGAAAGCACATTCTTGCTCACCCTGGTTTTAAGGCTGTAGTGCAATGGTGTGCAATGAAAGCACATTCTTGCTCACCCTGGTTTTAAGGCTGTAGTGCAATGGTGTGCAATGAAAGCACATTCTTGCTCACCCTGGTTTTAAGGCTGTAGTGCAACAGTGTGCAATGAAAGCAAAACCAGCTCAGGTGCTCTCAGAGCAGCAATAATGTGCTGTGGAGGGTAGAGTTTCTTGGGGTAGTTTAAAGGAATGAAAATAAGGTAAAGTTTATAGCACAGAATTTATCCACTTCTGAAAGGCTCTGTCTAATGACTGCTAAGTATCAGTTAAGATCACTGTCTTTTCCTAATGTGGTGTCCGTGAGATGTTAATCTTTGGGGCAGAGAAGGGCACCCTTATCTTGAAAAGTGGTTATCTCTTGAGATAAAGAAATGTGTGTGGGGTGATGATCTCCCTGATCAGAGAAACTTCTGTGGGCTTGGGATAATGTGTTACGATTTCAGGGGACCTGTGCCCGAGTAACCCAAGTGTTGGTGAGATTTAAATTGTGCTTTATAATGGTGAGAACTGTGCTATCTCATGGGAAGGATCTCGTGTTCCATTGAGTTTTGTGCCAGTGCAGGAGGGCTTTTTAGTCTTCCTCAGAGGACTTCCAGTTTGATTTTAAACGGTGTCAGTTGGCTGAGGTTTGCCATTCCTTGGAGAGGTGACCTCATATTCTAGTAGATGTCATCATTCTCTCTCCTAAAGGGCAGCAGATGTGTGTAAAGTTATTTGTGATAAACATCAATGCTGTCAATTTTTATTTTTTGTTTTTATTTTAGGGTGGCTTAGAGCCTGAAGTGTGGGGAGGGTTTTAAGAGGTATTAAATCCTGTATCAGTGGTTGCTTTTGCCTAGTTTACTGTGGCTGTGGTTTATTCTAGGCAAGTTTTCATTGTTTCTGGGAAAGGGATCTTCTTTACTAAGGCACTTTAGAAAGTGTTGCCTGGAGACAGTTTGTTTAGTGTAAAACTTCAGTACTTGGCTTTACAGTTGAGTAATTGGTTCTGAAGTGAGTGACAGGTATTATAAAATTTGTAAATAACTGTGAAATATGTATTTGTTATTTTTTTTACCCTTGTATAGTGCAGAATTTGTTTCCAAGACCCACTTTGTATAGAAGGCTGGAGTTTTTAAACAAAGTTTTGCACAACTTTGTCACTTGAGATTCAAGATAAGATTTAAACTTGAAATCTTTTAGGAAGTGAAAAAAAAAGAGCCTCAGATTTCCAACAATAGCTTTCATACATTATTTGAAGGAACAGTGGGAGTTCTTTGGGAAAATGTGACACCTGAATTTTAGTTGCAGCAGGGTTCACTGCTCAGCTGCTCATTCTGTGCCGTAGTTTGAAGTTGGCTTCCTTACTAGTTGCTGATGCTTCCATGTGGGATTGCTTTGCTTGTCTGATCCATAAAGAAAGTGACAGTTACACTTGTTAGAGCTTTTGCTGCCAGAGGCTTCCCCAGCATCTTAGACTTGAAGCTCAACTGAGCAGACTGAGATACTTCCATATATTGATCATGTGGAAGAATATTTGTTCTCTGAGTTCATTTTTTTTTGTGTGGGAGTACTAAAAATGGTAACACCTCACCTAAAAGTTCTGCCTTTTATAACTTGAGACTCCAGGTTAAGAGCAAGAATGAAGATAATGCCATAAATAAAATTGTTAGCAGATGATAAATGGCCCACACCTGGTGAGCTAACACAAGGCTTGTTCTCCAGAACTACTGGCCTGTGGAAAGTGCACAATGCCCATTGTGTGAGAAGGAGGATTGGAAATTCACTGGCTGAGTGTCCTGCCAACTCAGCCAGGTCACCTGGAACATTGGGATCTATGACCAGCAGAGACCACCAGAGAGACCCCCAGGACAGAAGAACACATGAGTAAAGGGGAGGGGAAATATGGTAATGATTTTGGGGAAATGATTATCAAATGTATGCTTAGTCTGGGACAACCAATGAATATGTATGTAGAATACCGTATATAAACAGAAACTTTCCTGTACTCAGCATGCACAGCTTTGGGAGGAGCTATCCCCCCATGCATCCTCCTTCTTAATGCTACATTGATGTTAAGGAGTTTTTTTATTTTACCACATTTTTAGTAACAAAATAATTAAATCCCTGTACTGGATTGTCTTAAGTGACAATAAACCAGCACGAGATTGCTACAAAGGGAGTTGCAGAGAATTCCTAGCTAAAAGTCACATGCCATAAGTCTGATGAGGAGCAGGTGAGGGAGCTGGAGGGGCTCAGCCTGGAGAAAAGGGGGCTCAGGGGGTCCTTCTGGCTCTGCACAACTCCCTGACAGGAGGGGGCAGCCTCGGGGGGTCAGGCTCTGCTCCCAGGGAACAGGGACAGGATGAGAGGAAATGGCCTCAGGCTGTGCCAGAGAAGGTTCAGGTTGGATATGAGGAAGAATTTCTTCACTGAAAGGGTGGTCAGGCCTTGGAAGGGGCTGCCCAGGCAGGTGGTGGAGTCCCCATCCTATACCTCCTTATTTACTGCTTACAGCTCTACTGATCAAACAAAGGTTGAAGTACAATTCCTGGGGCCTATGGCTTTGTTTATTTTAGTCAGTAGTGCTAGGCTCTGGCACAAATTAGTCTCTCATTACACATCCATCCATGGTCAAGGAGTAGAGATTTCCATGCATTCTGCCATCATCTTAAACCCTGGACTTGTGGCTTCCACTCTGTTTCTGGGATAGGACACATAGACCACTGTGTCAGGTGTTTAGAAGAGATGGGTTAGAAACAACTGGTCATAGAATCATAGAATCATAGAACCATGGAACCTCTGACTTGGAAGGGACTCTTACACCCCTTCTGCCCTGCCTACCCCTCCTGAAGAGCCTGTAACTGTCCAGAAGAAACAGGTGAGGAACCTTTGGGTACAGAACCTTCTCCTTCTGAGTGAAGAACCTTCTGGGTGAAGAACCAGAACCCAGAACGTGGTCAGGTACTGGAACAAGTTCCCCAGGAAATTGGCTACAGCAGCAAGGCAGCTGTCAGACATGGGGTGTGGTTGTTGGGGTGGTCCTGTGCAGGGCCAGGAGTTGCAGGATTTGGACTCGATGATCCTTGTGGGTCCATTCCAACTCAGCAGATTCTGTGATTCACCCAGAAAGTTTTTCACCCAGAAGGTTCTTTACCCAGATGGTTCTTCACTCGGAGGGTGGTTGGGCACTGGAACAGGCTCCCCAGAGAAGTGCTCACGGCACTGAGCCAGCTGTCAGACACACAGTGTGATTGTTGGGGCTGTCCTGGGCAGGGGCAGGAGTTGGACTTGATGATCCATGTGGGTCCCTTTCAACAGAGGGGATTAAATGATTCTATGATTCCTAATATCTTACCTAAAACTCACCTGACACAGTCCCACATGCATCCTCTAAAATCAACATTGGGCTGCCACATCATTCCCCCCATTTCCCTTCTTCCCCTTGCCCTTTCTTCTTCTTTTGCGTTTTCTTCTTTATTTATCTTGGCCCCCGGTTGAGGCTTTCCGGTTTTCCATCTTTCCATGAACCTGCACTCGGTAAAGGCAGGTATACCATGGGTTTCCCCAGTTGCTCTTCACAAGAAGTTTGACATGTGAAAAGGCTCTGGGAAGCAGCATGTTCTGTGAAGAGGGAAAAGGAGGGTGTTAAAAGCATCAGTGAAATCAAGATGTCTTACCTGCCAGCCCTGTTTCTGCTAAGGAACAAGCTCCCAAAAGTAGGTGGGAGAAGCAATAGAGATCTGAAGCTCACTGCTGGTACTGGGGCTGCTGGGAAGGCTGGGGACAAGGGAAGGCACTTGGCATCCTCTGCATGCTGGCCTGGCTGGGGCTGGGTCTCCTTTCCCTCTGCCCCTTGCTCTGTGCTGACAGAGGGGCTGGGGAGATGCTCCCGTGCATGGGGCTGGTGTGTCACCCCTCTGAGCTCCCGCCATCCCCTCTGCCTCCTTTCTTCTGGCAGGCTGAGAGCACTGGGAGAGGAGGGCACTGCTGTGCTGGGGCGACACTGTCCAGCTTGTCAGCAGGGCATGGAGTGGAGCAACAGTGGTGGTGCCTGACAGCTTTTGCCACCACTTGTCCCCGTTTCTCCATGGCACAAGGTCCATTTGTTGTTTGGGTGGAGTGGCTGCATGTGCCTCTGGCTTTTGTGAAGGCAGTGGCTGCAGCCAGGGATCTCTCAGGAGCTGTGCTGCCACGGGCCTGACCCTGTCCTTTGGCTACCATAGCCAGGTGCTACTCAGCCCTCCAAGCCCCACCAGGTCTCTTTCGGCAGTGATCCAGGACCCTCTGCCCAGGGAGGAAACATTCACACCCTCCCTGACATGGACTTGCAAGCAAACGTGTTTTGCTCCCGGCATCTGGCCCCCATGTGTGGAGCATACCTTCAGAGGGAAAGTCTGAATGGGGTCTTTTTCCGTATTGTAGGTGAACATCCCCAGGAGAGTTTCCTCTTCTCTGTCTGCGTCCACTCCCTTGAGGGCAAAGCACAAGGAGAGCAAGTTGGGCTCGTCCCGACGAAGACGGAATGTACAGGCTGGATCAGCCCTCTTATGTACCCAGCCTCTCCAAGGGCTCTGGCAGTAGTCTGGCATTGATTAGGGTAGAGCTCAGTCTGTGCCTTGCATTTTGGTCAAGAACTCTTAGGTGCTTGGCCAGAACAAGCCTTAAGAAGGGTGGAGCTCTCGAGCCCTTAAGTGTCACACTGGGGCACGGCAGTGCTCAGGGGAGTGTAGGACACGAAGGATCAGAGGATGCACAAAAGCAAGCAAGACCCTGCTCTCACTTCCCCCAGGGCCAGATCCCCACCAGAAATGCCCAGCAGACTTACAAAGACAGCGATGTCTTTGGGGGCACTGATGATGGTCCCACTTGGAGAGGCATCTTTGGTGATGTGCTGCACTGTGATGGCAGTCAGGTGGACTCGTGCTGGCAACTTGATGACAACCTGGCCCTGATGCCCTTTGAAAGCCCAGCAGTTTCCTGGGAAGACATTTGGCTGCAACCAGAACGCAAGAGCAATGACATTTGGGCCAGCACAACTGCCCAAGCAGCTTGAAGCGTTGGGGCTGACGTCTGTGGGCTCTATTTCAGCTTGAAATTAAGGGGCATGTGAGGAAATGGACAGAAGCAGAAGGACTTCCCTGCCTGCCAGAGTGGGCTCAGCATGGCAGAACAGAGAACACTGGTTATGAAACCATCCTAGTCAGGGACAAGCAGAAACAGCTCTGCCCAGGGGCTCTCTAGGGCATCCCCCCTCCTCTTGCCTCACACCCCGAAAAGCAGTTCTTAGGGTTGACAGTGGAGACAGGGTCACCAGGCAGAAAGAAAGCCTTTCACCCAGCTGTGGCCGAGGACTGTGGGCAGAATGCAGCAGTACAGCTCAATTTGGCTCCACTCCCCTCCAGAGAGGAACCACTTCTTCTCAGCAAGCCCAGCCCTGTGTTCCACCTTCGGTTTCAGGAATCCAGCCTACACCATGGGCTTGAGCAGTACCATTGAGCTGAGGGAAGAGCCCCCGAGAATGGTTCCCAAATTCACGGGAGGGAAGAAAACTGATGATTTCTGCTAACATACCTGCAGAATAGTGTCAGGAGGGCTGGCAGGCCAGAATAAGCGTAAAATCCTGCAGAGACAACTGTCTTTGCAGTCGTAGGTCTGGGAAGTTCTCTGTGTGTCAATGGTGGCCCCTGTAAGGAAGGGAGAGCAAATGGCTGCAAGCGGCTACAGGCTGGGAGGGCTTGGCTCAGACACCATTTCTGATGCCACTGGCCAGCTCCGTGTCCACCTGTCCTGTCCACATCTCCCTGCCCTGCTGCACAGGGCAATGACAGCAGCCACATGCCTGGTGACTGCTTGTCCCACAGGGCTGGGTGCTGGGAGGCAGCAAAGCACAACCCAGCCATTCCTTTTCCAGATGCAGTGGAGAGGAAGAGAGCCCCTCCACCCACACAGGAATGTCTGTCATTTCTGTGCCATCCCCACGGGAACGTGTGTGGGGGCAGCCCCAGTCATCCTTGTGGAGGCTGCAGACAAGACATAGACAAGTGCAAGGCAAGGAGACCGGGCTGCTCGTGTCCTTACCAGAGCTCTTAAGGGCCCAGTCCATCTTGACACAGGATTCCAAAGCCGTCTGGGTCAATTCCTGGGAAAGCCATGAGCAGACACAGGAAAGGACCACATCAGAGGAGTTCAGCAGGCTGATATCAGCCACAGAGGCAGAGCTCAGTGTCAGCAATGCATGGCAAGCCATGCCCACAGAGCTGGGAAACTCTGTGCTGCTGATGGGAGCAACGAGGAGGGAGGAACAGCATCTGTGGCCACAACATTCTGACCCCACCAGCAACGCCAAGGAGAGCTTTCTTGGGGGTTCTGCCCAGCCAAGCCTCTTTCCCCAAAATGGCAGGGTCACCTTCAAACTACTGATCTCTGCCCTCAGTTGAGTGACCTCTTCCTGCAGATTCTGCAGCTTTTGGGTTTCAATCAAAGTGTGTGAATTCCTGCAGGAACAGAAAAGCAGATCTTGTCAAAGCAGCCCATTCCTTCTGTGAAGCACCTGAGCCCAGCGAGGAGACACACATGTGCTTTCCCTGCTTTGCCAGTGCTTCCTTCCAGCCCAAGCTGAGCAAAAGGCAAAGGCAGCATGGAAGTATGGGAGCCTTTGCTGTTTGGAAACTGAGCACAGTTCTGCCACTTCTCTGACACTTCTGCACAGACACAGTTCCAGTTCAGGAAATCTCTCTTACCAGAGGGTTTTCAGTCCTGCTGGAAATACATTTGTCAGCTTCTGAAAGAGAAAATTCTCCATTAGAACATCTACTGCCAGAGCCACCGTGACTTCCCAGGGAAGACTACACAATCTGCTTCTTCTTCGGGTCATGCTAGGTGGAAGCAGAAGAGCCCAAGATTTATCCAGCAACACTCCCTTGCAGGAGGTGCCTGTCCCATGACAGTCACTAACCTCCGTCAGTCCCTTTGTCCACGGTGACCATCCTGGCAGGGCAGCCCCGCAGAAAACAACAGCTGCAATTCACATCACCAAGAGACAGTTACTGGACTGGGGTTTGCAGCAAATCCTGAGGGCCCATTGCCTCCTCCCTGCTGCCTTGGGGGTCAGGCAGCAGGTTAGCTGAGGAGTGTGGAATGTGGGGTGCAGAGAGAGGATGCCCCCCTGACCGAGGGCCATCAGCCCAGGCTTCAGGGAACATCACAGCGTGGTCTTCAGTTGTGCTTGTTGCCCCAGGTCTACTTCCTGTTTCCCCTCGCTTCAGTGAGCACGAAGACCAGGTTGTACAGGTACCTAGGAGAGGTACCTCCCCATCCCTCCCCTCTCACAGCCCCTCTCCTCTGGGCATCCCCAGTTCAGCTTTGGAAATACCTATGCCCTTCTCTCTCAGCCTTGTAGCAAGCCATTCAGTCCAGTGGCCAGAGCAGTAGCACGGCTGTGAGACTACCTGGGAGTCTTACTGGTGGTCCACAAGCCAGTCCCAGTCAGGGGCACACTCAGGAAGCACTTGGGCCACAGGGGTTTCCACACATAATGGCCCCGAAGGAAAGCTGCTATCCAGCACAGTCACTCTCAGTTGTTTGCTCATGAAAACTCACCAAGAGCCACTGAGAGCAACAAGATGAAGACTTTAAAGCTCTTCTTCTGCTGGACCATCTTTTGCCTGAAAGAGAGGGAGTCCTGGGGCTGTCAATTACCTGAGCCTTAGGCAAACCCCTTCACAGCAAGAAAGCACAGGAGCTTTGCCTGACGTTGGTCCAAGAGCTCTCCCACACCTGCCCAGTCTCTTGCCAGAGCTGGGCAGATGCTTGGCCCTTCCCTGAGCACCTGGCTACCCAGCAGTTTGTCCTACTGCAGCCAAAGCTGGAGGCTCTGGCTCTGGTGTGCCAGTGACACTGCCAAGGGCTTTGCTCTTGGCACTGCCTGAGACTGGCCACAGCACAAGCAGTGCTCAAGCTTCATCGTCCAAATGAGAGCCCCAGGCTGCTGGTTAGGAAACACCCTCTGCTCCCTCCTTGGCTTGCACTGGCCCTCAGACATTCCCATCCTGCCCCCTGTCCCCAGTAGAAACATGTAGTATGTGCTCTGTGAGGATGGCATGTGCTCAGAAGATTCCTCCCCAGGGAGACAAGGGCACCTGCCAGTTGCCAAATAAGCCTGAAGAACATCCCTTGGAAAAGAAACCAAAGTCACACCTGTCTCTTGAGTCTCTTCTCTTCTTCGGCTGGGACCCATCCCCACAGAAAGGGGACTTAACACATCACAGGGCCGGCCTTCAGAAAACCTGTCAGCTCCCCAAGCTGCTCCAACCCCACTGACCTTGTTACACCACATCCATCCTACTGTTCCAACCTGACACCCTGGGCAGGAGCAGCCCACTTCATACCAGCTCTTTGGGCAGCTGCTGAGCTCCACAGTCACCTCTGCCAGGGGCTGGTCAGCCTCATGCTCCAAGTACTGTGTGGAAGACTCGTAACGGCTTGTCTGGTGAGCCTTTCTCCTCCCCATCCCTCCGCGCTCAGCTCTGCCTCCTCAGCTCCAGCAGGAGGGGATGGCTGCCTGGTGCCACAGCCACACAGGGAGTTACTGGACTGGGGTTTGCAGCAAATCCTGAGGGCCCATTGCCTCCTCCCTGCTGCCTTGGGGGTCAGGCAGCAGGTTAGCTGAGGAGTGTGGAATGTGGGGTGCCACGTTCCATCCCCGTGCCACGGGGCTGTGCAGGCAGTTGCTCTGACCTCACAGCCGTGGTGGCTCTGCTTTCACAGTTGGGGTGCCCAGGGCGAGAGCCACATGGTAACTGTGTCTGTGTGTCCCCGTTTTGTTTTGCAAAATGCGGTGCTGGGAGGGCTGCCTCAAGGTCAGATGGTTCATCCCACCATCTAACTAGCAAGCTATACATAAACAAGCAGAGGATGCTTGCAGAGGGCCAGGAATCATAGAATCATCATGCAATTACAGGGTGGTTTGGATTGGAAGGATGCTGCAGGGCCACACATGTCTCAACTCTGGGGGTTATTACGATTTAGCCTCAGCAGCACCAGTGCTGCCGGGCACTCATTCCCTGGGAAGGCACAGGAAGGGAGGCTGCCCCTGAGGCCATGAGCTGGGGCCTGTTCACCTTACAGTAGTGGAACCACACACCCTGGAACGTGTGAAGCCCAGTTTCCTACAGTTTTTTGTGTGAAAGACAGATTTTTGATGCCCAGTGGCTAACTCGGAGGTGATTTTCTGGTTAGAACAACCATACCTTTCCTATCGATTTCTGTTATCTGTAAAAGTTCATTGCTGTCGCTGGACAGAAGTATTAATATGAGCTTATTTCCTCTACCCAATTGTTCCCACTGTGCTCCCAAGTTGTGGGAAATTTATTATCTCCAGGGCTTCTAACTTCTGCCAGACTGAGTCTGATCATAGTGCTAATCATAGTGCTGATCATCTCTATCCACTCATAGAGAGAGTGGATGCACAAGTAGTGCCATTGCATTCATCTTGTTTACTGCTGATGCCTAAAGAGGCCAACCTAGAAACAGAGACTGGACAGGAGTAAGGGAATAAAGGTGGATATTTATTTGAAAGGCCTTCAGAGGCACACCCTGGGCAGGCCAAAGGCTGCACCCAAGATGGACCCCGAGTCACGAGTTCTTCACACTTTTATAGCTTTGGGCCATTTGCATCTCAACCCAATTCCACCAATTAAACTTCAGCTAATGATGGAATTTCCCCTCAGCTTGCCCCCCTTCTCAAGATGTTGGGTTACACATTTTGGGCCTAGGCCGGGCTGGGTGTCCTTGGAGAGCAGCCTGGAGAGGCTTTGTTCTGTCTGTCTCAGCATGAGAGAGCAGCAGCTCCCAGGCTGCAGGACACTGCAGAGTTACACACTGGGAATGCAGGATTGGAAACATATCAAAGCTAAAACATAAGGCATCACTGCCATAATAAAACACCCTCAGCATCTCATTTCTTCTCCTTCTCCTCCTCCCAGCTTACCCTCAGTTGCATTGAGAGGTTTTTCACTTCTGATTTATAGCCTGGGCAATACCACCCTGCTCAGACCAGGCATCGCGTGCAAGAGTGACCCATGGTGCAGCAGTTTTGGGAGGACTGTGTGCCCGTGGGAGGGACTCACATTGCAGCAGGTTTGGAAGGACTGCTGCTCATGACAGTGGACCCATGCTGGAGAAGTTCACAGAGAACTGTCTCCTGTGGGAGGGACCCCAAGGTCTCACAGGGGAAGGACTCTCCCTGAGCAGTGGAAGAAAACCTCATGTGACAAACTGACCAAACCCCCACGCCCTGTCCCCTGTGCTGTTGGTGGGAAGGAGGGAGGGGTTGGGGGAAGTAAGGGTGCTTTTACGGCTTATTTTACTTCTCATTATCCTCCCCTGATTTTGTTAGTAATAAATTCACTTTGTACCTCTAAGTTGAGCCTGTTTTGCCCTTGCAGTGTTTTCTCCTGGTCCTTATCTCAACTCCTGAAGCCTTCATTAAATTTTTCTCTCCTTTGCCCAGCTGTGGCAGGGGAGGGTGAGTGAGCGACTTTCATGGGTGCCTGGCATTGGCCAGTGACAAACCATGACAATAACTGAAGAAAGGACCAAAAAGGCAGGTGGGAACCCCAGTCTTTTGCCTAAAGCTGGTAAGAGCTGTCACTTCTGCCTATCTGCTTAGTAACTCCAGCTGCTGCGTGGAAACCAGTCATGTGCTGACACTGAACTTTGTAATTAGAAGAAAACTCTCCTGTCTATTGAAAAAAAAAGTTGCAAATAAAGGAATATAATCAGTGACAGAGAGAGATGGCAACTGAGGCCCCAAGGCAGTTTTGTAAATATTGCTGCTGTGTCTCTTATGGATACACTTGACGCTCAGCCCTGCTTTGGGTCAGGCTGACTGTGGAGCAACAGGCCCCACGCCCTGTGGTGGATCTGTGAGCTGGAAAGTTCCTGGCTTAGGTACAGGGAAGTGAATATGCTCACACCGTGTGGTGGACCTGTGAGCTGGAAAGCTCCTGGCTTACACTCAAGGAAGTGAAGGTGTCTTGGAAAAATATTTTGAAAGGTGGTTTCAAAGCCCAAAAATGCAAGATAACTAAAGTACAGAAGATTATAACAGAGCTAAAACAAAGACATTTATCTTTTCTATACTATTGACTAGCAGCCAACTACTTCACTGTATAAATATTACCATCAGTGTAAGCCAAATTTGAGCTGTCCCTGAGTGGCAGCTGGACTGCATACCAGTGACTCTCCCTTTGAATTGGGGCACCACTCAAGGTTTGAGATCCCTCACCTGAAATTAAGAGGTCCTTCCACACCCAAGGCAGAGATTTCTTAGTTGCAACAGATCATCTGTGACTGATGGCATGCTGAATTAATATTAAAAAAAAATCCATGTAGCTGTTCAGTATTAACTATTATAAACTTTGTATAGATAATTCCATTAAACATAAACCATTGTCAAAATCTGAGCCTAAGATTAGACCTAGCTGAATCTGGGCTTTGTAAGGAGGTTAGACAGCAGGGGGGTCCACTCTGAACCTCAATGTGAGGGTCTTCTTTACCCTGGCCAACCTTTCTTAGGGAGCTGGTCCTTTGTGCTTCCCTTTCTTCTTCTCCCTCCTCAGCTTTGGCCAGCTGAGAACATACACGAGAACCCCAGAATGGTTTGGGTTGGAAGAGACCTGGGAGACCATTTTGTTCCACCCCTGCCATGAGCAGGGACACTTCCACCATCCCAGGTTGCTCCAAGCCCCATCCAGCCTGGCCTTGGACACCTCCAGGGCTGGGGCAGCCACAGCTTCTCTGGGCACCCTGTGCCAGGGCCTCCCCGCCCTCACAGGGAGGAATTCCTTACTAATATCCAATCGAAATCTCCCATCTTTCAGCCATTCCCCCTTGTCCTGTCAGTGCAGGTCCTTGTCCAAAGTCCCTCTTCAGCTCTCTTGTAGGCCTCCTTCTCCTAACGATTTTCTTGGTCTGAGATGACCAAGGCTTTCTGCCTTTCAGATAAGTAGCTTATCTTAACAGGATAAGCATGGCAATGTTTTTCAGTGCAGGTCCTTGTCCAAAGTCTTTACCATAAGTAAGGAAATATTTAAACTGTCATTTTAAAGATAAGAATTAAGAGGAAGGGGAAAAGTGACAGCTAAATGGAAAGGAAAACTTTAATTTAGTGCTTAAACAGCTTGAGTCCTTATGCTGCAGCTGTAGCAGAGGGCTGACACTTGTATACCTGATCATGACAAACCCAAAAATCCTTCTGCTGAGCTTTGAAATGAAAAGATAACTTCATCTGAAGGAAGCCAAAATCTCTATATGCAAACATTTCCATTTGTTTATAGCTCTTTCTCAGCACAAAGTTTCTCGTATGGCACCAAGAATTTGCTGGTATGAAAGATTACACATTTGAAGTGTATTTTAAAATAATTTACAGTTAGTGAGAAACCAGTTGAGAATATGACTTGCAGAATGGGATATGATTCGTGACTTTCTCAACAGCTTTTACTGTGGTTGAAGTTTACACCCATCTATTTGGGAATGACACACTTAGTATTGGGCTGGTCAGACACTCAGCTGGCTGGCTTGGTCAGCCTTGCAGTTCTTTAGTCAGAGGAGAGAAAGAACTGAGGAAGAACTAAGCAGAAGAAGGCCAGCAGGTTTAAGTTCCAGCTAAGTTTCACCTCAGTGCAGAATTAAGCTTCTTTCTTAAAAAAAATTTTAAAGTTGCATCTCTCTCAGGACATTGGCTGTTCTAGGAAGTATCTTTCTTCCACCCTTTGCTTCACTAAAAAGCTCTTTGGCCCAGATGGTTTTCTCCTGATGCAAAAACAGGGAAGTATTGGGAATCTTGCACAGGAAAGCTGTTACCCACTCAGCCCTGCAGCTGTGAGGGGAGATGCTGCAATGCCACGTTCACCTGCACCTGCAGCTGTCCTTGCCTCACGCCCCAACAGATCACAGGTGAGCCATGCCAGGGGAAAAACATTTTCCAGTAAGGCTTCTCCTCTATGTCGTAACTATATAGCATGAATACCTAAATAAAATCATATTTCACTGCTCCTTCAGGCCAGAAGGGATGTCATTGCTGGAATTTTCAGACCGCTAAACAAGCAAAAAAGAATATAAGTCCTTTTATCTCTTTTTATTCTGTCACAATTGTTCCATAAAACCTTTTTCCCACTCCAGCTCAACATCTCTTTAAGTGGAAAAGTCTTATCTGCCACACACTTGTCATAAACTAGGTAGGATATGACGTGAGTTTCAAATACATCTGTATTTATTAAATTACACACTTTAAAGTGCAAGAACAAAAGAAAAAAAAGTGTTAGTGAAGAAAATTATTCTCTATCTTGACTGCTAGGTTCTTGAGCTGCCTGTATTTAATATTAATGTCTCTGTGTTTCTAGGTCTTGATTGCAACAGCTGTGCTAATTGAGGTTATCAGTAAGAGATTATCTGACTTTCACCAGGTCAGGTGCTCCACCTGCACTTAGTCACAGATTTGTTTTGCCTTTTTTTTTAAATGATTAAAATGTTAGAATCCATCCCTCCAAGGTATAATGGGCAAAAGAGCATATTTTAAGTGAAATTAAGTAATGCTTCTCTAGATTTAAATACAAAAAGTTAGCTCTGCTGGTACATTCCCCCACAAGAATTTTAGCACCTGCAACTTCATAGACATCCATAAAATATTATTGTTAACATCAAATTACTAAACATAGTACAACACCCTATGCAATCAATCAACATTTTCCTTTTTTACTACAAAATTTATATCTTGTAAACCTGAACTAATAATCAATCAAATCTGGACCCCAGATTGTGGTCCCAGGGCAGTGGTCACAGCCCCAAGGCTGCCAGGGCTCGAGGAGCATTTGGACAATGCTCCCAGGGATGCACAGGGTGGGATTTTTGGGGGTCTGTGCAGGGCAGGAGTTGCACTCGATGATCCTTGTGGGCTCATTCCAGCTCGGGAGATTCTATGATTTTGTGATTTCCTTCTCAAGCTATCAGCTGGCACTTGCTACCTAGCAAGAATAAAAACAATTCCGTTTACAAGAAGCACAGCACTGTGTGAGTATGCTCTGTGAAGTCCTGTATTCATGGAAACTGCTGTAGGCAGTAAAAATCTGCAGGGCCTGCTGGCCCACAGACAATGTTGTTTTCTGCATAGGGCTTAGGGATGAAACCTGCAAACTAAGGACTGCAACACCTCTCTTGCCCCGTTCCCTTTCCCTCAGTTTGGTGTGACAGCTCATTTCACCAGAAAAGGTGACCCACAAAAGCAGCCTCACACAAGAAAAGGCAGAGAGGATTAGGGAAGAGGTGAAAAGCAAACACACAGAGCAGCAGCTTTGCCTTCAATTGTGAAATCTGCAACCCACTTGGAAATCACATTTCCTTATCCTGGAATATAAAAACACCACCTTGGTTCCCATGCAGAGAGGCAGAGATGGCGCAGCAGGATCTTGTACTGGCATTCCAGGTCATATAAAGAGAGGTGCAGGATATGTTTATGGGGTTGGTTTGATGGATCTCTTCCCTTATGTGACAGCCTGGGAAAGGATGCGGTGGGACCTGAGGTTAAAACAGGTGCTGAACATCAGTGCAACTCCTGAGTTGCTTTCATCACCAAATAAAGAAGATTTGCCTTCTCCATTGTGGTGATGCCTTATGTTTTAACTTTTACATTTTTCAGATTCTGCATTCCCAGTGTGTAACTCTGCAGTGTCCTGCAGCCTGGGAGCTGCTGCTCTCTCATGCTGAGACAGACAGAACAAAGCCTCTCCAGGCTGCTCTCCAAGGACACCCAGCCCGGCCTAGGCCCAAAATGTGTAACCCAGCATCTTGAGAAGGGGGGCAAGCTGAGGGGAAATTACATCATTAGCTAAAGTTTAATTGGCGAATTTATGCTGATATGCAAATGGACCAAAGCTATAAAAGTGTGAAGAACTCGTGACTCGGGGCCCATCTTGGGTGTGGCCTTTGGCCTGCCCAGGGTGTGCCTCTGAAGGCCTTTCAAATAAATATCCACCTTTATTCCCTTACTCCTTTCCAGTCTGTTTCTAGGTTGGCCTCTTTAGGCATCAGTGGTGGGAACAGGAGCTCACAGATGGATTCCAGCCACACCTCAGGAGAGCAGTTGGCAAGTGCTTGACTTTAAATGTGTGCTTAAATCCTGCCAGCTGGCTCTTAAAGGTCATGTGAACCCCAGAGATCTAACAAAGAAGGAAAAGCCCCAGAAAACACTGCACCCCCTTTTTCACTCCTGAAGGACACCACATTCACATCTCACATGAGGGTCCACACCTGCTCCCGTGAGCTTGTCAGGCTCCAGATGGGAAGTCAGAACATCGGTGCCCTCCTGCCCCAGGGTGGCTGCCAGAGCTGTGGCACAGCCGGGACAGCAGCTCCAGCCAGGGTGGCTGCACCCATTGATGCCTAAAGAGGCCAACCTCGAAACAGAGATGAGACAGGAATAAGGGAATAAAGGTGGATATTTATTTGAAAGGCCTTCAGAGGCACACCCTGGGCAGGCCAAAGGCTGCACCCAAGATGGGCCCTGAGTCACGAGTTCTTCACACTTTTATAGCTTTGGGCCATTTGCATCTCAACCCAATTTCACCAATTAAACTTTAGCTAATGATGGAATTTCCCCTCAGCTTGCCCCCCTTCTCAAGATGCTGGGTTACACATTTTGGGCCTAGGCCAGGCTGGGTGTCCTTGGAGAGCAGCCTGGAGAGGCTTTGTTCTGTCTGTCTCAGCATGAGAGAGCAGCAGCTCCCAGGCTGCAGGGCACTGCAGAGTTACACACTGGGAATGCAGGATTTGAAACATATAAAAGCTAAAATGCAAGGCATCACCATGACCCCACATGTCCAGAGCTGGTGGGGGGTGCATTTGGCTCTGCCCCTGGCCTGCAGCAGCCAGGATTCCTCAGGAAACAATCACTCTCTGACAGAGCTTGTTTTTGAAAAAACACAGTCGATTCTGTAACCTGGAAGAACACACTCATTGTAAACACTGAATCCTACAACAGCTTAACAGCAAACTGGCAGCAATGGGGCTACTGAAATAATTGAGCCAGAACAATGCAAGATCCTTCCACTTTCTTTCAGCAGTCCAGCTTTCCACTAGGGAATATAAACCAAGTCTCCAGGTTGAAAGTTGTGTAGTTGCATGTCCAGGGTCAAACGTGCTCACTGCCTACCTACGTAAAGATGATAAAACAAAAGAAAGAGAAAGCAAATAATCTTTTACCATGCCTTTCCCTTTAGCATCATCTGATCACTTCAATTGTCCATACCATTACTTAGATGTGGCTTCCCATGTAATATTTCAAAAGGACTCACTCCTTCGGTGACTCGTGGAGTGATCCTTACCTCATCAAGGCAGTGGGTGAGATATCTACCTATTTGAACTGAGTTTCCTGGCAAAAAATCAATATTTTTCAAAAAGAATCTTGATTCCTTCTTTCCACCTTTTTACTAGCCTGTGGTCTCCAGGGAGTGTGTAAATCCCATTTAAACGGGAGGAACTTTGATACTCCTCAGACAGTAAAAAATTTCCTTCCAAAATAAAATGGGGCCCCTTGACTGAGGACAATCATTCAGGAATTCCAGGTCTAGGAACTATTTCCTTTAATAGTACTTTGATGACTTCCCTAGCGTGATTGGTATGGCAAGGGAAGGCTCCCAACATCCTGAAAATGTGTCCACTAAAACAGGTAAATATTTAAATTGTTTACACTTTGACAGCTCAGAGAAATCTGCCAGTGTTGTCTGGGAAGTATTCCTCTTTTCACATCACTTATGGGCAGCTTTCTTTGGATTTGGGTTATTTACACAACACATTTGGCATCTTTTTACTGTTGTCTCTGAACTTAATTGCATTTTTGGTCTTAGAGTGTAACTCTTTCCATAGCATCAGGTCCATCTTGCTTGTAACTTCTTGAGAAGTGGTTCCATCATATTAGTGGTTATGGGAACTTGCTGATTTGTAGTTATCCGAATCATCCATGTCCATTTATTTTATGGATTTTAAGGCTCTGTGACATTTCCAGTTCCCAGCCCCTACAGAGCAAGTAAGCTTTCTCAGCATACCCAGGAGTGTCCTGTCAGGTTTGGGACAAACCCTTCCTTGCTCAGAGGAAGTGTGATGCTTTCTTCAGTGAAAATTCATAACAGAGCTGCTTGTCCTTGAACTAAGAGTTCAAAAGGACACACACAGGAGAGCTGATGTCTCATAGAGGATGGGCTTTCAGTGAGTATGCAACAGTCAGCCTTCTTTGCCTCTGCTGCTGGAGTTTGAACTTGTTATGGACAGAGTGGGAGCCTCAGACAGTGGCAGCTCCTCTTGCAGCCCGTGCACTGCACACACAACCACCGTGCTCCGCGGGTTTTTTCTCAGCCTTATGAAGCATCACCTCTTCCTTACCCCAGAGTCCTCTGTGTCCAGCCCCTGCTGGCACAGCACGATGTGCCTGCACAGCAGCAGTCCAGAACTGCTACTGTGGAACACTCCTGTGCTGTGCACATTCCTTATCACTTCTACCATCACATTCTGTCCCTCTCGTTAGCCCGACTCTAAACAGAAGAGTTTTCGGCTACATCTCACACAGATAAATGCACCAGGACAAGAAGCTTGCTCAGACCATGCCCCTTACACATGGAAACTTGTATTTGTACCACAAGTGGAGACCTCTTTCCCTATTGCATCGTATGAACTGCGTTCTCACTCCGCTGCCCTGCAATTTTCTGCTCGACTTCAGGTAAGATCATGGACTTTTTAATTTGCAGATACTGATGTGTGAATGTGCTTTTGTACACAAATATGTGCCAGAACAGAAGCACTTGCTAGGTATGTCTTTGTTTTGGCAGCATTTCAACAACATGTGCCTGGAGAGAAGCAGTTCCGGAATTAGGTCTTTTAATCTCTAAGCCTTTCAAGAAACCACTGCAATCTGGGCAATGAGAAGAAAACGTTTCTGTTCTGGCACATTATTTCTATGTGAGAAATATATCCGGATCTTTGGTCATTATGAGCAGCAAAGTCCATGATGGCACTTACAGCTGAGACGGAACGTGCAGAGCACAGCAATCTGATGGCACTTTGCAGGTTGTAAAGGAAAGAGAACTGCCACTTGACTGTGCTGCAAATGCAAGTTTCCACGCGTAAGGGGCAAGCTCCGAGCAAGCTTGTTGTCCTGGCACAGTTTTACCTGTGTGAGACATACTCGGAAAACTGTTCCTTTTAGATTCAGACTACAAGACTGATAGAATGAGATGGTACATAGAGCTGAGAAGGAAAGTGCATGGCCTGGGCGTGTTTTGGCAGAAGCAGTGCCAGCACAGTGCTCTGTGCGAGGAGTAGATGGACATATCACACTCAAGGACAATGAAAGTGCATGGCCTTACATAAGGTTGAGAATGAACTCACAGAGCACCGAGGCTGAGTGTGCAGCGTGCAGGCTGCAAGAGGAGTGTGACTGCCACTCGATTGCCTTTCGAATCCAAGCTAGCAATGGTAATGGGGAAAGCCAGCAAAAGCTACCTGGTCTGGCACAATTTCCTGTCCGAGCCCTATGTGGAAATAATTCCATTTAGCTTTAGACTCCAAGATCTAGAGAACATTATGGTGAGATGTAGCAGACAAGGAAAGTACAGAGTGCACTGGTGAGTTTGATGTGGCTTACATGCAGCAAGGGGAAGGTGCAGCCCAGCACTGCCTTTTTCTTCTAGAGCATTTTTTAGGGCAGCAGCTGCTGGATGTTTGAAAGGGAGCTGCGAGAGTTGAAAAATGGGATGGCACATATGTGTAAGAAGGAGGGTGCATAGCCCCAGCACGCTGTGAGCAATTTAAAGGCTGCTAGAAGAAGGGGGTAATTTAGGAACAGTTTCTGTCCTGGCACTTTCTTCTCTGTAAGTACTTCTCCGTCTTCTTACTTCTCTATAGCTGCAACACCGAAGGTGTGTGAATGTGATTGCATTGAGAATATCACAGGTAAGAGGGAAGATCATCAAATGCTTTATGTCCTGGCACATCTCTCAGTCCAAACTGCAGCTGGAAATGCTTCTCTCTAGCCATGGACTCTGCCACCTTGAGAGAATGTGATGCTGTATATAACTGAGAAAGAGGGTGTGAGTCACTGGTGTGTCTGGAATAGTTTACAGACTGCAAGGGGAAGACAAACGTAAACACTGGCTTTTTGATCTAGGAGTATTTTGTATGGGAGCAGTTGTAGGACATTTTGAAGGGGTTTGGGATCTACAACAGTAGATGGTACATAGAGCTTGAGGGAAAGTTGTGTATCTCCAGGGAGTTTGATGCAATTCAAAGGTTGTGAGTTACATGTTGAGCATATCCCACAGAAAAGGTTCTAAAAGAAAGAGGCCGTGCTGGAACTCACTTTTGTTTTGTAGCCGATAAACTGCAAAGCCAACAATAAGACGATTCCTCTTCCTTCGCCACAAGATGCAGGATCACATTCTGTCAGTCTCCGAGAGGCAGGATGCACAACGGAGCCCTTCCACCCACCGCTCCCACACCAATGGGGCCGGCCCAGAAAAGCGCTTGGCTTTTCCCGGGCACTCTCAGAACATCAAAACAACCACACGATGGCGGTGCCGCCTTGCGAGAGAAGGAAACCACCGAGCCCAGCGCGAAACCACCCCCAGGGCAGAGCCAAGCTGGAAACGTCCCTGCTCTCAAATCAGCGCTGTCAGGACAAAAAGATTTCGCTGATCTTCCCTTTCCAAGTGCAAACTCTTCCTTGCACCACACTCAAACGGCAACAAGAACTCCTTTGTGCTAGTAAACGTTTTCAACTCTCACAGAATCTGGTTTCAAACTCGAAAACATCTGGCAAAACAGAGATCACGAAAGTGGCAGCTGAGAAAGCTGTTGCTGCTGACAACTGTAACTGCTCCCATTGAACTGCACCCAACGAAGAGAGGAACTATGAGGCCATCTCAAAAGAAATAGGCTTCACCCCTCCAAAACAGAAAATACGGGAATTGCTCCCATTCAAAGGTGCCAGAACACTGTTCCTGGGAATTACCTGCCCTGGGTCCTACATCAGCTGCACACCCAGACTGAGCATAGCGGCTTACCTTGTCCAGAATGTGTGCTGCCAGAATTTCAGGAGACCACCTCTGAGAAGTGGAAACCACCTGCCAAACTGACACTTTCAGGAGACCACCTTCAAAAGATGGATACCAACTCTGTAACTGTACAAATGGTCCACCATTTGCTTCCACACCAAATATACCAGGACAGAAAGTTGCCACCGCCCTTGAGCTCCGCTAGGCAGCTTCTCAGCTGAACCTGAAACCCTCGGGCTACTGATGCCTAAAGAGGCCAACCTCGAAACAGAGACTGGACAGGAGTTAGGGAATAAAGGTGGATATTTATTTGAAAGGCCTTCAGAGGCACACCCTGGGCAGGCCAAAGGCTGCACCCAAGATGGACCCCGAGTCACGAGTTCTTCACACTTTTATAGCTTTGGGCCATTTGCATCTCAACCCAATTTCACCAATTAAACTGTAGCTAATGATGGAATTTCCCCTCAGCTTGCCCCCCTTCTCAAGATGCTGGGTTACACATTTTGGGCCTAGGCCGGGCTGGGTGTCCTTGGAGAGCAGCCTGGAGAGGCTTTGTTCTGTCTGTCTCAGCATGAGAGAGCAGCAGCTCCCAGGCTGCAGGACACTGCAGAGTTACACACTGGGAATGCAGGATCTGAAAAATATAAAAGCTAAAACGTAAGGCATCACTACTTGCTTTCCTTTCCATGGAAAAGTATTGCCATCTTCATTCAGGAACTTATCAGCCAAACTTGGATATCACTCCAGTATGGAATACATCCAACAATTGCTCCCACACAGAAGGTGCCTTACCAGAAAAGTCTTGCTGGAGTTTACGTCCCCATGGTACCTTAACACCTGCTCCAGCAACACTGGCACTATGTCCTGTGCTTCCCAAGGAGAAGCACTCCAAGTCACTTGGCTTTGCCTTGCTCCCAGTGCCTTTGCCCCATTTTTCTTAGCCTACCTTGCTTTGTCTTTCCTTGCCTACGTCTCCCTTGCCCTGCCCTGCCTATGACTTCTTTGCCTTGCCTTGCCTTGCCTTGCCTCCTTTCCTTTCCTTTCCTTTCCTTTCCTTTCCTTTCCTTTCCTTTCCTTTCCTTTCCTTTCCTTTCCTTTCCTTTCCTTTCCTTTCCNCCTTCCCGTGTAGGCAATTGGCAACTCAAGGGAGAGGCAGGGAAGGCAAACCCCGTGAGGGGAAAGCAAATGAAGTGTTAGGCAAGAGAAGGCCCCAAAGTGGCAGGCTGTTGAGGCTGACAGCAGGCCTGAAGGCTTCACAGACCTTAATTTGGATATGGTTACCTTCTATTCGTGAGAAAAGCCCATGAGAAGAAAAACGATTTGTTTTTACCCATGAAAATGTAGTATCAACAGAAGCAAGAAATCTACACAATAGGAGGAGAAAAACAGCAACATTGCACCTCGTATTTTTCTGCATTCTTGAGTACTTATGCTATAGGTGTCCAATGGAAGTATATTGTAGTTAATAGCCAACGGGTCTATTGTAGTAACTTAGCAGCCAATGACTATGTAACACGAATGATAACATACAGAAGTGTATAAAGAGAAGCTGCTTCATTAATAAATCGTTTTTGGCCTTTAACCAAGGCACTGTCCGTGTGTCCGTGTGTCCGTGTGTCCGTGTGTCCGTGTGTCCGTGTGTCCGTGTGTCATGGCTGCCCCAATAGCGACAGTGGGCAAGGCTGGAAGTAGGAAGGTAAGGCCAGTGGTGGGGAGGCCAGGCAGGGACAGGGAGGGCGAGGCAAGGCAAGGCCAGGCAAGAAAGGGAAGGCAAGTCAAGCAGGGAATGGGTATGGAAGGCAATGCAGGGCAAGGGAAGGGTAGGAAAGACAAGGGAAGTCAAAGGGAAGGGAGGCGAGGCATGGCCAAGGCTGGGAAGGAAGGAGGAGGCAGGTCAAGGCAGGGGATGGGTATGAAAGGCAAGGCAAGGGAAGGGAGGGCTGGGTAGGCTGGGCAAGGCAAGGGATGGGTGTGAAAGGCAAGGCAATGAGAGACAGGCAAGGCAATGAGAGCCATGGAAGGAGACAAGGGGAGATCATCAAAAAAGGTGGGGAAGTCAGGGTGGGGGATGGGTGAGCAAGGCAATGAAGGCAAGGGAGTGGTAGGAAGGGAAGGAAATGGAGGGGTCAGAAAGGCAATGCAAGGTTAAAGTAGGCAACTCTAAGAAGGGCCAAGCAAGGCACTGCAAGGCCAGGGAAGAAAGGGGTAGGTAGTTCAAGGTGGAGGATGGGTAGGCAGGACAATTCAAGATACTTGCCTTTCCTTGCTTTACCCTTTTCCCCCTGCCTTGCCTTGTTTTGCCTTTCCATGTCCATCCCCTCTCTTGCTTTGCCATAACTTCCCTACACAACCCCACAAATCCTTCCTATTCCTGACCCTCCCGTGCTTTGCCTCCCTTACCCACACCTTGCCTTGCCTTTCCTGCTCAAACTGGCATTTCCTTGACCTTCCTACCACTCCATTGCCTTTCATTGCCTTTGTCACCCACCCCCACCAAGGCCTCCCTACACTTTTTTCCTGGCCTTGCCTCACCTTCTTCTTCCCCGGCCGAACTCTTCCTTGCCTTTCCTTGCAAAGCCAGCCCTATCCTTACCTTGCCCTGCTATCCATCCCTTACCCATACCCATACCCATACCCATACCGATACCCATACCCACCCACCTGCCTTGACCTCCCTGCTGCTTCCATCCATGGCCTTCCCTTGCCTTGCCGACCCCAACCTTGCATTGCCTTTCCGACCCCTCCATGTCCTTCCCTTGTCCTTCCTACTCCACTGCCTTGCATTGCCTCGCTCACCCATCCCCTCCCTTCACTCCCCCACCCATATTTTCCTGGCCTTGCTTTGCCTTGCCTATTCTTTTTATGACTCTCATTGCCTTGCATTTTGTGAGCTCTGTTTTTGCCAAATGTTTCCAAGTTTGTAGCCTCGCTCTGCAAGAATGAAAAAATTTGTTAGCAGAAATAAGTTTGTGTTGCCATTTGAGTGTGGTGCAAAGAAGAGTTTGTACTTGGAAGGGGAAGATCAGCGAAATCTTTTTGTCCTGACACCGCTGATTTGAGAGCAGGGACGTTTCCACCTTGGCTCTGCCCTGGGGGTGGTTTCGCGCTGGGCTCGGTGGTTTCCTTCTCTCGCAAGGCGGCACCGCCATCGTGTGGTTGTTTTGATGTTCTGAGAGTGCCCGGGAAAAAGCCAAGCGCTTTTCTGGCCCGGCCCCATTGGTGTGGGAGAGGTTGGTGGAAGGGCTCCGCTGTGCATCCTGCCTCTTGAGCATCATCACCCTCCTGACAGCCCCGCAGTGACCAAAGTCCCTGATGTACCTCACACAGAACAATGTGCCAGGGCCGTCGGGTGTGTGCTGTTTCCAGGCACACACAAAGGCAGTGAATGCGTGGTCTGAATGCCAGTTGGCAATTGTAACGAGGGGACTCAGAGAAGGCTTTCTGTGCTGGCACATTTTCCTCTTGAGAGCTGTACCTGGGAACTCTTTGGTTTACCTTCATTTTGTGCGAGATTGAATGTGACGTGATTGCTGAGAAGAGAACTACAGAGCAGCAGCGTGTTTGGTGTGGTTTATAAGCTGCAAGGGAAATGTGCAGGCCAGCCCTGGGATTCTGTTCCTAGTCCATTCTTATGGCAGCAGCTCCTGAATGCTTGAGTTCTACAGTTCGGCTCAGCAGAGTGGGAAATGTGAGAGCACACGTGGCTGAGGAGGAGGGTGCACAGCCCTGTGTCTGTTGTGTGTTGTTGAAATGCTGCCATGAGAAAGACACACCCAGCACCTGCTTCTGTTCTGGCACTGATGCCTAAAGAGGCCAACCCAGAAACAGAGACTGGACAGGAGTAAGGGAATAAAGGTGGATATTTATTGGAAAGGCCTTCAGAGGCACACCCTGGGCAGGCCAAAGGCTGCACCCAAGATGGACCCCGAGTCATGAGTTCTTCACACTTTTATAGCTTTGGTCCATTTGCATCTCAACCCAATTTCACCAATTAAACTTTAGCTAATGATGGAATTTCCCCTCAGCTTGCCCCCCTTCTCAAGATGCTGGGTTACACATTTTGGGCCTAGGCCAGGCTGGGTGTCCTTGGAGAGCAGCCTGGAGAGGCTTTGTTCTGTCTGTCTCAGCATGAGAGAGCAGCAGCTCCCAGGCTGCAGGACACTGCAGAGTTACACACTGGGAATGCAGGATTGGAAACATATAAAAGTTAAAACCTAAGGCATCA
>VWZT01012696.1:39023-58908 GCA_013397055.1 Pachycephala philippinensis | reverse complement strand
ATAAGGCAGGCAGCATTCTGAAAAACTGGTGAAGATTTATGTCACACAACTGAATACAATTTCTTGCCTTCCTTGAGTTTCCATTCACCCTCTCATATCTCCTACTAAAATAAAATAAGGCAATTCCACCCCCATATGCTATCCATCCCATTTACTACAAGGAATTCTTAAATCAATACAATTCATTGACAAGATTCAGGTCTATACCCTCAGTTTTCAACTTCTCATTAATAATCCCAGAAAATGTCTATTCAAAAAGATACTTTAGCAGGTATCTAATTTTAAGTCCATGGAAATGATCATGTCGGTTTAAAATCAAACTAAGCATCCTGCAAGACTAGATTAATCTAAAAGTGCAATTCCATGATGCTGAAGCACTCTTCTAGTTGCTCCACTCTTGCATTTATTCCCAGTAGTTTTATTGGGAATAATACAGCAGGAACGTAACTGCAACATCAGAGAAATCTTTAAGGATGAGAACCATAACTTCCATGTTCAAACATGGAAAATCACAGACAAAATATGTATTATATAAAATAAGTGTTACATCAATCAGGCTAAGAAAAGCATTCCGAATTTCAGCAACGCAGTGTTTTCAGACTCTATACACTTACATCTACTTTCTTCTGGAGATTCAAACTTCTTACAACTTTCCTTGCCAGATGAAGCGCATGATTGTCATCCAAAGCATAATGATCTGTTACACCAGATTTTCTGTATATAAATAACAAAAGCAATATGAATCCTTAGGGATAAAGAACATAAATCAGGCAACAAAAACTCAAAATTTTAAAGCTGCTAAGACCTTGAAAATATAGATGGAACAACTCAGCTCTCTGTGTCTTATTTTTAAATTACTTTAAAAATAAAACCCATGCCTGACCTTTTCTTCAAAATAGTACATTCAAGTTAGCAGACATGAAATAAAATAGCAACTCCAGGAAATAAAAAATCTAAATGACAATATAAAATATAACAAGCATTGTTCAAATGCAGCAAAAATTCATTTCAATTATAAAGAAAAACATGTTTACAAAAATGGCATGAACTGCCCTTCAAAATAATTCTTTATTCACTTCAGCAAATTGAAGTAACAAATAAGCACTTATTATACAGCAATACATAACTTACTGTGCAGTAATACCTACTTTGGTTTATTATTAATTGCAGAGCTTGAAAGTGCATAGATTTTTTTGGTTTGATAACAAGTATTTTTTTACAAAAAGCACAAGCTATTTTGATCTTGCTTGTAGTGAATTCTGTGGCAGTAAGAAAGATACAATCTGCAAAATGTATTATCTTTCTCAATACATATTATTCTATTAACACTTAGTATTAAAATCCTCCACATTATGCATGATGCTGCTGTATACTAGACATGTGAGTGTTTTAAAGCAGTAAATGAAGGAAGCAATCCTAACTAGAGTAACACAATGTAACTGTGACATTTTAACAATAAAATGATCTGTCAGCACCAGATAACAACACAGAAATGATTTTAAAAATGTAAATACATCTTAAGAAAGATCTAAAACCAAAATAAAATAAANGGGGAAGGGGAAGGGGAAGGGCAAAGGGAAGTCTAAAATATGGAAGAAATTAACTCTGGGAAAATATTTCTTTAAACCTGCAGTGAAGATCTGCCCCTCCAAGATCCTCTGCTGATACCTGCTCACCTGTTGCTGCTTTAACCTACCACAAGAAAAGGAAAATGAGCTTCACAGTTGACGCTTGTCTTGCATTAATATTTATACTATCTTACGTACAGCAATAACAGACATCTTTGCAAATGCTTCTTCATTAATAATATTTCCCTCCTTACTCTCCCTCAGAGCATCAAAATGCAACAACACAGAATCTTGTCAAAATTACTTTTTTTCTTCGACTTTGCATCCTTACTCTAACATTAGTAGGTAGTTTTTATTGACAAAGACACTCCCTACTGTTCTATTTACTGCTGTGTCCATCATTAGTGTGAATATACTTACACATCCTTTAGATTCATAAACATGGTTTTTCACAAAAATTTTCTCAACACTTAACACAGAATTTCAAATGGAATATTTCCATGCATTGTTTCAAGCAAACAATACCCCAGCTGAAACATTGCATTTTTCAATTTTCAAACAAACTCCTCCATAAATTTTAACTTACTCATTTTAAATATTAACCATAGAACAACCGTTAGCAGTTTTTTATTTTCTAAACCTTCCAGTAAACACACAACAATTTAGTAAAAACAATTTTCTTTAAAAGAGCATATCAGGGGCACGTAACTGTTTGGATCAACCACGATGTGTCCATAAAGTACCTGGACTGCACAATCTAAAGCCTAGATCTGTGTAATCTTAGACCTGAAAGGGTAGTTTAAGAGGGAATGGTCGCCTTCTTAGAACAAAGCAGTATCATTTACTACTGGGGTTAAAAAAACCCCAAAGGACTTCTTGAGGCATTTCTACTCTACAGCTTTGAAAAGGATTCCTTGAAAGCTGGTGAAACCATTATTCATCACCCACAGAGAGTACAGAAGTAGAGTACAAGCAAGGGAAGGAAAAACTATCATCATTTCCAAAACAGACTTCAGTTTCCAAGTTTCATGTCTAAAAACAAAGCACACTAATTATATAAATATACATATATTCTCACACGCACACTTCCAAACTGTCAAGTTTGCAAATTTAAGTATAGATATTTCTTCAACAGTAGGATTTTTGCTTTGAAATTTGAATTACCCATGGAATATGAAGGTATGGCATACTAATTAATGGAAAGTTTCTGTCAGAGACATAATTAACTTGAGTCTTCATTAAACAGTGAACATAAGAACAGACTTTTAAGTGAAGTTCGGAAGATTTCTTCACTGAAAGGGTTATGCAGCACTGGAACATGCTGTCCAGGGTAGTGGTTGAGTCACCATCCCTGGAGGTATTTAAGTGCATATAGATGTGACACTTAAGGCACATAGTTTGGTGGTGCATTTGGCAGTGTGAGGTTAATGGCCATGCTCAATGATCTTTAGGGTGTATTATAACATAAGTGATTATACCACTTGATTATATGATTTTATTTTATGATTGTATGAAATAATTACATAAATCTCTCTTTATGCAACCAGTTATAACATACTGTTAACTACTCCAGAACTTGGCACAAAGCTGAATAGCACAATGATTTACATTAGCACAGAAATCCTGAGACCAATTTTAAGATATTTTACAAAAATGGCTTTTTTATTACTTCCACAGAGATGAAGTTTTCCTTCTCCAAATCACAGTATTGGTGTTGTGGGCTCTGTCTGCCACCATGTGAGATTGCAAAGTTTAACTCCTCTGCTCAAAGAAGGGCCAACCAGAGAAGGCTGCTAATGACCACGTAATGACCATGAGTTTTGAATATCTCGAGGATGGAGACTCCACAAACTCTCTGGACAACACGGTTTGGTATGACCATCCTTACAGCAAAGGTGTTTTCTTACGACTAAACAGAACTTCCTGTATTTCAGTTTGTGCCTGGCAGCCTCTTGACCTATCACTGGCCACCAATGAGAAGCTTGGCTCTACTATCTTTACTCCCCTTGCAAGGTATGGATAAATCTGCCTTAAGATATGTTTTCACGAGATTGAAAAGTCCCATCTCTCTCAGACCCTCCTCATTTTACAGATGCTTCCAGTCCCTTAATCATCTTCACAGAATTTCACTAGCTCACTCAAGCTTATTTTGGAGAGCCCAGAGCTGGACCCTGCAGCCCAAATGTGTCTTACAAAGGCTGAGTATGTGAGAAGGAGTATTTGCTTCATCACCTTTCCAGACACAGCAGTGGAACAGAGCACTCTACAAACTGTAGTTTTAAGGAACAGTTAAAGTTACTTCGTATTAGTGGCTGAAGTTCCCTTAAAGTTCATTAGATTCTAAAAGACTGCAACTAAGAGCCTCAACAAGAGACAGGCATTTTCAAAGCCTGTTCAAGCTACTTCAGCTATAAATTTCATTAAAAGAAATAAACACAAACTTTAGATATAATATGCATTTCCCACAACAGATGAGGCCAATATGTAGAAAAGTCCCCAGCACATAAATACACATGAATTTGAAAAACTTATTCCCTCTTTTTACCACACTTTTTTCCACCTCTGAGCACAGAAAGTAGCAAATTTTCCCTCGGGAAGGAAGAATCAGAAGTTTCTGAAACAGGAGTCTATAGGTCTACACGACATCCTGAACTACCAAGCAGTACTGCCAAAGATGAGGATAGAGATATGCCACTTGGGGAAGTGCAGAAGAATGGCCCTGAATATTACTGCTACTGTGACACCTGTCCTCTTCTATCAAGATCTGTCTGTTTATGAAGTCATTACTCCTTACCCTTCTAAAAAAAGGAGGCCAAGAAAACTTCCCTTTTAGACAGCGGACTGTACCTACAATTCGCTTTTTTTTTTAATCATACACATCTCAAGACTAATTATAAGTAACATCAGGGATTTTTCTTTTTTCACTTCCTCAGGATGTTTTCTTTTAGGCAGGTAAGCAATAACATCCAATCCAATTTTCTTCACATAGGAAAGACGTTTTGGGGAACAGAGTTTACACAATTACGGCTACAATATCTGCTACAGCATGGAATGGCAGTTTCTATGGGAGTCTGAAGTAGTTTTGGTGCTTAGAAGGAGGCAAATAGAATATTTTCAGTGAGAATATGAAAAACTCTACAGAACAGAAAGGCTGACAGGTAGAGATAATAAAGTTTGATCTATACGCACAAAGATAAGCATCATTACATCTGCAGGTTGCTAAGAAACAAATTAAATTGGAGGATAGCTGTGAAATCTTCCTCTGAAAACAGGGAAAGATTTTAAAACTTTCTAACTTGCAACATCCTTGCAGTCACTGACTTGCCTAGTCAAGTCTTTCCCTTGAGGCCTGGCTTAGGTCACCCTTTTCCAGATGCCTATCCTGGCAAAAGTCTCATGTGCTACATGTCAGGGACACACATGTATGATCTGAATTGCCTTGTGATGTTAAATGATTACCATTCCCAGAGAACAAGGGCCTGGTTCTCTTTTTTCATCTTCCAAGCCAGCTTTCTGGGTCGTACTGGGTATTACATGTCCTACTGAAAACCCTTTGAAAAGGTTTGTACTTGGACAGCTCAGGTGTTCCTGCAACCAGGGTAGTTATTCTTAGTTACAGTAATGAGCCTACTAACAGTCTGATGTACGAAGTTCATGTCTTTCATCACACTGATTTTCTTATCTCAAAGAAGAGATGTATGAATCAAAATGTTACTCACTCAACTAATATTATTCTCAGATAGCATCTTCATTCATGTTTACGCCACTTTTCAACAAGAAACTCCAAATATCTAAATTACAATGATAACTTTATAGAGAATTACTTAATTTTGAGGAGGATTTGTCTTTGTTTACCTGTAAACAAGCTGAAAAACACTAATACAAGATAAAAAGGAACCTAGGTAAGACATTTGAAACAATTACTGTCAATGAAATCCTAACAACCAAATTCTAATGAGCAGTAAATAAATTAGAATTACATTACATAGTTGTTATTCATTACTTTATCTGCTTTTCCTGATTACTTTGTTCTTCTTATCAACTTGGAAAGCCTCTACCAAAATAATAAACTACTTTAAACTAAATGCCTTGTTTTATTAGGGTAGACAACAAAGAATCCTTGTACTTTGAGGTGTGTGTCCCATGCCCCTGATTTCCATATGCCAGTTAAATTCTGAATTTATTTCACATGTACAAATGTAGGACTTCTTTTTTTCTTCATTTTTTTCTTCTTCTTTTTTTTTTTTTTTTTTAACTGCACAAGAATTGAAAAGCCATCTATACACTGAACTTCGAAAAAGTGTATATGACAAATCCACTTTTATCAACAAGATGACGTAGTGGGGAAAAAATTCACTCTAAAGTAAATGAAAATAATGCAATACAAAAATATGCTGTGGAAATGAGAGCAAAGCTATACTAGTAAACACTAAATCACATTAAAGGATGAGTCCGTCATACTTTAATGAGTAACACAATCATGCCTTAGGAACTAGTCAACAAACAAATCTGTCAGTGGCTGTTTTCCCATAGTTTAATGGGACATGCCACATTTTCCCAGTATCTTAAGTGCTGAAGGAAGTGACTTCCAAAAGACTTTGCCTCCTCTGTTACTAGAGGAATCAATGGAGCAGTATCTTCATTAACAATGCTGTTACAAAGCAATTTCTCCATTTCAGCATGCTCAAGTTGGAAGGACTCTTGAGAGACATTTAATTTACATTTGGCTCTGTCACAGGAAGCACACCTAAAAGTTCCCAAAAGACTGTAACCAAAACAGAGCTATTGTGCTGTCTCAGATCAGTTTGTACAATAAATTTGACAAATATTTGACTGTTTCAAAAGAGCAAGTTTATCCAGCCATGTTTCATCAAGACTTGAATAGTTGTGATGAATGATGCTCTGTTAGTTCTAGCACTAACATTTATTACTGAAAATTCATTTTTTCTCATAAAGCTTGTGTTAAGTAGAATAATCTTTGTCAGCAAACGACTGACATTATAATAATTGACTGACATTATAAATAATTGTTTTATTATTTGTATTGGTATAGAACTGAGCCTACTAGAACATACAGCTATTTCTAAAATAATAAACCACATTCAAGCATTCCTTTTGTTATGCCAAGCTACTGTTATTTTAAAGCTCTCTTACACTACAGTATTTTGCAGTCACAGATTCTACTATGAGTTCCACAATAAAGCAAATTTTAATTCACAGGAATTCTTCAGGTCAGTTTCCTTAGAAACAATTTCCTTACAAAGACAGAAAGAAAGAAAGACAGAAAGAAACACAAAGGCAGAAAGACAGAGCACTATGACAAACTCCATCATGTGTCTCCTTTGTCAGCAAACTGACATAAAAATACAGCAGATCAGTCTGCTTCAGAAGTTCATTGATCTTGACTTTGAGATACAATACAGGTGATTCTGACTTTTTCAAATTTTGCATCAAAACTAGAGAGTACATAGTTGAATATAGAAACAATTTTTATCACTTAAAATGTACACAGCAATCTAAAAGCAGTACTATAAAAACACCTTAACACAGTCCAGTTTATATATATACACCCCTCTAATGAACAGAAGAGATTTGATTTAGGATAGAAACGTTCAGGTATACTTAAAAATACAAACAAATCTACAGAATATCTAGAAATATCTTGCCAAGAAATGTCTCAATTGTTTAAGGAAGACAATTATTGCAGCATGATTTGGGGGGAGGGGTAGGGCCATGTCACTAGAAACTTCTGTATCCTTACCAGCGGTGGCCCTCCCAGGAATATTGTTCCCTGTTTGCCAACAATAATACTTTCATCAGCCATTGCAGGTACGTATGCTCCTCCTGCTGTACAGGATCCCATGACTACCGCTATCTATTGGGAAAACAAAAAGCACAAGTTAATGAACTGTCCAACCCCTAAAAATAGCAAAGGCACAAGATATTGTATATTTTAATATAGGTCATTGGACAGCATTGCAAGATTATTTTTGCCTAATAGAGCAAACATTTTTACGTTTTAGCATTTCTTTCAAAAAAAAGGAATCCTCCATTTTCAACAGTCTTTTGAACAATGATCTTCAGACTACCCTGCTGGAAAATTCATATACAAAGTACCATGAGCTACATATGTGGTATGTTTGAAGACACATGTTCTGCCATGGAATCTGGTTTTATTGATGAACAGTAAAGGTTAAAACCTAGAGGTTTCTCCTGGTATTTACGCTTAAGTCAGGACTTCAGGTACTGCTTATTGGCATAATTTCACCAGCGTTAACCTCCTTTGAGGGAAATTCTCCCATCCCCTAGTATGCTACTTCAGGTCTTCAATGGATCAACTAATTAATTTTGCCCTTTCGAGGTGTGTTGAGCATCTCATTCTAGGCTTCAACATGAATAATCTCTGCTTCATCCTTTTGCATAATTTTGAGATGCACACCTATCCAGTGAGCATTTTCTACCAGTAGTATCTTGGAGATACTTTTAGAAATCTGACTTGACCCCATATATGATAAATATTGTAACTCTCAACAGTCATGGAAGTGAAGCTTCTCAATTTCTCCTTCACAGGAGCATCTTCAAAGACCCTCTCAAGGCACTCGTAGAGCAGGAGAAAAGGAATACTCATATGGAAAAGGCAAACACTTTCTTTCACAACCACACACATACACACAAAAAACCCCTAAAAAAACGCCAGGAAACAATGTTATTTTATATTAAGTTTGTTTCAAGATATTTCTAAGGTGACATGAATTAGTTTTCCCTGTTACATGGTGATTTAGAAGAAGAAAACAGCACATAGAAAAATAAAACTTCCAAATCCCATTATGCTTATCTAAAGCACAAGTAGATGAACTATATCAATCTGCTATCATCAAATCAAACAGCCTTTTCAGCAAAAAGTTTTCAGTATTGTAAACCATATTCAGAGTCACATGATTAATCTGCAGTATTTCTGTTGTGCATTTAATAAATAACTCCTCGTAAATTCAAAAATAACATAAGCCTCTAGATATGGAAGAAACTTGGGGTAAATAAGTTTATTTCATTTTTTCCTTCAGGATTTGCATTTTTTTCCTGTTCTTAATTTCACCACGACACTGAAAAAATGTGCCTGCATTTAAACTTTAACTCAGGTGTTAATTTTTTCCAACTGGAAAATGTATGTACTGGAAAAAATAAAACCTACCTGTCAAATTCCCAAATAATGTCCTACATCCTGACTTAATTTTCTAAATTGCTGCAAAGAAATTCTTGATGTGTTCAACAAAAATGAACAATCCTGAGTGCATATACACTATTTCGTATCTGCTGCTCCATCCCCCATCCTATCCATGCAGTATATGAGTGTGAGAGAGCTCAGGAAGCAGCTAATGAGGAGCTAATCACAGCTTTCTGATTCACACCCATATAGGCAACAATGTAATTTAAGCTGTAGTGGGTGTATAATAAATTAGTCACAGGTAAAAACGGAGGCGGAAATTAAAAGCACTATCAGCNGGCCAAATTGAGAAGAACTAATGAACTGATGCACAGACCTTCACGCAGGCCACAGCATAGAACATCAGGTAGCAAACTAACAATATCCAGACTCCCGTGTCAGAAGAATTGACCAGAGTGGAGATCAGAGAGAGCATAATTTCCTAATCCCATTTTCTAGTGAAACATGCTCTCAGAGGGGGAAGATGGTTCTAGCTACCACAATCTGTTAGCACAGGACCAATAACAGATTTACAAATGTTAACAGTGCTTCTTTGAAATAAAACAAAGGACATATACATCTCCCAAACAAAATGCACCCTTATTACATTCTTTAAATAAAGGAAGTACTTCAGTAAAATGTTTTTCCCAGTCTTCCATAAATATTTAAAGAAAGGTAAACGTTCATCAGTGTCATACTTGGAAAATTTAACTTTCATCAGTGTCATAACAAACAGAAATGTGTTTTATTAAAAGACAAATTTTTCTTACGTTTAGTTTTTATTGTATACAAATACAATTACTCCTAATACAACACCATATGGTAATTGAAAGAAAAACAAATTCAACTTTTTAATGCAACTTTACAAATACGTTAAATACATTTCAAGATATGCTGGAAACACAAACATGACTGTAAGGTCAGGCATTTTTAGAAAGGTCCTGCCCAACATCAGTAATTTCAGCCTTGCAAGTTGGGTATACATATTCATCTTCATAACATCTAAAAATCATTACTCCCATAGCAGATCATGATTGAAGTCTGTAGCCAAAATAAGGTTTTCCATAACTTCTCCAAAAAGATGATTCAGCAAAACATCACTCCTTTGACACTTGCTGTTCCACAAAAACACTAGGACCAATCTAGACCTATCAGGGAGTCTGCATGATGACCAGCTTACAAACTGTCTTTTTCTCCTATGTATTTTTGTTCTAACTAAACACTGCTTTTCTCTGGGAATCACTAGAATTTGTCCACCTCTACTGTTGGAAAGAACTGTAGAAGGTTAATTATGTCGTACTTCCTAAAGAGACTTAGTGTGTTGTTGGAATCTTCAGCCTTGGATTTTTATGGAGGCAATGAACTTCAGGATTCTTTGGAAAAGATAACTGAAGATTTGAACTGTGACTTGCTTCCAAAATGTGCCAAGAAGGTATCAAGGTAACACAGGCAGTTTCCTCAAAAATCCTGCAAAGCCAGTATCTGTCATGTAAGGAGTCAGATGGAATACTGTATCCTTGACTGGTGAATCTGCTTCACCCTGGAAGTATTGGCTTCTGCTATCTCCTGCCCCAGAAAATAAACCGTGTCCAATGCCCCAGTGGAGTCTGTTGCGTGTGAGTGATTGCAATTGTGCCCCCACAAGCCCCAGGGCAGGAGAACCCAGTGAGGATGGTCTCTCGAGGGTTTTGTTCCCAGTGAAAAAAAACCACTAGATAGTGGTATTATGGTGGGATTTGTGTCATAGCACTGCCATGGGCTCTGGTTGTGTGACAGCCCAGCCCCAGACAACGTGAGGTGAAATAACTGCCATGAGGTTATCACTTGGGAGAACTTCAGAGCCCGTTGCAGGCACCCACAAATTAAACTGTTTCCCAGCCCTTTGCCAGGATAATGACCAGCTTTTTCAGGCTTTCAAAGTGTGGTAGAGAACTTGTTTTTCTTGAAAATAAATATTGTCATCACAAGTTCCACAGTATGTGTGGCCTACTTCTCACTCAGAACAGATTTTGCTGTTCTCATTGTATAGAAAACAGAGGTTGAATAATTTTTTAATGTTCTGCATTCCTCAGCTCTTACCATAATCAGCTGTAGATTAATCTGTCAGGATTGTACATATCACAGGCCTAAAAGAGAACCTGGATTTATGATCCTAACTTCTTTTTTGCTCTGACCACTTGCAGCTGTCCATGAAGAACGCAGGTTTCAAACAATGCCTTTATTTCTTTTGTTCATTTATTGTTTTGTTGGAAGGTTTTATATACTTTCCCCAGTAAACGGAAAGAGCTCTGCAGGATCAAATGAACTTTGCTGTGCCTCCGAGCTAAATGAGGAAGCTGACTGCTCTCCCTTGGGATCAAAGAAAAAAACTACCAGTTCTGAGAACTGGTACTCAGAACTGGTAGTTCTAAGAAGTTCCTCACAGTTTGCCTTTTTGGACTTGTTTTAAGGACTGTTTGTGTAGTCTGTCTCCTTCATGTTAAAAAAGATACAGTAAGATCGGGAAAAGAAGATTAACTAGGACCATTAAAGGTGTGGAATACTGTCCAGGAAGAACTACACAGCTCGAATTTTTTGGTCTGCAAAAAATCAGGCGGGTATAAGAGGGGGCTACAAAACCATACAAAGAGGTGGGAGTTGACTGAGTAGACAGCAACTCTGTAGGAACGACCTGGTCGTTTGCTTTCCTGTAGTGTTCCTTTATCTGCAGGAGGCTATCTGCAAAGATCATGGATTTCTCCACCCTCCCTGGCAGCTTCTCACAGGCCCCTGCTACCAATTCCCTTCCAAGTCTTTATCCTGTCACCTGGCTTTCTCAACTCCTTTGGGACCATACGTCCTGCCCTCCACTTCCACTGCAGCCATAGCTGCCCGTCAGCAATCCTCAACTATTTTACATTCTTCACGAGTAACAGATCCAGAAGTGCACCTTCCCTAGCACACCACCTGCATCAAAAAACTGATCTCTACGTACTCCTGAGCGAACCATGACACAAAACCACTTCTAAATCCAGGAACTGTGACTAACAGTAATCACATGCATCATTAATGCATTAGAAAACAACCTCATTATTAGAGCAGTTTTATCATAAAGCACATAAGGGTATAAAACAGATTTATAAATATACACATACGTTCCCTGTTAGTGGAAAGTATGTCTCATTTACCAGCCATCATCAAGGGGGTCCTCACCTTTGCAGTGCTGATGCAGAATAATCAACTGTTAAAAGAGATTTTCTAGTGCTTTCTCAAATGGCCGTACATACCATGTTCCCAGGTCCATTTCTCTCCTACTCCCAGACAGGAGCAGGAAGGTCAAATCATTAACACGAAGACTAAGAAAGAAGACAGTTTCTTCAAAACTGTAATGAATTCTTGTGGACAGTTACTGTGTTTACAGTGCTTCCAAGCCCAGACTGGGCCATCAGGTTAGCACAACACAGTGCTGTCAGAAACAAAACGGGCACAAGCCTTGAAAACAGCTAAGAGCAGCAAGCATAAAAACTATTTAGTACATTTCATTCTTATATAAACGCAAATTACCTGTGGAATTCCTTGTGAGGACATGACTGCTTGATTATAAAAAATACGGCCAAAATGATCTCGATCTGGAAATACTTCTGCTTGCCGAGGTAAATTTGCTCCTCCTGAATCAACTAGAATGAATTACATTACATTAACATGTTTTGAACAGTGTTACATACTTCTTGGTAAAGTATCTGCATGTTACTTAAAATATACAGCAATTACTATCACTAATACTGTATATATTTCTACGACTCTAGGTATAATAGGACCTTCTTTCTGGAAAAATAAAGAAGAAAAATAGTAAACACACCTCTCCAAAATAACATCCATCCCAATCATTTTCATGGAAAATAAACTCAGACAGGTGTAAAGATGCAACCATACCTCCGTAAACTCATCTTGCTGCAAAATATTTAAACTAAGAACGCTTTTAATGTGCAATTTAAACTCAACTATTCTATTGCAATTCTGTCACAAGCTCCAGACACAGGCACAGCTAACCACCACTGAGTTCAAAAGGTGCTGCCTGTGTACTTTCATACCTAGATTAAACTTCACAAAAACATTAAACTATCTTTACGAAGCTTCATTTATTATGTGCCCTTGCCTCAGAATATATCCTCCAGGTTACAGGTCTCCAACGGCAGCTACCTCTCCGCTCTCAATTAATGGGAAAGACAATCTGCCATGAGAAGTATCCAAAGAAGGACAGAAGACTATGAGGAAATTCACAGGGAGGTAAAGCATCTCTAAGAACTCTGGCTCCGGGTAATTAATTTTTACCTACAACCACCAGTCTGTATGCACATTCTCATCTTACAGGACTGCAGCCAAAAGAAAATACCCACACCAGTGACTGACTCAGTGACAAATGGCACCAGGTGTCCACGTGAGAATTAGCACCTAGGCAGTAGTTACCATTGATGGAAAAGGCAGTTTGAACAACATGAAAATTACACGGTCAGGACAGTGCTGACTGCCTACAAAGCACTCCCTCTTACCGCACAGCCCAAAGGAACTGCAACAAGCCCAGGTACAGAAACTGCAAAGGTAAAATAACTCACCAGGTATGAATGACAGTGTACATTCAAGGACTATACATCTCAGAGACGGGTTAAAACCCCTAAACTTTTCTTTCAAAGGCATAGCTGTGTCCCACAGTTCCTCATTCCATAAGATCTTAAAACAGTACAATTACCCACAGTTGCTCACTGATAACTCACTAAAAAAATAAAAGAGTACTCTGAATAGACAGAATTTGGTGATACTTCAGACCAAAAAAAAATCATAGCAGCTGTTTTACAAACAGCTAAGTTTGCAAAAAAAGCTAAGTTTCTTCTAGTTTTTTAACAAGCAAGATAAAATATAGCCCTCCTCTTCCCTCCAGGACTCTTTCTACAGCAGTCCCACAAAATCTACACCCACACTGTCCCTATACCCACCTCACCAACAGTTCCAAGCTCACACTTCTCCTAATCCTTCTATTGGTATTATTCACATGTTTGGCCTATCAGCAAGGAAAGAAACTTCAAACATTTGTGCTGGCCAGGACCTGTATTTATGCTGACTATTTAACTAGTGCAAGCATCCAGACTGGCAAACCAATTAATGCCCCTCAGCTGGTATTTAAGTTGCTAAACTAAGCTGAACAGACAAGAAATAACCTGCCCTATTTTTCAAAATGGAGTAGAAGGTCTTTCTCCTCTGATGCTGACATACACAACATCCACAGGAATATACACTTTCTTACAACTCTCTGTCAAATCTGACTGAAACTGGCTAATAGGTTCAAAACTCATTATACTGGGAATTCAGGCTGAAAGAAGACATTGGCAGAAATCTCTTCTATTTGTATAAAACCAGGCTAAGAAAACACTACTAATATATTACAGGTAGCTGTCACTCTGTTCTTCATCTTTTATAATAAAAGTATATGTAAGTAAAAATTATATGAAGGTTTGGCTAAATACTGATCTAGACTAAATAGACTAAAGTTAATAGACTAAATTCAAAATGTAAAATAAAATACCATTAAATTTCTGCTTCAGAAAAATTAACCCCAAATCCTAAAAGTATATTGATCCAAACTATTATTGACAATTTTGGCACTCTTATTATTTTTAATTCCTTGGTATGTTTTCTCATAGAGATCTATCCTCCACCAGGATGTACTTTTTTTTTTTACCTGTAATTTGAATTGACTGGATGAAACTACTGGAAAGATTGCTTATCCATAACAGAAAGAAGCGATACAATGTTAACAGCTGCACGTGTATTTTATGAACCCAGCCCTACAGCAGTGCAGTAGATAGTGCTGAGGACCTGTACACACCCTCCAGCTAAGATGTGCCACCCATCTGTAGAGACAATACAGTACTAATGAAAATATATTTGAACAGGTGTGCTTTAAACACATTCCTGGTTAGTCAGATCTGTGGACAGACAGCCCTTCACACAGGACCTTGGCTATTTCTGCAACAGGACTTACCCAAATAAAGGCAAGGGAGATGATTTTGCATTGCAATTTCTTGAGCACGTAAATGTTTCTTAACAGTGATGGGATAATAGGTACCACCTTTGACAGTTGCATCATTAGCAACAATCAAGCATTCCACCCTAAAAATAAAACAAGTTTAGGAGAGATAAAATAATTTCTAATGAGTAAGTGTGTATGTTGGTTAAGAGCTGCAACATGCCAAGGACTCCTGAAGCCCTGATGCTCTAAGAGAGCTCTTCTCACCTGCAGTCCCTCAAGTGCACATTGTAACAGCAGCCTCAGCACCATAATGTCCTGTCCATTATTTTAGGGAGTAAAATAATGCTGTATAGAACCATAATTGATTTCAAGAGTAGCCTTGGAGGTAGTTTGAGTAAGCAAAACTAATTTTTAGTTTAAATTGAGTTTAAGAAATTTGAGTTTAAAATACCACCCTATTTTTTTGAAAATTGCTTTCCAGATGCACCAATCTCTTTCCTTCACTGGACACCAGAAATTCCATGTGTGTTCTGTTTAGTTAGTGGGATACACTAACTAAAAAAACCCCAACAAACAAAAAAACTCAATTCCTCTTAGCTGTAACTAAACCAATAGAGATACCAACTTTGTTGATGTTTTTAGTGTCAGAAATGAAACACTAAAAACGCTAACAGGCTTATACTGGAAACTGAATAAAATGATACCTTCTTCCTTTTCATATCACTAGGAATGCAGATGACTTAGAATCTCTCACCCAGATACTCGTCCAATGCCTGTGATAATCCCTCCTGCAGGTACCTCTTCATTACCATACAACTGGTAACCAGCAAACTGGGAGAACTCCAAGAACGGAGACCTGAATAATGACAAATGAAACAAAATTGTAAAAAATTACCGACTATATCTGCCATTGAATCTCACTTAAAAGGTTAAATTAAAAAAAAAATTTAAAAGAGATCAGTATTTCAGAGAATGCTTCTGTAAAATTTCAGTGATGTTATTTGCCAGTCTTCATGGAAGGTAAAGAGAAAAGAAGCCTATTGCAATATTTACCTGCAAAAGATAACCTGAAATGTTTAAAAAAAAAAAAGGAAGTACCTACCCAGGATCAATAAGCTTGTCAATTCTCTCTCTGGGTAACAGCTTTCCTCTTGATGTGTGAAGCTTACGAGCTTTTTCTCCACCTCCTGTGATACAACAGTAAATTGTCACATTTTCTATGGACGCGGATATGATAAATCACCAGTTATATTAAAACTTAGAATGGAAACACTGATGAGTTCCCAGTTTTTGAAGTATGGACCTTAATAATAAATTTAATAAATAATAGTTTCCACTTCAAACAGATTTAAGGTATTGATAAAATGCTTGCTTTTTAGAACCTATTTTATTTCCCCCCTCATTTTTTACAGTTAGTCTTGAGGTAAAAATTTTAATAAACATAGTTGTCTGAAACTTTCCCCCACTGCTTGGCAACGGGGAGAAAACACAAAAATATAGAAAGCACAGCTGTAGAACTACAGGAAATACTGATCCCTAGAACTGATTCAGAACGCTATGCTGTATGCAATCCTGAATGACCGAGCACCATCTGGATTAATTTCCTTAGATCATGCCATAACTGTAAGCAGAATTCAGACACACAGCATTTAATACCAAGTTTATATTTGTTTCATTTCAACCCTTCACTAGAGGTCATCCTAAATCACATCTTTTGCTCTCTACAGCTTTGTGTCATTCAATACTTCAAGATTTGTTGACATGCCTCAGCCTCTTTATAACAGCTTATACAAACATTGTCTCTCTGTGTAGACAGATCACTGATCCACCTCATCACTCTAAAATTGTCTCCCTGTCCAAAATAAAGAAGGTGCTGTTTTGCTAACATTTCTCCCGAGACTCCAGGATCTCTGTCAGCTAGGCATCACTGGAACAGAGCTTCTAAGCCTACCTTTGAAGTCCTCTCTCCCACCTCCTTCCTTGATCACTACACACATCATTTCCTACCTGTCAGGCATGCCAGAAAGCCCACAATTTATTTTCAGTTCAGCCAGTTCATCAGGTCTACATATCCAGCCTAAACCTAAATCTTGTAAATTCTTCCTGTAGAAGTTTCTTAAGAAACAACCTCTCATATCCACCCACAGAGATACTACTCTCATCCATGTTCTCAACATCCCACATCATAACTACATTTTCTCTGACCTCCAGAGTCTTTCATTTACACTGAGTGATGCTGCAAAAATAATCTCCATCTTGTGACTTTTGTCCTCTTTGTTCACTCCTCTTCAGACACTAATCATAAAAGCTTGCTTCCCAGGCCCTGTAAACGTTCTATTGAACATTCCTCTTCCAACATCAAGACACTCTACCCTGCACTAATCTCCATACTGTAGACTGAGAAGCAGTGTCCTTGACAATGAAACAAACTTGGAGGCATTTAATTTGAAACCTCTTCTTAATTTCTCCTTTACAACAATGCTTACACCACTGTGACTGCTGATGTGCAAGGATCAGTCATGGAGATTAAATGTATCTCACCTGTTTCTCATGCATCCCATCAGAAAACCATCTGTTGTAAAGGGGCAGGGACCACTCCCTGTTGCACAGCTGGGGATTACTCAGTAGAGTGGGACATAGGTTCACAAAAACCCTACATACTGAAGTAACAGCTAACATATGAAGCATTCATTACAAAGACCTCAAACAAGAACTGATCCTCTCACAGACAGCTTTTACCGTGAAATCTAAAGATGTTGCACATATCCTTCAGAAGTATTCAACATAGGTACCTAATTCTGCTCATATACTTAAATAATAGGTAAAGCAATTTCAATCAATGCTACTCAAAATGGTGTATTAACATCCTGGTAGAGCTTGCTCAGATGAAGGAAAGACAAGCACTATGGTCTTGTCCTGTCATTGTGTAACAGGCAAGAACAGGCAAACAAGCAGCAATGAAGAAGGCCATGATCATTAGTTCATGAGCCACGCATCATTAGTTCATGAACTGCTGAACAGTTTCTACACCCACTAAAGACAGAGGCAGTCCATGGCCTTTAACATCTCGTCAGGAAACTCCAGACCTCTGTTTTCAAGCAAGAAAAAGCACTGGGCACAAAATCTTAACCGTGCTCTGTTCCAAAGTTGTAAAAGAAATTGCATTATATAAGAAACAGTGTGTAAAATGACAAAACCAGTATCATGATAGCCACAAGAAGGTGAGAATTAAAGCTGCTCAGCCTCTGGCAGCATAATTAAGCATTTATTAAATGTTTTCCTTTTATTGCCTCCATTAATTATAGCCAACTGCAATTCATTAGGGTAGTCTTACGAGTCAAAAAGAAGAAACACAAATTTCCGTCTTTTAAACTACTACAGACCTGCTTTCTCTCTGCCAGCACAACTACAGCTAGGAACTTGGAAAAGATCCACCAGCAAAAGGAGGGCAAAGGAGAATCCCCATCCTTTGCTGGATGCATGAGGAAACATAGTGACAGAGGATGAGGAAAAGGCAGAGGTAATACCTTCCTTGATTCAGTCTTATACTGGATACGAAGCCCACTGAGTTGGAAGATAGGAACAGGGAGCAAACCGAAACCCCGATAAATCAAGGGGAACAGGTTAGTGACCTGCTACACCACTTAGACACACACAGGTTTATGGGGGCAGATGTGATCCACCCAAGGGTATTGAGAGAACTGGTAGAAGAGCTCACAGAGCTCACTTTCCATTATTTACCAGCAGTCCTGGCCAACCTTGGGGGTCCCAGGTGACTGGAGGTTGGCCAATGTGATCACATAGCCACAAGAAGGGCTGGAGGGACAATCCAGGGACCTACAGGCCTGTCAGTCTGACACTGGTGCCAGGGAGGACACGGAGGAGATCGTGTTGAGTGCCACTATGCAGCACATACAGGACAACCAGGGGATCAGACCCAGCCAGCAAAGGTTTAGGAAAGGCAGGTCCTGCTGGACCAACCTGATCTCCTTCTGTAACAGGATGATTCACTTCGTGGATGAGGGAAAGGCTGTGGATGTTGTCTATGTGAACTTTGGCAAAGCCTTTGATGCTGTCTCCCACAGCTTTCTCCTGGAGAAATTGGCTGTTCGTGGCTTGGATGGGTGCACTCTTGGCTGGGTAAAATGCTGTGTCTGGACAGCTGGGCTCAGAGAGTGGAGGTGGCTGGAGTTACTTCCAGCTCATGGCTGGTCACCAGTGGGATTTCCCAGGGCCTGGTTTTGGGGCCTGTCCTGTTTAATAAGTTTAACAATCTGGACAGGAGGATCGAGTGCACCCTCAGTAAATTCACTGATGGCAGCAAGCTCTGTGGGAGTGCTGATCTGCTGCAGGGCAGGAAGGCTCTGCAGAGGGATCTGGACAGGCTGGATCAATGGGCCAAGGCTGACTCTTCGAGGTTCAAAAAGGCCAAGTGCCAGGTATTTATTCTAAAATCTAGGCTATCACACTTACCTAATCTGATTTTTTCTGCTTGTTCCTGTAGTTCAGTTACAAGTGCTTTCATTCGTTCATAGTTTTCCTAAGTGGAGAACAAAACAGAATTTTAAATTCAACCACGAGTGACTATATTAATTTTTAATAAACAAAAAGAAGTACAAGACTAATTTCTCTTCCAAATCTAATTTTACCTTACTAAATACTGTCTCTGTATTGTCTTTAAAGTAGTAACATTTCTACCTATGTACTGGCTTCTCTCAAGCATCCCACAGCATTTAATAAAAATGCTTCACAAAAATTCTCACTGTGTTAGGATAGTAAAAGACTTAATTCTGAATTTAATTAAAATAGAACGACTCACTACAGAGGTGAAGTGCTATTTCTTAGATTTTGTTTATTTTTGGCATAGTTTTGTTTGCTTTTTAAATCTAATTTTGTAAAAAACGCATATTCAAATTAAGTGCTCTTATGACTTGTACCAAAGGATGAATGACCTAGGTCAAAGAGATTTTGGTAAACACTTTTTAGATTCTTGTTGTTTAGGTTGAACAAAAAGATAAAACAAAAGTTGTTTTTGTTTTGTCTTGGTTTGGTTTTTTGTTTGGTGTTTTTTTTTTGTTTGTTTGGGTTTTTTTTTGTTTGTTTGGTTTTTTT
>VWZT01012696.1:16857-35962 GCA_013397055.1 Pachycephala philippinensis | reverse complement strand
CTTGCTTGAAAGCTTTGCTATTCTTCAGCATTCCAGTTTTACTTACTTCGAAGTCAAGGCCCTTGTCTTTAGAGAGAGATAACACCGGGGAGTCTGATACGAAGTAAATTAAGCTCTATTCTAAAACAAAACCAGGCAACAATGACAATGCCCCTGTTAAACCACTCTCAGTCTACCGCTGTACCAGCAGGTCTGTGTGCACCCCAGTGGCACAGCCCAAGCGTCAGCCTTTCCTTTAGTTCACACTTCTGTTAGCTTAGTGTACCTGCAAGTATTTAAAAACCGCAACTGATACCTTTAAGAAATGGAAACACAGGTAATAGAAAATAATTTATTCACATAATTTACATACAGAATAGGACTACTTCCTTTGACACAGAAAGCTTATATGTGATGATACAGGGTGTTAGACAACTCTAAGCAAAGCAGTCTTATGCCACATCTTTGTAAAAATGCTACTCATAAGTATTGAGATTTCAACGATATTTTCTTACATCCTTCATCATTATAAAACTTTCATACACAAAACAGAACACAAAATTGTCTTATTTCTATTCAAATTAAATTTGTTCTTTAAAAAAAAATCCTCTAACAAAGTGCATGTTATTTGCTGCAAGGAAAAAGAAAGCATAGCCCCAATTAACAATGCAGATAAGGCACCATAAATCTTAGTAATGAAGTAGTTGTTTTTTTCCCCCTTGTAACATGAATGCAAGCTAAAATGTATGCAACTACATGTAGAATGATTATCCCCTCAGAACTCACTCAGAAGGTACTCACGGCAATTATTTCATAGCCACTCCCCAAGACTCTATTTTTAGGCTCTATGAGTGCAAGTGATATAAACATGCCACATGTATCAGGAAGTAAACACTTGCATACTTAATATCTACAAGATATACAATAGACAGAGTTACATGTATACATTAATCTCTTTCATAATGTTTACAGTAAAACAATACTTAGATAAACATTTCAAGTTAAACGGATTAGGCAAAGCACAAGATACCATCTGAACAGAAACTGTTGTTGGTGTTTTTGGAGGGTTTTTTGGGGGGTGAGGTGGGTTGATCAGATGCTTTCAAGTAAGTTACTCTACACTGGGACCACTAGTCCCTTTTCTATCACCTGAAGGAATACTGCTGCTAGCAACATTTCATTGGCAGAAGCCTGCTAACATACCAATTTGCAGTAACAGTAGCTTTATTCTGTATTTCTCCTCACTGATAAAGGTTCCTTCAGAAGCCTTACCAGTAACTTCTGAAAAGAAAAACATTCTCACACTTCATCAACTATTTCAAAATTAACTACATATTTATATTATTTACCTGTCCGTAAATGATTACCCAGTCCAAAGCTGATGATAGGTTTCTTGAGAGCATTAACAATACCATTTAAATATCAGTTTCACCTTCATAAAAAATCATTTTGCAAAAGTACCTCCTAGTATTAAGTAACGGGAGAAATTTTAAGACTACTCAAATCTACACACTCATTGTGCAAGCAGGAGTTTCAGACTAAATATTGAATCTTTCAGTGACCACCTGACTTCGAGAGTGCATAAACCTAATTACCTCATCAAGACAAATTTCTTGATGAGGTAAAAAAACTTAGACTAAAATCTAAAGCTACACCAGAATTTTATAGCAAGGTACAGTACAAGCAGACATGCAACATGAGAAAACCTTTTTAATTCACCTGCTTCAAAGCAGCAAATCCTCAAAACAGCAACATTGTATAGTCATGGTTTAAATCCAATCTCTTTGCCCTACTTTGCACAAGGGAAACCAAGGAAGTCAGCAAATATACAAACATCTACATGTAAAAACAAGAAAAGAAATTGTATCTATAGCTTTGTTTTCCAATTTAGAAGAAAATTAGCATTTACACTAGGAAACATCAATCTCTTCCTCCCAGTGATAAACAAGGTTGCAAACATTAACCTTATGTTATCGTCTTTTAGTAAACTGTGTTTTTAAGTTTTCAACACATTTTTAAGGAACCAATCCTATTGGGCTTTTCAGGTTAGTATCTTTTAAATTACGTGGTTAAAAAACTCTTACAAAAATACGTAATTTGGAGATTCTAATAAAAATACCCGCAGTACTTAACGTATGTATGCATGTATTTACTACACTACTTCCAGTATTTGCATTCTGATCTTCAGAGATTACGTTATACCCAAAAGGTTCATTCCTCCTTCTAACATAACATACTTCGCAAAAAGAAGTAAAGAACAGTACCAAAAAGCTTTAGCATTAAAATGGAAAAGGATACTTGTTGCCAGATTAAACATTATTTCATTGCACTTTTCTGTAGCATCGTCATGCACTCATTATCAGTGTCTAAACAAGTGCAACCATAAGCCAGCAGTCATTAGTCTGGTCCAATGACACCATTGTAGTGGTTTAGACTATTGTCAGCATGTTGAAAGTGCCCAGGTTGGTTCAGGAGGAATCCATTTCACCTTCATGGCATTAATTAACAAGAGTACTGTTATTGCTGGCTGACACTAAGTGTGGCATGATGAATATCAGAACAAATTTTAAGTTCTAAAATACACTTTTCTTGTTGCAGTATATTTTGTGATCCTAGGTCTTTATAAAACCCATTTGCTATTCTGAATCATCCACTTCCATAAAGATGTCACTGAAAAAGTACTCAGAGATTTTGGTTGGCTCTCCTTCCTTCTCTTGATCTTTAGCACAGAGAGGTGGCTTCTCAGATGAGTTGTTACTTGGAACCTAATAAAACAAGAAAAGATTGCTCTTAACAGTCTGCATCGGTGTGTACGTGTAAATATTTTCACATACATATGTGCACTTGAGCTTTTTGGAGGGCTATTTTATTTATGTAGGAAGTTTTGACCAAAGAAAAAAAAATCAGAGTTTATTGAAAATGAGAAACAAATAGACATCCATGCAGAGAAAAATCAACTTAGTTCCCTTACAAGTTTCCTACAAATGCACAAGTCAGGATTTGTTGACCAGAGCAGATACCACTCTCAAAACATGAATGCTACAAGCCCATCTACCCACTCCTGAAACAACTAATTCTCTGCTCTTCATCCCTCAGAAATGCATGGGTGTTCAAAATTAAACTCATACCATAACTGCAGAATCAGCAGCTACATGCTCATGTTCCACAGATGATGAAGTAGAGGGAAAGGAACAAGATTCCCTATCATCTTTAGTGGATGGAGTGGGCTTTTTCAGACTTCGTTTTGGAGTCACAATTCGAGGCTTTTGGATCTTCCCTCTATTCCCTTTGGTATCTTCTGCAGATTCAGAATTACTTTTTTTGCAAATTAAAGATAAAAATCCCAACGGTTTTCGTCCACCCCTATTCAAAACAAATAGAGTCAGGATGTCATAGGACTGCTCCATAAAAGGAAGACGTAAATGGTATTGCAGGAGTCCAACTCATTACACAGGAAACAAACACACACCTACAGGACATATGAAAATTCTAAGGAAAAAAACCAAAATGTCATCCTGAGACAGGCTTCGTATTACTGAAAATGCTGTTACAAGAGTTTTTTTGAACAGTCACAGAGACTCTTGACAGTTTTCAACCCTGTGAACAGGAACCTACTATTTGCTGCTAATCCACGGCCTGGAACAAGCTACCAGACTTTCAGAGAGTGGTTCCAAGAAGGATGGAGACACACTCCTGAAGAATAAACTGAAAATTCTGAGTGTCCTTCACGTAATCAATGGGAAAAGAAACCTGATTCCCAAGGATGGGGCTACAGCAGACTGTCTGCTGCAGGGTTTTAGCCTCCTTACAGCATCAAACCCCAACCAGTGAGCTTATGGAAGTCATGGCATGGAGGGAGGTACACAAAGCATTAACTTTTCATGTCGTTAAGAGTTTAAAAATTAGAAAGTAAGCTTTAAGGCAAGGATTCTGATGTTAATGCATCACTATCCAATCGCTGTGGATGTCCCAAGTACAAATAGCCAGTACTGGTACTCACACAAGCATAATGAAAAAGTATATGACAGATTAGAAGAGGCCTGCAGAGCATTACAATCAAAATAATTGGGCGCAGGAGCAACAGAGAGGAGAAACTCAAAACATTTAAACAAACAGTACAGAAAGGTATATTTAAAACATCAAGTCAGTACATAGGTAAGAGGAATATCCTCTGAGCTGCCAAGATTGAAACTCCTTTGGGAAAATGACTTAAGTTAGTCCTAAAAATCCAGTGTGCTCAGTACTGTACCAGTAACACATCTTACTGGCAGGACAAACACCAGAACAAGTGAATGGGTATATATATCTCCCAACGTAAGACTCACCTATGGAAAACAACAATTATCCTAAGTTCCTATCACAGCCAATGGATGTCTGCCTGACAAGAGGCATCTATCAATGTCTAAGTAGATACACAATACCCCAGCTGATCAACTCACTAAGTAAAATGATGCAAATTTCAAAACAGACAGTTTGATCCTTTCTAATTTGCAGGAGAGTATAGATATTGTAACTATTAGCCAGGCAGGTCATAAACAATGGTACTGAAAAAATGTCAACATAGAAACAAGATCTTTTTTTACAGAACAAGCTGACAAAACATTATTGCAATTATTGCATACCTAGGTAATGGAGTTTTTGAAGATGATGCCAGGCTTCCAGTATGTTCCAACTGTGCAGATTCACGCACATTCTCCTGCTTTCTTTGTCCACTTATTTCTGCTTTTCTGTTAGAGGTTAATTTAGACATAACCTCCTCTTCCTTTTTGGATGCTGGATTCTCAAGCGGTGCTTCCCCTAAGCTCTCCAAAGTCTCAAGCTGGCTTCTCTCAGCCAGTTGTGACATAGACTCAGACACCAACACAGAAGTAAGTACTTTTTCCTTTGCTGAAGACTCTGTTTTTTGAAAAGGATTCCCTGTAAAAGGAATTCAGAGTCAAAGACTTCAGTGATAACACAAGAGCCCAGAAATTGCATGTGATATTAAGATGGCTTGCACCATTACAACAGAAGGGCTGTTGTTTACTCTTTTTTGTCCATTTATTTTTATAAGTCACCACTACAAATTAAAAGTTCATGGTCTACTTTTAAAGCCTATAAGATCATACAGATGTTATGGGGAAAAGCTGGTAGAAGTGTGGTTTTAAATTTTATAGCACAATCTTCCACCTCTCATCCTTTACAGCACACTACAGAACTTAATCTAGTCATCTAGCTGTTTAAGCTTCTACAACTTCCCTTAGAAGTCTTTTTCAGAGCCAAAATTGCAGTTCACCAAGCCCTTCACAAGCTCACATCACTGAAGATTGCATTGTCAGCAATTCTGCTTTTTCTCTGTTTCTTCAGAGGCAGATTAAGCTCCCAAACAATTACATACTTTTTTAGTATAAATGCAAGACAAAATAAAAATAAATTGTTTTGGCATAGTGTGGTTAAAATGCCAGATAATACTTTTGATTATTAGTGCTCTTTAACAGGAGGAAATACTTGCTTAAGAGAAGATAACATGTTTAGACAAAAAACCCTCTCAAATTTCACCAATAAACTAGCTACAGCAATGCTTTTAGAACCATTATTAAATTAACAACATTTATGTACAGCACACCTAGATTACAGCAGAAAACATGGAATGGTGGTATTAGTGTAGTACCAGGAAAATCTGTTTCTACTTTTATATTAGATGGCCTCAGACAGAACTATTTAGCATGACAACCAGTATTAAGTTGTGATGTGTTTACATTCATTATACTTTGGTTTACAAGTTTAAGTGTACCTACCAGAAGTTATCACTGGCACTTCTGTGGATTTAATTGAATAACCCTGTATTTAAAAAAGAAGCAAAAAAGGTTTTTATACTGCTCTCACTACAGAAGAGACAATGAAATTGATAAACTCATATCACACATGCACAGTTCTAAGAGCAGGGCTGATACAGAAGACAGTGCAGCATCATTCATCACTTAACTCATTTCCTGAGCAGGCTTTTCAAGGTGTTCTTATGACAAATGACTCAAGACAAGGATATTGAGATAAGAGATCAAAGAAGGAAGAAGACTGTTATCCAGCCCTTCCTAGAAAAGCCCTCTGAATCATGTGGGGCATTACCACCCATTCCTACACACTGTACAGTCTTTGCCCACTTACAAAAATCAATGGTAGTCACTGTCACAAGATTGGTCATATTGTAAAAAAGCACAGAAGGAAGCTGGAAAGACAATGGCTTGTTTTCACTGGCAGCTTGTTCTTTTAAACTCAGTATCTGCTATGTTAAAAATCAATAGGAACATATCTATCTAACTGCTTCTTGATGTAACAGACACAACACAGATTCAAAACATCATTCAGTGAACCTAGACCGTCTGCCAGTCATCCAATATACACCCAGAGTTTCCCCTCCTGCAATATCATTGTCTGAAGGGTGATGCAGAATGAACCAAGTAAGACATACTACTGGTCTGTCTTCTAGGAAGTCAAATTAAAAAAAACTGAGAGCCTACAGATTCTCAAAAAACTCTAATACTAAATAAATGAACATCCAAAACCTCTTGTAATTTCAAAATTAAAAGCAAACTATAGGTGTTGATTTTCCTTTTAAGTTTTATAGGCAGTACCTATTTAAGCAAGTGATTAAAAAATTAAAATTTTAAACATAGATTTATGGCATTAAAAAAAACCATAATTAAAATGCTTTATTATGTGTTATGCATCTACCCCATGCATGAAAACTCAGCAAATTATGATCTCACCTTATAAGTGGCTTCCAGGTTATCTTCCACCGCAACAGCAGATGGAGTTTTCTTGGAAGGAGGAAAATCATTCTCTTCAAGCTCCACAGCCAATCGTTTTTGGGCTGTCTGCAACGTTGGAACAGGGTCTACTGATGCACTCTCTAGTTGTTTGGTTTCCATACTGCTGTTGAAAGGTGCAGCGACTTCACCAGCTGCAGTTGTCAAGGATCCGATGCTGTTTACATATAAAGTCATTATGTGATTACAAGAAGCCAAAATTTACTTTGTATAAGGTTTCTGTATGGAAATTACACATGAATCTATGGTGATACTCTTTCTTGCTTTATGTCAATATTAACTTCAAATGTACCATTTACTACCTATAAACATTTGTTGTGCTATCTGGAGTTAGTTTTTCTAGCCATAATTGAATCTAGTTATTTTAGCTCTTCTATTTGAACTCCACTTGGTCTTTTCAGAAGTAAAAATATGGCAACTTATTAACTGCCCTAGAAAATGCTAAAATACAGTATTATTTATCTGCACAGTTGAACCCCACACGCTGTATGATCTCAAAAGACATACAGACATATGTAAGACATACAGAGAAGCAGCAGAGACCAGGAAAATAGGGTAAAGCAGTATGAGAACAGCAAGACAGAACATGTAGTCTAACTCTGCCTGTCAGCTATTCTGTTTATCATCAGTAGTTCCACAGAAGCTAGAATTCTTACACTGTGTAGCCAACATTCACTCAAAGACCTATCCTTTCAATAAAGGAATGATACTAGGATCTGATATCACAGGGCAAGATTCTCCACAATTATGTGGAATTGCATCACATCGCTAGTTATGATCTGAGGACTTCCATTAGTATAGTATTAGGGTTTGGGGGTTTTTTACTACTTTGCAACGACTCTGTTCTTCAGAATGTCTTTTTCCTCTGATTTTTTTTCTCTCCCAAACGAAGAGATTTAGTTCAACTGTAATGTTGACATAACAATTTTGTTTCACTGCATTAAGAGGTACTCTTTGTAAAAGAAATTCAAACCCTTTTGGATTGCAGTAGACAAACCAGCTATTATTCTTTTGAGTAATTAATCAGTGTTTTCATCTTGTCTGCCTTTTGAACATAGCACAAACTCAAAAGAATGATGTAAGAATTTATATCTACTCTTTATCATGTTTTCCAGGAGACCATCTACATGAAAAATCTGGAAGAGCAATTAATAAATAGCTACTCTACAAAACTGTTAAAGTACTGTAAAAACACAAACATGCTTAGATTTTTTCATTTCAATTGCTTTGCATTGTAAGTATCCATGGCAAAATAAGGCGCAAGCTGGACAAATGACTTCTAAAAAGGAAGACTTACTCTAAAGGATAAATCAGAATTAAAGTGACACCAAAATCCCAGCTAACTAAAACACTAACCTACGGAATCTTCCTCAAATCTGATTAGAGCCCTTTTTACTTTCTTAATTCTCTAACCAGTCCGTCAAAATTACTTCCTCTTGCATTTCTTCTTTTGAGAAGTTCTAATCTGTACTGCACATTCAGGGAACAATCAAGGTACACAAAAAGTGTTTCACTTAGATAAAAAAATAAAGAATTTACCTCTCCATTTCAGTCACAGTTGTTTCACTTCCATGTATTGGGCTGATAAGTATTGGGGCTGGTAGTACTGGTTCTGAAGTTTGTTCCAGCATAACAGATGCATCAAACTCTTTTGAGTCAGCTGGGATTTCCACCAATGTTAAAATGAATGTCTGTTCTTCCTCTGGACATCTATGATAATCATCCACTACTAAAATTTTTTCAGGGAAATAAAGAAATAATGAAAAACTATTAATCAAATATGAAGTTACGCTGTTCTCTTCATGCCCTCCCTACATGGAGTACTGAAATTTTAGGCACTCCTTTCTCCATGGAAAAAGGCACCTGGCATATTCTTGAGACAATAAGTTTCCTGTCTTAGATGAGATCATCATCTCCTGGTGCCTATTCACTGCAGTGGAATCCTGAACACCATTCAGAATGAGGAATATTAAAAATGCCTAGTAATGACCAAGATTTTTAAACGGGTGTTCTAGCATTAAAGAGCAATTTGCAGTTTATTTAAACTTGTGTCATGGTGGTCAAATGGCCCTCTGTCTTTAATTGCAACTCTCAGGTATTAAGAGTTACTTCGTTAAATGGCAGATGTCTGCTGTTTTGAAGGTAAACACAGGATTTTTCCCCTCACTGAGGATTGGCAGAAGAGGCTCTGAGAAGCATAGTCTTGAATTTAATAGATGAAAAATACAAATAATTTAGTCAACAACCAGACATTAATAGATAACTGCCAACAGTCATCTGTTAGAATTTAAGGAACAAATGCTTGCAGTTTTCAAAAGATGGAAAACAACAATGGTACTCCATTATTTAAGACAGCTCTCAATGATGTAAAGCTGTTATTCCAACCTCAACTTGCTTGCGTTCTTCATCTAATTGAACATGATTTAAGATGCTTCATCCCAAGATTCTTGCAATAACAGAGCATAGCAACAGATGTCTAAGAAGAAGTATTAGCCTGATCTTTTGCACAAGCTCATGAGTTACAGCTTTGGACTGCAGTTTCCATGTAAAGTAAGTTTTCTGGGCTTCTGTCACTGTGACTATCCCATATGTTAGACAAGTAGTGGTGCCAAACCAACTGCATTTCAATTTGTTCTAGGGAAAAGCAGACATCCCCTTCATAACTTTCATCACACCTGATCAGTTAGGCATTAATCTGTTGACTCAGTACTGCTAAAGAAAGAAGTTGGATTGTCTTACTTAATACTTCTCCTCTTCTTCTTTCTCTCCTGCTCCACACTTGCACAGTACAGCCCTCCTACTCACACAACTCTAACAACAGCATTCACTCGACAACTTCATGAGCAACTACAGCTCACTAAGCCAGTGGAAAACTACACGGCTTCTCTCCCTCTGTCGTGTTCAGTTTTTGATGGGTGAGTCAGAGGTGCATACAGGGCTCTAAAAACTGCTATACCTACCACAAGATAAGCAGCAGGAGCTCACAACAGGGAAAAGAGACCAAGTTTCCCTTCCACTGATATTTAAACTTAATGAAGGGCCATTCAAAAAGTTCCCAAGTCTAGTTTCTGTTAACAAAATGTAATGACAAGAGGCTAGGGAGGGGAATGTCACTGTGCTGTGGATTATTATTAACACATTATTTGTACTAATGGAATAGATTGATTAATCATGTCAATGAAATTTTTCTTTTTTAAATGAAAATTTTAGGTTTTTTATTATTTTAGTAACTCCAAGATACACAAATGTGGGCTTTTGCTAAACTTTGAATATTAGGACATTGTACCTGAAGTTTCTTCTGTGATGCTTACACAATATTGTTGAGCATCCTGATTACAAGCTTCATTCTAGAAACAACAATTGAAAGAAAACAGCTTAATAAATCTGGGAAATAACTGTAGGAAACAGGAAAAAACAAAGAATGTCAGATGCCGACGAGCTAAAAAATCTAATCACACCATCATTATTGCATGTGTCAGTTTTCACTGCTAGCTGTTCTAGGCTGAAGACTATTAGCCTGACAAGGACAAGAAACACTGGGGAAATAAAAAATTCATACACAGCTCGTTGTCTGTATTGATGGTTTGTCAAAATAAATTTATACTTCCTACAGCACAACTCTGTCAGAGATGACTCACACAATAAATTGTTCAGTAGCACTAAGAAAGCAGATTCCTACAACGCTTAACAAACCACTGAATGCCAAAGAAAAACACCAAGCTCTGCAGCTCATTTACCCTTTTATGGCTTGTCCCTTTGCCAAAACCAGGAATAATCTACTGCAAGTTGCCTTTTCTCATACTCTCTGGCAGGCCAGGAAGAGGCACATCATTCTTGGACATTGCTCTAATATGAAATCAGCCTTGACACATCTGTGTCAAACGAGCTTCTGTGCATCAGCTGTTCCACCGTAACTACGTGCTCACTGATCTCAGACAACACTAGAAATCCTGAGGGAACTGCGAATGAACCTTTCTCTCACGAAGAAATAAGGTAACTCTCATTTATACTAGAACATGGATACACAAACCACGGCAAAGAAATGGACATGAAAGACATAGTGCTTGACCATGACAATAGACATGATTGTGATATAAATGATACAGATGTATGTAAAAATATGCAAAATTTGTATATGTCGTATAATAACATGCATATAAAGGTCTTAATTGTTTTTTAAATAAATGAGAAAGAGCATGACAAATGCAGGTTGTTTTAAACCAAGCAAATGAAAGTAACATTTTTACTTTGTTTTAATTTAAACAAATATAACAGAAAGAGGTCACACTAAATGGATATATGAATCCTAGGTAACTTCTTCCATCAAGACTCCTTAAAAATTCCTCACAATTTTGCTAATGCATATCACTTATTGCTGAAGTGTTCTAAACAGAGTTTGCAAAGATTAAATTTGTCTGAAAGATTGTTTGGATATACCCCTGCAAAAAATCAAGTTTCTTTTACCAGCTGAAAGACCAGTTCCAGTACATTTACACTGAAAACCTCTTTCTTTACAGAATTTCAAAAACTGGACGCTTCTGGACTGTAATTAAGTTCTTTACCTGAGTCAAGTTGACTGGACATACATTGTGCTCAAGAGGACAAGGACTTTGTCCAGGGAGTTCATCCACAGAACTTGGATTTGGATAATCCTCTAGTCCAAGGTGTGATTTTTCAGGTTTCGGTGATATAGGTAGAGGTCTTAAATCTCCTGAATTTTCACAAGCATCTCTTATCTGCTTTTCTGTTCTGCAAGGTATGTATCTAGTTAATTTGAAACCAAATGAAGATACCCTGTGCACATGCTGAATTTGGTGTTACAATTTATTTAATATGAGGCGTATGTAATTACAGGGAAACAAAGCGCCTGTTTAAAAACTACATCATTCTACTAAACAGAAACCATAATCTTTCAACAGGTCTACATGAAAAATTTCAGGGAAAGGCCTCTGTAACTCCATTAGTGGAAACATTTCTACTGAAAGAACAACCAAGCAGGAAGCCTTTCAAGCTCCTTAACATTTCTAAATGAATCAACTCCTTAACATTTCCTTGCAGTTTCATGAAAGACAGTTAAGCAGCAAGGTAATTACTAAGTTCTGAAGTAGCAAACTTAAGTTCATGTTCTACCTCCAAAAGCTGTAGCACAACATGCAAGGGAGGAAAACCTAAACTGTACACTATCTGTATAAACATACAGAGTGTCCGTGAGCACACTGTTTCCATTACAGATGCATGCTACACCTGAACTTCAGCTGCGTATTTTAAGAGACAGTAGGAATAAAATCAGTATTAAACGATGAGTTTTCCTACCTCTCAGTTTTGTCTACTTGCTTGGTAAGTTCCATACTTCCAGTTGCAAAGTCATGAAGAACTGAAGAATCATCTGCAGCTGGTCTGACTGGTTCTAGTTCCACCGTCTGCATTTCTGCAGCACCCCTCAGGGTTGTAGGATCTAAGTTTTACAAGAATAAAAATTAAAATAATGTCTTTTTAATCTGCAGGTGTATATATACATACTAATATTACTTTTTACATATAATCTTGTATATATCAAAATTTTGTAGTATGTTTACATAGACACATATACATAAATGTGCACATGTATACTTGTGTCTTATGTAAGTAAGGCACATACACATATCTCATCTTGCCTTTCATATCTTGTGCATTTTGCCAGTGATATGAAGATAATTAAGAGTTTGAAGACTACCTTTTTTGCAACTATTTTTTCTATTTAAGAATAGAAAACCAGTTCTTTCTTTCTATCTCCTCTTCTACTTTTAATGGAAGGAAAAGACAGTAATAACAGGAAAAAAGTACAGAGTATTGGACTGTATTTCTGTAATTGGCAGTCCAGTAATTTAAGTGCTTTCCAGGTAACTTAATGCCTGCAGAAAAAATTGCTACTCAAATTTCATTTAATTTTATACTGAAAGGTATATTTATGCATAAAACTATACCAAAAATGGGTACCCTACGTTAAAATGGTGATGTATCATCTGTGAACATGAATGGAGAGTGAAGACTTTCAGCTTTGTTTCATTTCATGAATAGATGTGAATCTATCTGAATAAACATTTTCAGAGCCCTAGGATAAGAAACAGGCTTACCAGTTTGAATTTGCTCTAGTTGCTCCACAAGTACATTTGTGTTAAGTAACTCCCGCATTATGTTTTCATTGGACCTCAGTATTCCAGAGGTTGGCTCAGGCTCCAGGTGTCCGCCTCCTGTCAGTCTCATACTATTCACCACAGGCAAAGAGCTATCATTGCAAGTAAAAGGAAAAATGTCTTCAATAGAGTTCTTTATTTTTGACAGTTAGTGAAGAGAAGATATAAGGGATATGGGGTAGATCAGACAATAAAGACCTGAAATGCAGGCCTCAACTGGCAGAGAAGACAGAAAACTATTTAGCAGAATAAAAAAAAAATTAAAATCATCTGCAAATTGAAACAGACAGGTATGCTGCAAACTAGAATGCTTCCAATGTAAAGGAAGAAAAAAAAAGAGTAATTGAAATGTTTAAATAACAGGAGAGGATCAGAAATCTAATACATATCACACAGCAGTAAGTTCTGGTTTAATAATATAATTAAACTGGATGCAAAATGAAGTATCTTTGATTATCATTTTTCAAAGGGTATAATCTCACAGTTTGTTCAAGCAATCAACAAGTTAAATAATCTTTCAAATAATACATGATCACCAGCAGATGTTTCTCTGGAAAAGTGTCCAATTAAGCCGTCTCGTAATTCACAAACACAGAATTATAAAAAATCAATCACTAAAAACCATAAGGATAGAAGATCAACTGGTTTCTTGCCATCCCTTTGCTCTAAATCTTTGATCTACACCTCATAGCAGCAGTGACACTTAAGCAATTTATCTTGGTCTGATTACTCTAGGAAAAAGAGCTTGGTAATTAACAGTGATCCAGTACAACGTAGTCTGCATATTTTATTCTCCCCCCACTTCCCCAGGTAAACTTAATTTCATGAGACAAAAACTAGTTGGAAATCCCCAAATTACATACAAACACCTCATGAAAGTCATACAAAGGAGGCAAAAGGACTTTTTGCAGATTACATACCAAATTAAATAAACTGAGAAACCTTTACTACAGCAAGACTGCTTGCAGGAAAAGAACCTAGCAAAAGTAAGCAGTGTCAGAGGATCTCTCTCACTAAAGAAAATGAAGCAGTAATTTAACCTGGTATCAGTAGCATCCTCCTCTGAATATTCTTCTACACTTATTCTTGTGCCAGTGATTTGATTCTCTACGCTGATGTTGTTTCCATCCTCAGAAGGCAGCAATTCCTTGATGGAAGTGTCTGAAGCAAGCAAATATTGACTAGAAGTTCTGTTTTCTTTAGAGTAGGAGTGAGTTACAAGGCTATCAGCCATGTCCAAGACATCTTGAGCCGGCGCCATGGGTGTCCGTTCTGGTTATAACAATAAACAGAATGGGAAAACTTCATTTAAAACACTCAGGTTTGGCATGTATAAAAAGCTATATAACTTCAAGCCTCATTTAACACAGTTTGTATTTTCCAAAGACACAGATTCAAATTCCAGATTAATACAGTCCTAAGAGAACACCTTTGGTAGTAAGAACACAAAAACTAACATTCAACCAATGAAAACAGATAATAAATGCTACACAAAATCTATAAAACCCAGGTAATTTCACATTGTATCTAGTTAGGGTGAAAAGGCTTTCAGACCTTCACATTAAAGATCTGAAAAAATCACTGAAAGTTACAGTCATTTAAGCTTGATCCCTTTCTTTTGTCCAGTTTATGTGACCAAATCAATTCAAACACGTACTTCCTAAAACAGGTCGCAGAAACGATTTTCTAGCACTGATGCAGTTGGCAGTATTCAGCAGGGTGCCTGCCTTTTTCCAGCCACCCTGCATTGGCTAGACTCACTATGTGTTACAGTGTGCCAGGACTCAAAGCATAAAAGATTCTTGACCTCCTGCTATGCAGCAGCGTGTGGAAGAGCTTTGCAGCCACTGCTCCATCCCTCCTTAGGTGGACTCAGGAAGCACAAGAGCAAGGCTTTGTCCCATAAATCAGATCATACCTTCAGAGCTTGTTTTTAACTGGAAGTTTGGATCACCCATTGCAAGCAAAGTCATAGCAGCTTCAGTGCTTCCATCATTAATTCCTGTGAAGTTGTACACATACATTAAAAATCACAAGCGTATTAACCAGAAATCCACTTACCCATATTCAAAAAGTATTTGACACTACCACCAATACAGCAAAGTACATATTTTTCAAATTGACCTTATTTATGGCTTAAAATGCTTGTAGACAAGCAGCCATTCTCATCCAGCAAATTCAAACTACTGTTAAAACACTGAGCAGCAACATGACTGCCTTTAATGGTGTACTGGATACAGGTGGCAAGGTGCTGGCAGCAGGAGGGCTGCCCTGGACACAGCCAGTTCCAGCTGACCCACTGCAGGACACAGCTGAGCCTGTCAGTCAAGACAGTGGCACCTTTGGGAAATATATTTTAAGAATGGGGAAAATGTATATACTGGTAGCAAGGTAACAGGAAATACACGAACAAGATGGTTTCATACCTACCTTTGTCCGCATCTGGATTCTCATGTATGGCTGTTTCCTAAAATACAAAGAAAAACAGTATCAAAGTTCTTTATAAAATGACTCTGTAATTTTTATTTGATGCTTACACGTAAATTCTGTGCCCACAGGTTACCCTGGTTTTAAGGCTAACAATGTTTATTAAGTTTTCCCACAGCTATGCTTCATATCTGTGTGGGACAGATCTAAAAAGCAGTCTAAAAAGCTACAGGTACGTTCAGACATGGCAACTAGAGACTGCTGAAACAGCTTTGTATGAACAAAAGACATTCTTATAGCTGTTGAGGTGCTTACTTTTTCTTCCCTCTGTACTGCTGGCTGGATAGATGCACAAGAAAGACTTTCAGCATCAGCAGCCACCTGCACATCTGGGATATTCACAGGTATTTCCAGCTGTAAAAATAATTTTACAGGTATTTCAGTTCATCAGATGCAAAAGAAAATCTGTCAAATGCAAACTTTTATCAATCTCACATATTTAACAGATATTCACCATCTAGAGGGATCCTTCGCAAAAGCCATACCTTCTGATTTGAGAAGGAAGCAGTGGTATGAACAGGAGGCAGAACTGGTAGTGCTACCTGTAGCTTAGTGGAAACATCAGACAACCTGAGGCCTTGTTTCTAGTCACTCATTTCTCCACCAAACTAAGTTATGTAGCTGAAATCTTTTACAGTGACTGTTTATCTCAAATGCGTTTTGTTAGTTTTCACTCTTTTTCTGCTTTTTAAGTCTTCAGGAAAGAAAAACAGTTCACACTTATTTCCAAAGCCAGATAGGGAATAGATATACAGACACATAGAAACACACCCACTCATCATTTTACCTATTTTTGTTTCTTCTTCAGCACTGTGTTTTCACTGACAACCACAGACATTTGACATTTTCAGAAATGAGGACTTGAAATTTGACAGAAAGAGTACGATATTTCCAGTGAAGTTCTCCCAAAAAATACTGCTCAATCTGGACTACTCTCAAAGGCTGGCACTTTTTACAGATACTTTTTACTGGCCTATTTAAATTCAGGTCCTCTAACCACATCCCTCACTAGTACTCCTGTCTCCTCTCCTAAGTGTTAAACCAGGCAACTTGGTTGTCACCCCGACACATAATATATATTTCACATCTCAGAAATCAAAGATTCAGCAAAAGTTTCCATGCAGCAACTTTGCTGCCCATTATTACTCTAGAGACCCCCTGGTGTTTTGACTGAGCTTTAAATTATTCTGCTGTTTCACCTGGAGAAAGAAACAGTGTGATTAATTCAGGAGACAATAAAAAGCAGGATTTCAGTGGGCGAAGAGAGGAAGAGGACCAGCAGCAGTACTAAGCAAAAAAGCACTAGAAAGCAAAAAAGCACTAGAAAGCAAAAAGCACTGAAGTGAATGGAAAGTAGCAATGACAGGGAAAAAAACAGAAAAATGTCTGAGCCTTTGAACACAATCCCTTCCAAGGCCTAGAACAGAGTCCACTGTTCCCAAACCTCCACAGTTCCCTGACACCAAAAAATGTATGCCATTTCCCCCGTGGTGATTGGTCTAAGTAGATACAATACCATGTGTTGCTACAGTGTTTACTGTAGCACACTCAAGTTTAATACAGTCTAAGGGTGCACATGAAATACAAGCCTGCACTCCAGGCGTGTAAGTTTACAACTCTACAAATCATCTATGAAAGAGTAAAAATGCATAATATTTGAAAAAAAAACTAACAAAGATATAGATGGTCTCTCACTGACAGCATCAGGGACTGGGGCCCATTGATCTTCCCCTGCCAGACAGAGCAAGAACATCCTTAAGTGGACTGCATCCCATGGAGAACCCACACTGGGAGCAGGGACAAGGGAGGAGTGGATTCCAACCTATCACCAAACTCTACTGCAGGAACCAAGGCAACAAGGGCTGGGGATTTTAATGGATATACATTTAAATTTTTTAACCCATCATCTGAGTTGTACATTACAGTAAGAAGAACATGAATCAAAGGAAAACAGGTCTCACAAGAAACTAGGCAAGTACGGCTGTCACTGACCTGAGCTGGCTTTGGTACCCAAAAACTCAACACAGCACGCCACCTCTTCTGAGCAACCATATAATACATGGAGCCCAAGGCATGGATTAAATAACTAAAAAGGCCATTTGATGGACATTTTAAGGTGGGGGGCAGGGCACTGACCAAAGGAATGACAGCCATATATTTATCATAGAACAGAGAGAAGCTGTGGCTAATAAGGATGTACTGGATAGTGTAAGACCTGGGCCTGATACAAATGGTATGAAATAAAGAGTGAAGATTGTACTAGGCATGGCTGGGATATATATGCTGTCTTTTGGATTTATAACTACAACAGTGTTGGTAACACACCGGTGTTTTTGCTATTCCTGCACAATGTCAAAGCTTTTTTCCTATTCTTTTACCCAGCAAGGAGGCCAGAGGGTAAGCAAAAGGTCAGGAGAGCACACAGCTAGGACAGCTGACCCAAACTGAACAAAGGGAAATTCTGTATCATATGATAATATGCTCAGCAATAAAAGCTCAAGGAAAGGAGGGAGCAGGCCATTTGTGGTAAGGGCATTTGTCTTCCAAAGTTACTCTTACAAAGATTGAGGCCCTGCTTTCCAGGAAGTAACCTGACAGTGGAAGGTAGTAAACAAATTCCTTATTTTGCTTTTTTTTTACACACCAATTTTCCTTCATGTATGTAACTGTCTTTATATCAACAGAGAAATCTGACCCTCCTTCTAATTTCTCCTTGTCCCACAGGAAAAGGGAGTGAGCACGCAGATGTGTGTGTCTGGCCGCTGGTCAGGTCAGCCTACCTGACAGTTAAAAGTGTCTTGGCAAGGGGGGCATGACACACAGAAACATTTTTGTCATACCCTTATTTCCTAACATTCAAACATGAAATTGAAGTGCTCCATTTGATCCATCTTGGGCCTCAAAACACATGGGTAAGCATTGAGTCTGGGCCTATATTCAATCCCAATAAACGAACTGGTGAGTACCCTGCAGACCTAAATACAGTTTGTAAACATAATTACATAACTGGATTTTAGGCTGGTGCAGCATTAAGTTCAAAACCAACCGTATGTGCCAAGTAACATCCCTGCTACTCTCAACACCATTCTTACCTTGAACTCAGGAAAAACCCAAATACTCAGAGATACAAACAGAATAAAATATTTTAAAACAATCTGAACAAAATTATATATGCAGAACCCAGCTACACAATACCTCCTCCATGGTTTCCTGTATCTGCATAGGAATTGGTTTCGGAGATCGAAGACCTATAGGAACAAACACTGGAGCCTTGTTTACTTCCTCTGGTGCAAAGCATTCATCTTCATCATCAAGTTCAAAGTCATCTGCCTCCGTATCCTCCTCCTCTTCAGAAGCCCGAAGGGTGACAAAGGTTATCTTTGAACTTCTGGGTTCCTTCCCAGATTTTCTTCTCTGTGTAGTTTTCAAACTTTTGCCTCTGGTAACACTCAGTGTAGCACCTTGCCTTTGATTCCCCTTCTCACTGCAATCAGCTTCACATTCAGAGGCAGAAGAAGTAGCAGCTTTTGGCTCCAACACATGTTCTGGCAGTGCTGTCCGTTTTGATGGTCTCCTGAACTGCCCTCTAAAGTACAGAATAAAAACAATGAAGTCCGAGACATTTCAAAAAGAGGGATACTACAAATTAAAACAAACTCA
>VWZT01012696.1:0-16824 GCA_013397055.1 Pachycephala philippinensis | reverse complement strand
AAAAGTTATCATTGTGACCAACAATGCAAACTATTTACTTCTTAGTAGTGACAAATAAGCATTTAATCAGAAATTTAATTTCTTCCTGTGTACATAAAGTACTGATTGTAAATGTGTATTAAGCAGTTTCAGAATGCTAGAAATCTTCACAATTAAACTTGCAAGATACAGAATTCTTTGATTAGGAAAGTATGAAATAATTTTAATTCTGAGGGATGTGGAAGTCACATACTTCTTATGTTATGTTTTAAGACAACTTCTAGTTGTCTTTTGCTAAAGCTACACTAGAAGCCTCAAACTGTGATACTTTAGTTGATCAGACTATTGTTTACAAACTGACACTGTTAGATGATAACTACTTATCTGCTTTGGTTTCTCAGACAGCATTTTATCAAATAATCAGTTAACTACTGTAGCCTTCCTCAAAATCATGGGCATAACCACTTTGAGTATCAAAAGTAATTAAAAAAGTCCCTCACAAAACATCCTCCTTGGTAAACTGGTGGGGAGTGGAAGCAAATGGCAGCAGAGGACACTTCTAGCACAAAGTTTCTCTTTAGGTTAATCCCACAATCCCTGAGCCCCCAAATATGGGCACTCTCAAGTCCTCCCCTACAAAATCAGGAATTTCTGTTGAAACTGTAGGATGGATTAGTGAGAGTGCTGGCTGTGTTCATTTTATGAGAATACAAGCAGGGTAAGAGACATAGGGATATCTGCACGCATCTGCTAAGTTCAGATGGAAGACACAAGGACTGACATGCTGCATACACCCATGTGTACAGAACTACAGCCAATAATTATCAGTCAGCTGAGTTTACAAACCAAAACAGTAGTTTTACCTTGTGAGATTGTCCGAAAGCTTTTCCTGAGAGGCAGAAAGCTGAGAATCATCATCTTGTTCTACTTGACTCTCACTCACTGACGATATCCCTGGAGACTGGAGTGTAATGTCCTGCCTGATTTTCTTACAAGATGTTTCTTCAACATTCTCTGCAAAATTGTGTTTCCTTGTAGCTTCTGAGAAGGATGCAGCTTCCACTATATTACTGGAATTTTGCTGAACAGAGGAGATAATTATGACCATATTAAGTGCTAAACATTTATAACTGGTTTTGGTGACTTAAAGAACTTAGTTTGAAGATCTTGAGAATGTGCCCAGCTCTCATCTCTGATAACTCAGGACATTTTTCCTCATTGTCTTTAATTTTGGGTTCTATAGCAGAGGTGTCATTAACTGGCATTATCTACGATGCCTGAACTCCCAGTGCTGCTGGTAGTTAATAGACCAAGACCATGCTCAATTTTTCAAGAGTACCAACTCTTTAGAAGCTGGAGAGATGAATCATTTTCTAAAGTTACCTATTAATTTAAAGAACAATTTGCAGGAAGGAAAATTCTTTTTCTTGCCTTGGGAACAAACTAGGAAGAAAAAACTATCATACTTCATATAAAAGCATTTAAATATTGTCCAACATAGACAAACATCAGCAATCACAGTTCATCAGTTATGGATACTTGGCAAAAATAATATGTTAACTAGAAGATTTTAGTCATTCATACAGAAAATAGGGAACACTAGATAAACTTAACTCAGTTATCACAGCATTAGACAGAGATGGAACTATTCTGGGCTAAGTTAGGCCTGCTGAGCAAATTTAAGATCTGAACTTTGTTCATACTCATTTTAATTTCTAAGTATACTAATACAGATTTTAGGTAGTATCTGAAATCAGTTAACTGCCTTATTTTCCATTGTTCAATGAATAACACTAAATTATTTTTTAACAGTGTTAGCACCTATTTATTATAATGCAAATTTCTGACCACATAAACCACAGAACTTAAGACAACAGTGTATATTAAATATTTCCACAGTTTTTAGATTCTAAGTCCATTTATTCAGCAAAATTTCCAATAGTGAATTTAAAAACAATTCAAATAATCACATTAACCTTTTCCAGTCATATACTGGATTTCTGTGCCAGCTATGGTTCTAAGAACCCGGGCAAAAGGACTGAGGTATAACTGGCTCAAAATACATGATCAGCACTTACCACTGATACATCTGTTTTTAATAACACTGAACACTCCACTTCATTTCTGCTCTCAGCCTTGTCCTTTTCTCTGTCTTCACCTTCTTCAGGATAACCTCTTTTCTTAGTAGGTCTCTTTAGGTCTGGCCTTGGGTTCCAATGGGGTTCCCTTGCTTTCTGTTCACTTTCTTCTCCAGAATTTAATTTATCATTGGACCTATAAAAACATGTTTCAACTTTTACTTCTGAAGAACTACCAAGTACACTCTATAAGCTTGGCTTACTATCAGATATTTAATACTTACAGCTAGAAATGAACTTGTATTTTGAATTTTTATATGCTTAGATGGTTACATGTAAAAAAACATAAAGGAAGAAAAAAACATTGCAAAAAGGAGGTAATTCATCTGCAGCAGTGAACCTTCCTGATTGATTACTTCTGGGAAAATTTTTTTGGAAGGAAAACAAAAGTCAGAGAGTAGGAAGTGTCAGCTATATCAACACAAGACTCCAAAATTAAGCAGCCATAGGAACATTATATCCACTAATTCCAGTGCTCAAGGTTCTATTGCTTTCAAAAAGGATACAATTCTTACATCTGTTCAAACACATTCAGATCAGGAAGACAGAAAGCTTGGCCTTCTAAACTCATGACTTGAGAAAAAGAGACTAAGAGTAATCCAGAGTTTAGTCAACCTCATCTCAGTCTCTGGGAAAGTGATGGAACAAATAAACCTGCAAACTACTTCCAGACACATCAAAAACAACCTAACTTGGAGTAGTCAGCATGGATTTGCAATGGGGAAGTTATGCTTGATCAACCTGATAACCTTTCAATGAAACGACTGGCTTGATAAACGAAGGGAGAGCAGTAAATAGTGTCTGCCTTGACTCCAGTAAGGCTTGTAACACTTGTCTCTTCTAACATGCTCATAAGGGAGCCGATGAAGTACGGACTGAAAGTACACTAAAAATTGAGTTGTCAGGTTCTGAGGTTTGTGATCAGTGATACAAGGTCCAGTTGGAGACCAATAACCAACAGTGCGCCCTGTGTGTCAATACTGTGTCAAATGCTGTCCAGTATCTCCACAAATGATCTGGATGATGGGGCAGGCTGTAACCTCAGCAAGTTTACACATTAGGCAGATCTGGAAGCAATTGCTGAGACACCCAAAGGTTGTACTGGCCTCCAGAGGGACCTGGAGAGGCTGGAGAAATGGGCTGACAGGAACCTCAGGGAGCTCAGCAAGGGGAGATGCGAAGTCCTGCGTCAGGAGAGGAACAACCCAAGGCACCAGCACGTGCTGCAAGCCATCCACATGGAAAGCAGCTTTGCAGAAAAGAACCTGGCTGTCCTGGTGGTCTCTGAGCTGAACATGAAGCAGGAAGATGCTGTGGCTGCACAAACAGCTGATGGTGTCCTGGGCTGCAGCAGCAGAAGCGTTGCCGGCAGGCCGAGGGAGGTGATCCTTGCCCCTCATTCAGCACTGATGAAGCCAGCTGGAGGACTGACCAGTTCTGGGCTCCCTGGTAGGAGAGACCTGGACACACTGGACACAGCCCCTCAAAGGGTCACACAGATGGAGAAGGGCTGGAAGCATCTCTCCTATGACAAAAGGCTGAAGGAGCAGGAGCTGTTCAACCTGGAGAGAAGGCTCAGGGGGGAACTCCTCAACAGTTACACAAAAAGCCAAGGGAAGGGTGCAAACAGGACAGAGCCAGGCTCTTTCCAGGGGTGCCCAAGTGACAGCACAAGAGACAATGGGCAAACAATGCAAGAGAGGAGGTTCCTTCTGAACACCAGGAAATCCTGTTTCACTGTGAGGGTTACCAAGCACTGGCACAGGCTGCCCAGAGAGACTGTGGAGTCTCCATCCTTGGCAAGTTACAAAAGCTGTCTGGACACAGTATTGGGCAACCAGCTCCAGGTAGCTTTACTGGGGGGTTGGACCAGAACACTTCAAGCAGACCCTTCTACCCTCAACCATTCTGTGAGTCTGTGAAAATCCACCATCACAGAAGACAAGAAGACTGTGAAGTAAGGCCCTTGGTCCTGTTAGCACAAAGACTCTGGGACATGATTTCAATGTAATTTATGGAAGCAATTTTAAGCAGAGTTTCACAGACAGATGAGAACCAGAAGATAATTTCAAAAAACAGCAAAAGTAAATTTATTTGAGGCTGCTCTGTATTAGTTAAGACTGAGCAAAAGGTAGCCTATAACATAACCCAGAGATGTCACATGTAAATGGCACTATCTGCCTCATACTGTACACACATAAAAAGCATTATTACAGGAAGTTCTCCTACTGGAAAGCAAAATTGAAGGGACTCAGAATATATCTTACAGAAACATAGAACGAGCTGGCTGTCTACTTGCCACTTCTCAATTATAAAGGTGTGCAAATTGCACTGCTCAGTCTTTGGTCCACATTCATAGTGCACCGTACCCCAAGAATTTATTACTGAGAAATTCAGACAGCTAAACCCTGATTACTTCATTCTACTCTCACCCATGAAGTACCTTCTAAAAAGGAAAACAGCCTTGAAATAAAGCCTGTAATCCTGTTAAAAACTCTTACATTACCTAAGAATGCCACCTAGTGACTTTTACAGCACACAGTAGAGAACAACTAGTACAGCTCAGAGCCTGTGCTTCCAAAAGCCAAGTGCTGTATGAAAACAACTGGACAAATGCACAAAGTTTTTAAAGTACTGTCATGTCTTAACTCCAGCTGATAAGTAAGCGCCATGCAGTCAGTCAGTCTGTCACTCCCAAACCACAGGGAGGAGGAGAATTGGAAAGAAAAGGTAAACCTTGTGGGTTTAGATAACAACAGTTTAATAATCAAAACAAAATAAAATATAAAATAATGAAAAGGAGAGGCAGACACACAGACAGAGGGGAGTAAAATGCAAGGGAAACAAGTAATGCACAACTGCTCACTGCTTGCTAACTGATGCCCAGCCCATTCCAAAGCAGTGTTCAGCAGCCCCTGGCCAATTCCCTCCATTACTGAGCGTGATGTTCCATGGTATGGAATATCCCTTTGGTAGTTCAGATCAGGTGTCCTGGCTGTACTCCCTCCCAGCTGCTTGTTCACCTGCTCACGGGCAGACCTTGAGACACTGAAAAATCCTCAACTCAGAGTAAGCACTGCTCAGCAACAACTAAAATGTCAGTGTTACCAATGCTATTCTCATGCTGAATCCAAAACGCAGCACTGTACCAGCTACTAAGAGGAAAATAAACACTACTACCCCAGCTGAAACCAAAATAAGAGATTTTTTACTTTGTCAACAGGTAACTTTACCTTTCTGTGGTATCCTGAATGCTTCCTATAGCATTTGTAGATAGACATTCTTCGTGCTCTCTGTTGCTGTGGCAATTTGGTGATTTTTTAGAAGAAAACGTTTCTGAGGGCATACTTCTCAAATTTATGTCTAGATTGTCATTCTTGGCTGTATTTCCCACAAGCAACAATACCTCCATGTCATCCTTTGATTTGAGAAAAAAAACAACAGAATTAGCAGAAAATATATCACCTGTAAAAAAAAAATTGCAGATTATGATCAAGTTGTTAATCTGAGACAAAACTTCATTTAAAAACTTCCAAGTAGTTTATGGCACCATCACTTTTCCTTGTTCCTCTAGGAAAGCATTTAGCTAATAAAACCAGATACTACAACCAATATAGTCCTTCAGGAGCAGCCACCAAGGAGCTCAGAAGAAACCCAGGAACGGAAATACAGCATGCAGGGAACTACTCATGTATCGTGAATATGGCTGGAATGTAAAAGCTCAAGTCAAGTCTTTAGATGTCTCATCAATGTGTCACTAACAGAATTTTGGAAAACCCTGTAACAGCATGCAAATACTGAACAAGAATTCTTACTAGGCTGAAATTAATTAATGCATTTACAACAGCTTAGTTAGATGTCTTAAAAACAGCTAGTGTGAAGCAAGCATCAGAAAGTATAGCCAGAAATATAATAACAGAATTCTCACTTTTGAGGAGAGAGGGTTTTCAGATTCTTCTGCCACAGGCAGATTCTCTCCTTGATCCATTTCTTCCTCATCTGGGGCAGCAAGTTTTTGTACTACTGGAGATTCCTTTTCGCTGTATGTTATTTCTAGGTTTGGTCTAGTTCTCGGAGACTCAATCTTTACGAATTGTCCTGAATTCAGAGCACTCAGCTTGCCTTCTTGGGAGGTAAATTTTTCAGCACTGGTGAATTTAAAGCAAACAAACAAAACCAAAAACAGATAAAACCACACTTGACTTTGGATGGGAGGGAAAACAAGCACTTCTGCATTAAAGTTTTGAATCAACACTTATACATGAGACTAATAGACTGCTTTGCTTAAGATCAATAAAATTATGTTTTTAAATATATTTCTCATTTATGCTTAACTTTGGAGCAGGAATAACACATGTCTTTGTCCAGACATTTTTAACATAAAAAACAAGTTGGGCTGCTAACCATACCAACATCAGAGTATCAGCAGTTTAACACACACTTAAGATCTTATTTTAACAAGAGTAGCAATAAAATAGAAGAGCATATAGGGGGATCAATGAAAGTCAAGTCTCTGACATTTTACAAAATTTATATGTTACATATGTTACATGTATGATTGCTACGTAAGCAAATACAGACCCTGTAATAAAAAAACCTTGGCCAAGAAGAGCTATGAGCTCATACAGATCAAGTCTGTTCCAGATAAACAATGGCAAGGAGTGCAGCTAAAAAAAATGTGCTCTGAAAACACTGGAAGAAGCTGTTTGCAGGCACTGGAAATGAAATACTGTAGAAAGACAAAAGACAAGGAGCAGAGGAATTGACATTTGCAAAAGTGTCTCATTATGCACAGACAAAAGCTTTTCAAATGCAATTTTGCTAAACTCAAACCTCACCTGCTTTGTTCAGACAATAAGTTTTCAGAAATAGAGGGCACCTGAGGCACCTCTTGCTGCTCCTGTTCCTCTTTGCTCAATACATCTGCTTGACACAATACGGCTTCATTTTCACCCTTTAATTTACAGTAAAAGAAGCATGAAGAAAAATAGAAGTATGTAAGCTTCTAAAACAGACATATATTTTACATACAAGAATAGAAACTATGCTATTTTCCCAATTGGAATAAAGGTAAGAATCATGTTATCGTAGGTCAATTTATATGCAAAAAGGAACAGAAGTCTTCATAGTCCTGGGATACCTTGAGTTAAGCTCTTAAATACTACATGCACCCACGCATTATGGGAAACACTTGCCTATTTAACATTCAATCAACTCCCTAATAACATGAAGCATTGTGGAAACAAATACTTCAGCAAATGGAAAACCTTTGAAAACTGGACACTGCAGACGGCAGCACTGACACACCCAAGCCACAACAACATAACCTCAAGATCCAGAAGGCCTAATAAGCTTTATGTCTGTATTTGCCACATTGGTTCCACAAAGAAGCTGCTCAAACATATCGTTCACCACTTCAGGCCTGTGACAGCTTTATTAGTGAAGAGGAGCATCAGACCCGCTCTGGTTCTACAGATTTGCCCAGTACAGAGCAGATGCATGTGCATGGTTCACAGGCCACAGGTCTAGAGCAGCCAAAGCTGAACCACAAAGAACTATCTCAGCTAGGGCTGAGCTGACTGTGGCACTGAGGGGAGATGAGAGATGAATGCAGGACACAAGAACTTTACACAGGCTAAAGAACAAAACCAGCTATAACCACTCCAACACAAGTCACTCTTGCAAAGTTCAGCTGTACTCCAAATCTAAGGCAGGTCGATGCAGATATCCCTACATCCATGACATGATTAATGTACAGCCCACAAAACGGTTACAGAGAACGCATCACACTGTAAATGGCTTTTGAGGATTTTCACACCTTTTACAGTCCCTAGTAAAGCATCTGTGGGGATACACAGTGTCAGTTACTTGTATGAAGTAGAGGAGTGTCAGATACTGTAGTGATGAAGCCAGTTAAAGCTTATCAAATTAAAAAAACCATTTTTTCATCAAAATGGCTGTCTTCTGCCTTCACTTGAGACATTATACTATATTGGTCAACATAGACTTGATTCATCCAAACAGGAAAGATGAAATGAGCAAAAAAAGCTAATTTTTATGCATTTTTATTCTAGAGTTTATATTAAATGTGCCTAATTTTTTCCTATCATGCAATCCAATCAAAATCAGATCCTTTGTAAAAAAAAAATTAATACTTCAAGTTGTAGACCTCATTGATTTCATACCTACAATACCTCAGCTTACCAGGGTTTGGGAATTTTTTTCCATCAAATATATTGTCTCAGCTTTAGGCAATGCAACTTCAATGTTTTCATTTAACTTCATAAAACCGAACAGGCACTTCAAACCAACTTTGAAGGCAAAATCTTACTCTTATTAAGGCTTACCGTGACAGTATTGTCAAACTCATCCTTTTGCTCTGTTTCAGACTTTCTCTTCCTCTCATCTTCTGGTATTCGTAACTCCTTCTTTCCAACAGCTCTTACCAAGTTTGGTTTGTACCTCTTGTTCCGTGCCAGCTGGAGAGGTGGAAGAGGTGCTAGCTGACTTTCTTCTTGAGTGCTGTTTTTGCTATTAATGCAAAGTTAAGACAGAAAAAATAATCCAAAACTTAATACAAATGCATATTACAAAAACAAACAGGTCCATTAGTATTACATGCTAAAAACACTTGAGTTTTTAAGAGAACTCTTGTAAACAAAAAATTCTGCTGAGTTTAAGTTACAAACGACAATTTGTTCCAGCAAAAATTTCACACCAGCGGTCTTCTAAATACTTCCACAGTAGAATTAACTAATTCACTGAAGGCGTTAACTTATTGACTTACTGCTATAAAACCAAAGCAATTTTCACATCGTTTCTCTGATAAGCAAACTAGTCTTTCCCTGCTTACATGAAATGAATCCAGTCTTTCAGATGATGAAACAGTTGTGAAGGCCTGTTAATTTCATGCTTAGCAAAGAAGCTACTGAAATTTTAGTATCACTAGTGTTCAAACTATGAGAACAGAAATTTTGTGTACTATTTTCATTAGACTATGTTTGCCAGATGGCAATCCATTGGCACAATGACTTCCTCGTAAAATACTTTCATTGTTACAGTCAAGAATCAAAAGTAGCTAAGCCCTTACCCTGCATTAGTAGTTGAGACGTCATCTTGGTTAATTTCAGATAGACAGAACTGCACTTCACCATCCTCTGATCTTGAAAATGTTTTCGGGGACTTACAACTCGACCTCTCAGAAACCTCCTGAGAGCAAAGTGACTTCTCCTTTCCCAACGATTGTAGCGGGTTTAAGACTTCACACTTTCCTGCTTTCTGAAAATGTGAACACAAGAACCAGAACAAGTTGTAATAATAAACCAAAAGGAGACTTTATGACGTCTATGAAGTTTGGTACGTATCACTCTGAAAAACTCAAGACAGTTTTTTGCACTCTCCTGCAAAACTCCTCAGTAACTGCTATTTCCTAGTCTTTCCAGGACAAACACACACTTTTTTAGTTAAGACAAAATAGCTTGAAATCTATATTTCTTCTGTGCCATCTTCTATTAACACTTTTTCTTTCTTCACTGTCAACTCTGTAATGCCACCTTGGGTCAGAAAGATATCGGGACACATAACAAGAGATACAGTCATCTTTTTCTCCTCACGTACGACCAAGTGAAAAGTACACAAGTTTTAATATAGAAAATCTTAGCTTTTGAAATAATTATTTCAAGAAGTTATTAACTTTGTATTTTTTTAAATCATCAGTATTTCATTTCACAAAACCAAAAGCTCAAATATAACTAAAGAAAAAAAAAAAAGAAGCCTTACATCTGTGTCAGGAGGGATGCTACATTCACTATCGCACTTTGTCAAACTTTCTTCCTTGTTGGTATCTTTCTGTGATGCACCTTTAGTATTTACATCCAGCACTTCCTTTCTAGTAGTTGTTCTTAAATTTGGCTTTGGTCTCTGGAATCGACTCCTCAGTAGCCGAGCTGATGACACAACAGCTTTCTCCTCTTCCTTCTGAGGACGAGATTCCCTACAAAAACAAACAAAAGAACAGTCAAAGGCATGGGACAATATGGCATTCTTGTACATAGCTCTCAAGGCAATAACAATGTTAGTGACATGAAAAAAGATCCAATAAAAACCCAGTGATCATCACCAAAAGCCTGTGTATATTATAAATATGTAAGCAAAGGTAAGTTAACTGCAGCTTCCAGCTGAGACCTGGAAGACAAGTAGAGACATTTTAACATAATATACACATTTTACAAATGCCTTTGTCTAATCATGTTGAAAGCTACCCAGTAGACTTACAGAACACTTGTGGTTGACTACGTTTTTTTAAGAGACACTTCCGTAGGAAACCAGACCCTGTACTCAAGGATTTATATAAGCACACTGGGATGCACTGTGCAGAAGACAATCACAGGGACCGAGCATTAGAAAAATGCATTTATTTGAAAATTAGGCCAATAGTCCAAATATCAAATTAACATCCAACAGCATGCAAATTTAATGCTTTAAAGCTCTAGGGGGTTTTGTTAGTTAAAGTTCTAGTATTGTCTTGATTAAACATCTCTTTATATATATATAAACCTTGTTTGTAATGCTGGAGTTGAATGCAAAATTGTATAATACCTAAAGATACTGGTGGCTTTGAAACATTCCTTCTCTCTATTTAAGTGGAATAACCTTACCCTGTATTGGAATCTGAAACCTGTTTTGAGACATCTGACAATCCCTTTTCACTTTCATAGCTTTCTGCTTCTGAGGACTTTTCTTGGAAACACTGTCTTGAATTTATTGAGTTCATCTCAGAATCTGTAGAAACATCTTCCAACGTCACACTGGATGGCTGAGTGTCTTCATGAACTGTTAAATCCTAAAACAAATAAAAGTTCCACTCTGTTAAGATGAAATATTTGCTCAATCTGTCTTTTAGGACAGCAGAAGGAAAATGAGAAACTTTTAATATTTCCTACAGAAACACTAAGATTTCTCTTGCTTCTTGTGCATCCAACTAATGTCAGTGTCTACTATGAAAGTAAGAAGTTACTTTTCTTTATACTTTATTTTTTAAGTGGTTCATCTTCCAAGACATTTTTTCTTTGCATTTCTCATTTCAGATCTGGTATCATAATATGACAAAGTAAGATATATTCAATTTTCATGTATGCTCATTTTGACTAGGGTAGAGTCGGCTTTCTTCATCGTGTCAAGTGTGGGGCTGTGTTTTGGGTTTGTGCTGCACACAGGATTGATACTATAGAGATGTTTTAGTCATTGCTGAGCAGGGCTTACACAAAGCCAAGGCCTTTTCTGCTTTTCATACTGACAACCTAGAGAAGAAATTGGGGGGGCACAGAAGGATGGGAGGAGACACAGTCAGGACAGGAGACCCCAAATGACCAAAAGGATATTCCATATGACATGCAGCTTAGTATACAAAGTGGGGGGAATGGCTTTTGTCTTCCCAAGTAACCATTATGTGTGATGAAGCCCAGCTATCCTGGAGATGGCTGAACACGTGCCTGTTCACAGGAAGTAGGAGAAGAATTTCTGTTCATGCTCTGCATGTGAGTGTAGCTTCTGCTTTCCCTATTAAACCTTACATCCAGCACTCGGTGGTTTATCTCAGCCCGTTTTCCAGCATTTACCCTTCCAATTCTGTTCCCAATGCTGCTGGTGGGGCAGTGAACAAGGGAGTTGGTACTTGGTTGCTGACTGGGGTTAAACCGGACGCAGTGGAAAACAAAACCCAAGTGCAAAAATGAGGAAATTTTGTAACAATTTAGTTTATTCCAAAATAATAAATAAAGCATGCAAAGCCTATCCCTACAAATTATATGGTATGTACCTAGGTCTTTGTTACCACAGCTTCTACTGAGGACCCAGCAAAACAGTGTGTCTAAGCAGCTGCTCAAGAAACTTACATGTTTGAGGCAGGGATCATTGTTTTCATCTTCATGGTGCATCACACCTTTTTCTGCTTCTCCACCTTCAGCTGTCTCCTCTTCAGGATCTTTTTCATCTATCATTTCTTTTTGCCTTGCAACACTTCTTCCTAGATTTGGTTTTGGTCTCTGTACTCTACCTCTCTTTAGAGGTGTTGGGTTCAACATGCTCCATTTGCCACCTTCTTTTAAACCAGCTGTTTCATCAGACCTGGAAAAACATATATGATCCATGAAGCACATACAGCATCAGAAAGTGGGAGGAGACTTGGAGACGTGATCTTTTTTCCCCCCTTTTCTTAAAACAGTTATTAACATACACTTACCTAAACTGTATTACTAGCTTCTTGAAAGAAAAAAATTAGAAGTGTATCTATTAGGGACTGAGAGTTTAAACTTATGTTTGCCCTGTTATCTTCCTCTTTCCATTGGTGACTGCATACCACACTAGAGACACCTTCTTCTGGCCCATAATGGACCTCTTTGTATTCCTATCTAGTCTAGAGGCAGACAGACCTAATTTAATAAAGAGTTTAAAAATATTTGCAAATATTCAGAGTTTTTCTTCAGTGTATTCAAAAAATACATAAATAATTTCAATATCTTACTAATGTAAAAATATCAGTAGTGCACTACTAGAACTGTCAGATTTTTCTACGCCTTTTTACACTGAGAATCAAGTTACAGAGCAGGTTAATGAAAGAAATAACTGTGAAAATATTTTTCTGTCAGATTATCAAACCCAGTTTATCTCCATCCATCCTCTTCAACTACCTCCCCTTAAAAACAAAAGTTTGAGGTTCTCATTTTTTTATTTCTGTTCTTTGTTTAGGCTGTTTGGGGGATTTTTTTGGGGGTGGTATTTGGGGGAAAGTTGGCTTTTTTCAGTTTTTATTTTTTACAATCTCTTCTGTAAAACGTATTATTCCTTTTACACTACAGTTGTCACTTCTGTAGTGGCACACTGAAGAAAAATGCAACATTTAATAAATATGAGCATTAAATTACCCACATATGGGGTTTTTTTCTTCCTTTTATTTGACACCTAACACTTAACTACACTTTACAAACACTTACTTACTGTTTAAATACTTAAGCACTGAAATGGATGTGTTTTAGTACTAAAAGTGAGTAGCTAAGGCTTGTTTTAGTTTTCAAGGGACTAAGTTTTCAGGTTTTTTTGCATTTACCATGACTGACTTATAATTTAAAAGCATCACTTTAAAAACAGAAGTGCTTAATTTATGTTTCATAAATTAATGAAGATTCTTATTTTGTCCTCAGTTTCTGTCTCACTGCAGAAGTTTCTTCAAAAACTTCTATAATTACCACACTACAAAATACTACCAGAAGTGATAGGAATGGTAAATTGCAGGACATCAGCACTTATCTTCTCAGTTTTCTCATACTTACTGAGACATTGTCTCCAGGACTTTGTCATCTTTTTCTGCAGCATCTTCACTGGTAACATCAGATCTACTACCATCGTCATTACTCTGAACAGAAACAAAACATCATGACATGAACTGCCTTAGGTTTATAAAGTACAGCATCACCTAACTGACCAAGTAACCGTTCATAAGAGGAGACAAAGCAGATTGCTTATGACACACATACAATTACAGGGTACATTTCACAGTCAGACAGGTGCAGTAAAAACTAGAGCTAACACCTAAAGTCGTATTTGCTGCAGGACATGAAAGATTAATGGTATGTACTGTGTGTGTAACAACCTCTCAGCACAGCTGAGGTTACTAAGCAATACCACACTGTCACTGAAAGCAGGTTAAGTAAGTGGCTAATTCCTGGTCATATTCGGGAGGAAAAAGTAAAGAAAAAAACCAAAAAGATAACATTACTGCTGCATCCATTTTAGCTAACACATTATCTTCAGTTATGTTACTTTATTAAATACCTTCTCAGTTTCCCCCTTAGGCTGTAGATGGGACATTTTATCATTTCCTGCATCTTTTTCAGGCTCTTCTTTCCTTCCAGATGCTCTTGTAACATTAGGTTTAAATCTCTGTCGATATCCTCTACCTATTGTCTTTGCAATGGAAGTTTTTTCAGGTTCTCTGCACAAAGGATCCACAACAGTGACATTTACTCCATAACATTCAAGCCTATCTAACATACAATGTCTTGCACAGATTTCTTTACTGGAATTGTGCTGTCTTCCGAAAGATTTGCCCACACTTATGCACGTTGCTTCACATGAGAAACAAGCTTTGTTTAGTCTTAAAACATGTGGAAACTCTATTTATCTATGTATTAAAGAGAGATTAATTTATCACACAGGGGAGGAACCTAACTAGACTACATACCATAGCTGCTTCTGCAAGTGTCAGAAGCAGAGACATTACCTGATAACTGAGGCTGGGAGGAAAGCAAAGCCATAGTTATCACTCTCCCTCTCTCAAATTACAGGCATTGTTGGTACTTCATAAAGCAATGCCTTCCTAAACTTTCCAGAAAAGAAGTACATACCTTCTACCATATTACCACCTGGTCTCATTAAAAAAAATGCGAAAGTCAATTTTGAGATTTATATTAAAGCTTCACAGTTATTGTTATCTTTTTTTAAGAGAACTATATGGAATAAATTAACAATATTACAGTCAGTTAATTCCAGGACAACGGAAAAGTGATCTCAGTACTTACTCAGATGCAGTATCCAAATCCGTGTTCTCTAGTTCAGTGACTTCATTTCTGTTTCTTCTACTGTCCTCTTCAGAGCACTGGAATTGAAGCATGGAATATTACTCTTTGACAAGTACAGGTATCCCAGTAGCAGTTCCCAAAATGTTACTTATAAGACAGTCACAGGTCCACAGTATCCACACTGAGCAAAACAGCTGCAGCATCAAGAACATACTAAGTAACATTTCTCTTTCTGACCTTTTCCCCTGCATTTGCAAGGGTTGGAGAGGAAGTTTTGGCCTCTGTTTTGTCTTGTGTTGCTGCTTTGGCCTCTGTTTTCTCTTGTGTTGCTGTCTCCCTCCTTCCAGATGATCTCACTAAATTGGGTTTAGGTCTTTGCAAGCGCCTTCTATCTGATGACTTCTCAGCTCTCCTAAAGATATAAAAAAAAGGTGGTATACATCATTACCAACGGGAAATACGAAGTCTTATATGGTTCAAGATGTACTTCAAGGGCATCACAGGCTGCATGGGTCAAGACACTGCATGCAGCAAGACAATAAACAGAAAAAAAACCATTGCATCTTTCTGATAATAAAAAATACATGCTACAATGTTATGTAATGAGCATCCAATAAACCTTAACAACTTTGCTGGCTTTCAGTGGAATCTACTTAAAAATACTTGAAGGAAGCATTTCCTGCTGTTAAATAAATAGGAATATTTCTTCTCCTAGGGATTCCCAATTCACATCAGTGTGATTAATTTTATATAGAAACAATATAAATCTGCCCTATATACAATGTTTTACATCTGCTTCTCCTGTCCTCCCATCCCCTTTCAAACCTACCTCAGTCATGGAAAAACAAACTTCTTTCAAATTCCTTGTCCTACTGCCAACATCCACATGTTACTGAAGAATGGGGTACATACATCACTTTCTGTGTCCTTAACCATTGCAATGGAATGTCCTGGGATTCACACACTGACACAGCCCTACATCTTATCAATAATCTTTAGATTGGGAACTACTATCTTTTCTTATATTCTCCCTAGAACAGGACAAACAAAGCTTTGACAGTCTTTTTTATAAGAGTGAGCTGCCCTTCTAAAAGGGAAAGACAGAACCATGAAAACCAACTCAGCATTAACTAGTACCTCATCCCTAAATCACCTTCAGAAAACTGTATCATGAAATCGGAAGTCAATGATCACACAATAATGGAAACCTTAGGCACAGACTTCTTTAAACAGCATTTCTCAATGTAAGAAATAGTCACCAAAATTAACTTCATAAAGGAGTACAGATAAGACAGAGATATTCTGGAGTATCTTCTGTCTTAGAAGCTTGCACCAAGTTCCGAAAAAGAACAGTTTCCAAATAAGAAAGAAGAAATACACCACACACATGATGTGTACAGCTAATAAACTCCAATGGACAACCATGAATGTCAAAGAATTCAGTGAGCCCCTTCTATAAAAAAAAAAAAAAATTCACAGCTAAGCTTTACCCACAATGTGACAGAATTTCTTCATTCTCTTGCTTTTGCTGGCTGTAGAAAGACTAGTTTGTTTTTTTCCAAAAAAGTTTATTTAGCTAAGACTTTATCCATGTTCCTATCTACCATTTAGATCTTAGCTAATGCACTGCTACTCAGTAATCAAAATTTCTATCAAAAAACTTCACTGAATACGGAAAAAAAATTATCATGATCTCCTGACTGGTTCAACCTGCTATGGTCAATTGGAATTATATCCAAATTGAGTAGATATAGGTTTAGTTCAAGTAGCACTGCAAAGTCCACTTACGTGATTTCAGACTGCGAACTACCTTCTGATGCACTCTGCTTTTCATCTGTTTTTTGTGATTCTTCACAATCATCATTCTAAGGAAGGAAAGAAATATAGAAAAGAAACAATAAACATAGACGATCTTTTACTGTAATGTAAAGAAAAGCAGAAACAAGATTCCCACAGTGGCTGAGGGTGGAAGCGTCTCCTAGAGGTCTTCTAGTCCAACTCCCCTGATTAACTGTAGGGGGTTAGCCTGGGCCAGACGCCAGGCACTCACCAAAGCTGCTCACTCACTTCTCTGCAGCTGGACTGAGGAGAGAAAGTTTAACACAGGGTTCATGGCTTGAGATAAGGACCAG
>VWZT01012695.1:253010-267712 GCA_013397055.1 Pachycephala philippinensis | reverse complement strand
CCGCTGCTGGGGTCCCCGGTCTCCATGTGCCGGTGTCCCCCGTGCCGGTATCCCTAGTGCCAATGTCCCCAGTGCCCGTGTTCCTGGTACGGGTGTCTCCACCGCCAGTGTCTCCGGTACCCCAGTCCCAGTGTCCCCAGTACCACTGTCCCAGTGCCGATGTCCTGAGTAGCAGTGTCTCAGTGCCGGTGTCCCCAGTGCCGGTGTCCCCACTGCCAGTGTCCCCAGTACCCCTGTCCCAGTGCCGGTGTCCCCAGTACCAGTGTCTCAATGCCGGTGTCCCCAGCGCCAGTGTCCCCAATACCAGTGTCTCAGTGCCAGTGTCCCCAGTGCCCACAGTCCCCAGCACTGGTGCCCCTGCCTGCCATGGCAGCAGTGCAGAGCTGCAGTGCCCTGACAGCCATCACACAGCCATGTCCCGCACTGTCCCCAGGTCCCTGCAACCCCACTGCCTGCCTTCCCTACCACCGCCGAGGAGGACGATGGCGCCGATGCTGAGCTCGACACTCAGGCCATGGTGCGGGCCCAGAACCAGAAGAAGAAGAAATCCGGGGGCTTCCAGTCCATGGGTGCGTGTGGGGCAGGGGACGGCTGTCCCTGGGACAGGGACTGTCCCCTCCTGCCCATGCCCCCTCACTCGTCTCTGTTCCCCTAGGCCTCAGCTACCCTGTCTTCAAGGGCATCATGAAGAAGGGCTACAAGGTGCCCACGCCCATCCAGAGGAAGGTGAGTGTGGGGAGCAGTGGGTCCCTGCCCCAGGGGGTGGCAGTGGGACAGTGATAGTGACGGTGGTGTCCCACAGACCATCCCCGCCATCCTGCGTGGCCGGGATGTGGTGGCGATGGCGCGGACGGGCAGCGGGAAGACGGCCTGTTTCCTCATCCCCATGTTTGAGCGGCTGAAGGCGCCCAGCCAGGCCGGGGCACGCGCCCTCATCCTCTCCCCCACCCGGGAGCTGGCCCTGCAGACCCTCAAGTTCACCAAGGAGGTACAGGGGACAGCGGGGGTGAGTGGCAACAATGAGGGCAATGGGTTTGATTCTACATCCCACCAATATGTTTCTTCCTCACCCTGCAGCTGGGCAAGTTCACCGGCTTGAAGACAGCCCTGATCCTGGGAGGAGACAAGTAAGCTGTCCCCGTGTTCCCTCCAATCCCTGCTTCCCTGAGCCTCCCCAAAACCTGGGGAGGGGCTGAGCTGCCCAGTGCCACCCTAGTCTCTCCCCTCTCTCACAGGATGGAGGACCAGTTTGCTGCCCTGCACGAGAACCCCGACATGTGAGTGGGGCAGAGGGAGGGGACCCGGTGGGGAAATGGCCACCAGCCATCCGGGGAAATCACTGGTGTTTAGTGCCAGTGTGCCTGATGGGCATTCCTGGTGTCCCTTGGAGCAACCTCCTGTGGGACAACAGGGTCTCTGTTGTGTCTTCTTTGGGTTGGATTTGGGACCTGCTCCCAGGATGGTGTGGGAACACTGTCTCCCCCTCAGCCTGGTCCTGTCACAACCTCTGTCCCCACAGAATCATAGCCACCCCTGGGCGCCTGGTGCACGTGGCCGTGGAGATGAAGCTGAAGCTGCACACCGTGGAGTACGTGGTGTTCGACGAGGCCGACAGGTCAGCAGGGCACAGGGGCGTCCCCAGGGCTGGCAGTGTCCCCACATGGGTGAGATGCCCAGGGGGTGGCAGGGAGGGACCTGCCACGTCCCATATCCCCTCCCCTGCAGGCTCTTCGAGATGGGCTTCGCTGAGCAGCTCCAGGAGATCATCGCCCGGCTCCCAGACTGCCACCAGACCGTGCTGTTCTCCGCCACGCTGCCCAAGCTGCTCGTCGAGTTTGCCCGGGCTGGTGAGGAGCGGGGGGCAGGTGGCACTGGGGACAGGGACGGCACAGTCCCACAGCCAGGCCGAGCCCAGCACTGGGAAAACAAAGCTGGATTAACGCTGGGCCAAGTGGGTGTCCCCAGCAGTGCATGCCGTGTGTGACCCATGTCCTGTGTGTCACCGCAGGCCTCACCGAGCCGATGCTGATCCGCCTGGATGTGGAGTCCAAGCTGAGCGAGCAGCTCAAGGTGCGATGGGCTGGGGGCGTTCAGGACGGGCTTTGTGCCCCCCACCCCCTGCAAGCCACCTGCTCCTGAGGAGGGGACAAGGGTGGCAGTGGTGGCACAGGGCTGAGCACTGCCCTCACGCTGCAGCTGGCGTTCTTCCACGTGCGCGGGGACGACAAACCGGCCGTGCTGCTCCACCTGCTCCGCAGCGTGGTCAAGCCCCAGGACCAGACCGTCGTCTTCGTGGCCACCAAGCACCACACAGAGTATCTAAAGGAGGTAGGTGGCATTTGGGGGTGCCTGTGTGGGGTCTGCCACTGTGGCAGGTCCCTGCTGGAATCTCTCCCTCCGTTTCACTGGGTTGAAGGAGAAATCCCAGAATATCTGATCATGGAGGTGCTGCTTCAGTCACTGCTCAGAGGAGGGAGCACAGTGGGATTTCGATGTCCAGGTGGCCACCCTGGAGTCTCTGGTCCTGTCTCTTTGCTGAGGGCACATGCCCAGGTGGGATCCAATCTCTCTTTCCCTCTTCCCAGCTGCTGACGGCGCAGGGCATCCGCTGCACCCACATTTACAGCTCTCTGGACCAGACTGCCCGCAAGATCAACATCGCCAAGTTCTCCCAGGGCAAGTGCCCAGTGCTGCTGGTCACCGACGTGGCCGCCCGGGGGCTGGACATCCCCATGCTGGACAATGTCATCAACTTCAGCTTCCCCGCCAAGGGCAAGCTGTTCCTGCATCGTGTCGGTGAGTGCTAGTGCCCTCACTGTGTTGTGACACTGGGGGACAGACTGGGGACAAAGCAGTGTCAGAGTGTCCCTGGTGTCCCAGCTGGACTGTGAGGGGTCTTGGAGGCAGGACTGGTACCTTCCCATTAGGGCTCCCCCTTGCCCCTTCCCCAGCCACCCACAGCCTCCTGCCAGCCATGCCCCCATGGTAAATGCCGTGTGTGTAGACTCCAGGGACACCAGTGAGTCCCTTGCCTGGGTGGGGACAGGCTGGGCTGGCTGGGTATGCTTTCCCACTCTCCTCTTGCCCTCGCCAGGCCGCGTGGCCCGAGCTGGCCGGAGTGGCACTGCCTACTCGCTGGTGGCTCCTGACGAGATGCCCTACGTGTTCGACCTCCACCTCTTCCTGGGGCGCCCGCTCGTCCTCGCCGGAGCCCAGGAGATGCCTGCTGGTGAGGGGTGGCTGTGTGGCCACTGGGGTGTTACCCTTGTCCAGTGCTGGAGTTTGTAGTCTTGTGGTGGGCCCTCACATAGAGGGGTGATGGTGAGGATGGGGTGTTGGGGGCTGTGGTGCACCCTGTGTGTGGGGGATGCTGATTAAACAGTGCCGAGCTCCCTGGGGCTGTCAGCTCTGCTCTGATAAATCCAGGGCGGGTGCTGGGGAGGTGACACGGTGTCCCCTGGACTGCAGACGCTGGCGGGGTCCTGGGCCGTGTCCCCCAGAGCCTGGTGGATGACGAGGAGTGCCTGCTGCTGACAGACCACGAGGGCTCTCTGGAGCTGCGCAGCCTCCGCCGCGTCGCCGACAACGCCCAGAAGCAGTACATGCGCTCCCGGCCCGGCCCCTCGCCAGAGTCCATCAAGAGGGCCAAGGAGCTGGATGTGTCCCAGCTGGGCATGCACCCACTCTTCAGTGAGTGCTGAGGGGATGTGGAGGGACTGGACCCCGTTCCCCTCCCCAGGGAACTGATCTGTGCCCCCTCCCTGCCTGCCTTCCCCAGGTGCTCGCTTCGAAAACACCGAGCTGGAGAGGCTGAAGTTTGTGGATAGCATTAAAACCTACAAGTCCAAGGCGGTGAGTTGAGACTCCTGGAACGGGAGGGGAGGGGAGGGGAGGCCCAGGTGGCTCACTGGGAATCATGCGCCCACCCTGGGGACAGACCATCTTTGAGATCAACGCCACATCCCGGACACCGGCCAGCACCGTGATGCGATCGAAGCGGCGCCACGACCGTGCCTTGATTGAGAAGTTCCAGCGTGGGCAGCAGGAGAAGCGGGCAGCAGCACTGAAAGGGCAGGGGCTGTGCCCGGCCCCCCCCAAGACCCAGGATGGGGAAGGAGAGCAGGAGGATTTCCAGGTAATGGGGTCATGGATGCAGGAACTGCTGCAGAGCAGCCTTGGCATGGTGGTGGCAGCACCAGGACCTCCAGATTGTGCTGGGGCTTGGGGGCTGGTGCAGAGGCTTGCAGGGATGTTGGGGGGAATGTGGATCCCGAACCCCTCCACTGTCCCCATCCAGGACGTGTTCTCCAACGTGGGGGGCCAGAAGCGAAAACGGGGCCGAGGGGGAGAAGATGGTCCCAGGAAAAAGCCGCAGCAGCCGGCACAGCAGGACGAGGACTTCTACATCCCATACCGGCCCAAGGACTTTGAGAGTGAGCGAGGGTAAGTCTGGGGGGGCTCCTGCTGCATTCACATCCCAGCCTGTGTGGGGGCTGCTCTCATCCTCCCTTTGCAGGCTGAGTGTGGGCGGTGAGGGCAGCGCCTTCGAGCAGCAGGCGGCCGGGGCTGTGCTGGATCTCATGGGCGATGAGAACCACAACCTTAACAAGAGCAAGCAGCTGCTCAAGTGGTGAGTGGGGTTTGCCCGTGGGCTGGAGGGAGAATCAGGGCTGGGGGTGCCACTGCTCAGTGCCACCACCCTCCCGTCTCTCACAGGGACCGCAAGAAGAAGCGGTTTGTGGGGCAGACGGGCCAGGAGGACAAGAAGAAGGTGCGGACAGAGAGCGGGCGCTACATCAGCAGCTCCTACAAGAACAACCTGTATCCTGCCATGGGCACTGCTGCCTGCCTGGGCTGGGGGCTGCAGGAGTGGGGCTGGACCCCTGTGTCAGAGATCCATCCACTGCCAGGGCAGCAGCCGGGGGAGGGAGCACGGTCAGACACCACAGCATGGGGTCAAGTGAGGAGTCACCACAGGTTCCCTTAACCCACCCGTCCCAGCTACGAGAAGTGGAAGCAGAAGTACAAGGTTGATGAGCGGGATGAGGATGAGGAAGGGCCACGCAGCAGGGAGCAGTTCAGAGGGAAGCACAGGCGTGGGCACGGTGAGTACCTGCAGCAAGCAACAGAGCCCCGCATTGTCCCCCTCAGGCTGGCCCTGTCCCCTGCCCTGAGCACAGCCGTGTCCCCCCGCAGGGCCCACGCAGCCCCCAGCGCAGGGCAGGGTGCGCTCGGAGCTGAAGAACAAGCAGCAGATCCTGAAGCAGCGCAAGAAGGCGGCCAAGCAGCGCTTCCTGCAGAGCGGGGGCCTGAAGCGCCTCAAGGCCCGCAACCGGCAGCGGGTGCAGGAGCTGCGGCAAATGGCCTTCGGGCGCCGGGCGGGCGCTGCCAAGAAGGGCAAGCTGAGGAAGAGGATGTAGGGGACACACCCCCCACGTCTGGGCTGGGCGCTGGGGAAGGGGACAATAAATACTGGCTGGTTTTGCATCCTGACTCCTCTCTGCCTAGGGTAATGCTTTTCCCCCTTGGGCCACCCAGAGACACAAGAACAAGTGGGTGCTGCAGCTCCACAGCTGGATGTATTTCTATATGAGACACCTTTGGAGATGCCAGCAGCAGCTCCCTCCTCCTCCCGCTGCCTGGGGTGCTCTGGGCAGGAGGGAACCCGGGAGTACTCTGGCCCTGCCTGGGTGTGGTGCCACCCCAGTGTGCCTGTGCCACTGCCAGTCACGTTGCCTCTCATCGTGGGGTTTCCAGACTTGCAAGGGACGACCTCCATCCCCAGGGGTCCTGTGGCTCCACACTGGCCCTGGCAGCCTCTCCCCAGCCGCAGGAGCAGGGAGATTCCTGGGCTATTCCTGGCCCTGAAGCAGCCCGGCACCCCTGTTGTGCTGTGGGTGTGTGCCCCTGGCACAGATGTCAGCCAGGCCCCGCATGCAGAGCAGCACCTGCAGAAATTGGAGCCTGATGCCACAGCCATCCAGGGATGTTAATGTCCCTGTGTATCCCCAGCCCCACTGCCTTGGGGAGAGGGTTGTGCTGACCGTGTCCAACTGGGCCTTGGTGTCCTCCTGGGCTCTGTCCGTGGGGATCCTGAGCTGTGCAGTGGTGATCTGGAAGAGGTTCAGCACAGCCAGCTTGATCTGCGCCAGCAGCAGGGTCTTCTGTGTGGCTGTGCTCTGGATGTGGGTCCAGCAGGACTCCTGGGGGACAGAGTGAGCCCTCGGCCACTGCCCTGCGTCTTCCTGTGCCCCCCAGGCCAGGCGGACCCAGCAGTCCTGGCTGTGTATCCTACCCGTGCAGAGCTGCTGCTTTTTGGGCATGTGGGGATCCTCAGCTCAGCCCAGCGCGTGCCCAACTTTGCACCTCCGCCACATTGGGCATCTCCCTTGTGCAGCGCACCTGCACTGCTGCCCTTCTCCCCGGAGGGGTCCTTGGGCGCCCCACACCCCCCTTACCCACTGGAGCACATCTTGGTGGGCGGCCTCCAGGTGTGTGTGGAGCCGGGCCAGCTCGTCCTTGGTGCCCAGGAGCTCGGTGCTGCTCTCCTGCCGGTACCGCTGGAGCCGTGCCCTGCCCTGGGCCAGCCGCTCCTGCCCGGCCTCTGCCTCCTGAGCCAGGGCTGCCTGCACCCCCGCCAGCACCCCGAAGTGCACCAGCATGGCCGGCACGTCCTGAAACTGGGCAGCGGGAGGCGGCTGAGAGGCCGCAGGGGTGGAGGGATGTCCCCTCCAAGGGGCTGGGGGACACGCAGGGTGGCACCGCAGGACCCGACGCTCACCTGCCCCATCCTGGCCAGCACGTCCCGCAGGTAGTCCCCGAAGGGCCGGAAGCTCTGCAGGCGCCGGGCCAGGCGCTCCCTGTGCCGCAGCAGCTCCTCCAGCTCCCGCTGCAGCCGGGTGGCCTCAGCTCGCTCCGCCGCCGCCCGCGCCCGCTCCTCGCCCGCCCGGCGCTGCTCCCGCTCCCGCCTGGCCGCCACCGCCTGCGCCGGGGCACGGGGTCAGCGGGGACCCTCCGGCCAGCCCGGCCCCGGCCCCGGCCCCCGCACCTTGAGGAAGGAGTCAAATCTGAGGACGGCGTCGCGGTGCTGCTGTTGCCTCCGGGCCAGCTGCTGCCGGCGCTGCTCCAGGCGCTGCATCCGCTGCTGAAACTCCTGTGAGATTGCGGGGTGCTGAGAGCATCGCCCCACGCTTGTGCACCCGAGGGTGCCAGCCCGTGGATAGCTGGGCACATGCCTGCCAGCTGCCTGCCCCCATGGCACACCAGCCTGCCCGGGGAGGGGACACTCGGGGGGCTGGGGCCGCCCTCACCTCCCGCCGGTTCTGCAGCTCCCGCTCCACCTCCGCCGCCTCCCGCCTCTTCAGGAGCACACGGGTGGACGGCAGCGGCGTGCCGCGGGCTGCGTGGAGCTCGGCTTGGCTGGGGAGGGAGAGCCTGGGCAGGGACATCTGCCACCGTGGCACGGGCAGGACTCCCCCGGGCCACCGCTGCCCCCGGGGCTCGGCGTGGGGAGCCCGGCCCGCTCCCCGGTGTGTGCAGGGATTGTCAGGAACCACACGGCGTTATCCCTGCCTGCATTCATCATCCTGCCCATCCTCCTTCCTGCTCGTCCCTCCCACTTCAGCCTCTCCCACCTGGGGACCCCCAGCACCGGCGCTGTTCCCCAGGGAAGGACAAATCACGTCACAGCCTCAGCTTTCTGGTTAGACCCCGGGGAGTCCCCCTGCCTCTCCCCAGTCCACGGCTGGAATGTCCTCTCCTCCCCGGGAGCCTCCGCTGGCGACACTGAGCCCACCCAGTGACACCCACCCTGGCAGTGGCACCTGGAGACGGGAACACAAACCGAGATCACCGGGCACACAGGACACGCTGGCCTTGTTGCCAACCCTTTGGTCCCTTGCCACGGGGAGGACGGAGGGGTCTCACTCACAGCAGCCGCAGCTTGTCCCGGAAAGCTGCTTGCAACCTCTGCTCCAGCTCCGAGTCCATCTGGGCCCTGCGGAGGAGCTGGGACCGGGGCGGCCGAGGCGGTGGCAGCACAACAGTGTTGCCAGGGGCAGCCGGAGGCTCCCGCAGCTCCCTGGGATTTTCCTGGCTTGGCTCTGAGCGCCGCTGCGAGAGCGCGATGCTGGGCACAGGAAATGCAGCAGGGCTGCTTGCAAGGGGGCTCCCACTCTCAGCCCTCAAACCATCCCATCCTTCCACCCACACTCCGTTCCCTCCAGCCCTCAGACCCCGCTCCAGTCCCTCAGAACCCTCCGTTCAGGCTCCATGGCCTCTCTGCGTGTCCCAGGAGTGCTTCCCTTCCACTCCACAGGCCGAAAGATTCCCTTCTATCCCCTGTGTGCAGTCAGGTCCCCTTTGTCCCCCCCATGTGTGCTCATGTCCCCATTACCTTCCACACACACTCCACAAGGAACAGATTAACTCCTCACTTGGACACAGAGCAACACCGCAGAAGGAATAGGGGAAAAATATTTATAATAAAAACAATTCAGGCCCCCCAGAGACAGCGTCACCCACGTCCTGCCTGCACACCCCTTGTTTCTTCCCTTGCCCCAGGACCACTGCGGCCTCACGGTGACTTTCTCTATCCCAGAGCTGCTCATGGGGACTGAGCCAGAATCCCACACAAGAATTTGAGTCCGTCACAGGCATCGAAGTGAGCCGGTGTTCCCATGCTCTGCCTGTGCTGAGCGTCACCTTGCTTTAAGGACACCCTAGACAAGGAGGAAAATGGAAGAGAGAAGAAATGGAGAAACATGGCTGGGGAAGGACGGAGTACAACTGTGGAAGAGGCAGGTGGAGAGAGAGGTGGGATGGCTCTGCCTGAAGTGTCCTGGCATAGGACACCGACAGCCTGTGCTCAGCCACACACAAGGAGGGCCTGCTTGATGCTGGATTCCAGCCGGAGCTCCACGTGCTTCCTCAAGGAGGGACAGAAGCTATGAGCCTCGTGTCTCTTCTCTCCCTTCCCGTGGAGAGAGCCCACCATGGAGCTCGTCATCATCACCTACACAGGGCACAGAGCACCAGCATCTCAGCTACAACAGCCATCAGGAATTCCTCTGGGGAGACCCACAGTTCAGCAGGGAGCAGGTGGCTCCTCACCTTCCGTGAGGTGGCTCAGGTGAGCAGCCTGGGCCCTGCTCCCACCGACCAGTGCCATGGCTTCGTGCTTGATGCAGCTGCTCAGGGCCTCCTCAGACCCCTTCCCCTCCTCGTCATCTTCAGAGTCCACCAGCACTAAGACATCCCCTGAGTCTGCATTCCTGGAAACAGCAGAACAAGCTGGATGAAAGGCTAAGGAGAGCCTGTTCCCTGCCCTAGAGGAATGCAGAGCAGTGATGCCGTGAGGGACTGGGCTGAGGAACGTCAACACTCACCTGAACGCAGCACCTGAATGGGAGAAAAGAGAGAGACACTGTTAGAAACTGTCCCCCTGGCAGTGCCACTGGACAATCCCTGCCAATCCTGCCTCCACGTCTGTGCCTCCCCCACACGGTCACTGGCAGCCCCACGCAGAGGCACAGATGTGGAGGTGACCTGCCCACACATGGCACAGGCAACCCTGACTGACGCCAGAACACCAGGAGAGACAAACAGGTTCGGGATAAACCCCCAGGAAGGAGGAACCAATCCCTACCTCTCAGGCACAGGAGGGGATTGTAGTACAACACAATCCCGGTGACGGTGAGAACAGCCAGGAGGGACAGGACCACCACAGCACCGACGACACCAACGATGTTCACTGGCTCTGCGGAGAGGGGACACAGGAGGAGCTTGTCACCAGGACACAGATGGATGAGGAATTGTCAGTGCAAGCCAAAGAGCAGGTGTGCTGTGCCCCCGAGCCCTCCTGCCACAGCCCCACACACCCTTCACCGTAAGGCAGACGAAAAGCTCCCTGAGCCCCACGGGGTTCTGGGCCTTGCAGACGTAGCAGCCGCCGTCGGTGCCCTGGGAGCAGTTGCGGATGGTGAGCCGGGACACGTTGCCCTCCTGGGTGATGAGGAACCTCCCCCCGGGCTGGATCTCCACCTCGGGCTGGGTGATGTCCCGGAGCCAGCTGAGCCGAGCCACCGGAGTGCTCTCGGTCACCCGGCATGTCAGGGTCACGTTGTCACCCACAAAGCAGGTCTGGGGGGGCTCGGATTCCAGGGAAGGGAGCTCTGAACAGCCCCGGGGGAAAACAAAAACAGGAGTCAAGGAGGGAATGGAGGCAATTAACATAACGAGCAATCAAGCTTCTGGCTGATTAATAATCATTAACAGAAGGGAGACAGGCGGGCGTCTGGGAGTTGAGCAGTGTGGGTTTGGCATTTGGCTCACTCAGGAGCCTCCCAAGGAGTGACCTGAGCAGCTTTCATGGTGCTCAGTCCCTTCTGACACCTGTCTTCATATCCCCAGGGAAAAATGGTCTGAGGTAGCCAGCAGGCAGATGGCAGAGAGGAGAAGAGCAGCCCAGGGATTATTTTCCTTGGGATCACCAGAGCTCTTGTGAAGCCCTGACAAGCCCTGGAGGATAAATACAGCCCAGGTTTTCATAAGCCACTCAGATCCCGGAGATGCTTGAAGGGTACACACAACCCTTAAACCCAACCCTACCAAACTTCATCTCAAGCTGCCCACAGCACCAAACCACCTCTCACTTTCACGCAGGAGTGTGAAAGCTTTCCACAGGTGAAAACACTGCTGTGGTGAAATTTGTTGGCCCCTGAAGATGGGCCCAAAATACAGCTCACCTGTACCTCTGCCATGATGGATCTCAGCTGCAGGACATCTGTGCCTTGGGCTTCACAGGTGCCCTGCCATGCTGCCTCCTGGCTTCCCTAACCACCTCAGTGCTCTGGCGAGCAGGGAATGACTGGGGTACCCACCTGTCCCACTTTCGGCAGCTTCATTAACAGTTAATGAGGCAGCGAATCCACTCACTTATCTCCACAGTGCAGGCAGGCTGCTCCTGCTTCACCACGTGGCTGCCCACACACTTGAAGACTTTTCGGTGGGAGAGGTAGGAGCTGTTCAGTGTCTCCACGTGGGTGTCGGAGGAGCTGGTGGAGCTGATGACCCAGCTGGAGTTCTCCAGATCCTGCCCCTCTTCTCTCCAGTGCAGGGTGGGGTGGGGGTACCCCCCGGGCCAGCTGCAGAACAGCTGCAGCATCAGCCCCGACGAGGAGGTCTCAGCCCAGCACTTTGGCGTTGCCTGTGGTGGATCTAGCAGAAAGGACAGCACGTGGTCAGAAACACTTCCAGGGCTGGAATTCATTTGTCATCATTCCCGTTGAAAAATCTTTCCCATTTCCTGGCAAGTCTTGCTCCCAGAGCTGCATCCCCCAGCCCCAGGCGTGCACAGCTCTAAGTGACAGCCAGCAGGGACCACGAGGGGCTGTCACAGCCCCCACAGCCAAGCCTTGAGGGAGGGAAAAAATTATTGCCACAGCTTTATCCAATGGAAATGAGATAAGCACCTAAAAACACAGCAGGAGAATGAACTCCCACTGCCCTGGTCCTCATGCCACAGCTACCAGGGAGGGACACTGAGTCACCCCTTGAGAGCAAGGCACAGTCCTGGCTCTCTCCCAGCTGCTCCTTCCACACACAGATCCACCCGCACGTGCTGGTTTAACAGCCAGAGGGATTCTGGACTCTGATCCAGAATTAACACGCCGTGCCCCTATGTGTGCCTAATCCAGTGCTGAACAAGACCCCACCAAGAGATCAAACCAAAGCAAGCCCCGCACCAGAGGTGTCAGAGGGATGTCTGAGGCTTATTTTGGGGAGCATTTATTCAGGGGACTTTGAAATTACTTGAATTAATAAAACAAACATCATGGCAAACCCTCGTGTGAGCTGCAAGAACACACCTTCCTGGGGCTGGGCTCTCCAGGAACTGTACACACACCTCGGGTGATCTTTGAAACCACCCAGCTCTGGCAGGAAAGTTCTCTGCAACACTCCCTGTGTCCCAGCTCTGGGGAGGATCAAACTGATCCCAAACCCTGGCTGTGGTTAATAGGGCATCCTGTCAGCCTGAACCAGCAGAAACTGCCCCACGTCAATGAGGCACAACCCTTTCAGGATGTCCAGGTGGACACAGCCCTTCCAGGATGTCCAGCCAGAGCTGCACTTTCTGTGCTGACCTCAGGAACAGCCTCCTGAAGCCAGCAGCTTTGCATCCTGAACTTCCAGGCTCTCCCAGCACAACTCTGTCTAAACAAGAGATCTGCTCCCACAAAGTTAACAAACCAAAAGCCTAAAAATCTCCATCCGCCCAAACCATAAAACCTCACAAAACACCAGCAAAAAGGACCTGTTGTGGTTTGACCCGCAGAAGAGGCAACAGTGCTTGTATCAAGCCACACACCGATGTGCCAAGGGATCCCTGGGAGGTGTGGAACTGCACGTCTCCTTCACAGGTGCTTCCCATCCAAAACAAACACAGAATCACAGCCCAAGGCAGGGCTGCACCTTTGTCCTGTCACTAGAATGTTTACTGTACTGCTTGTGGTGTTTTCAAAGTGCAGTTTTAAAGAAAAAGAGAACTTTTTGGTACCACCCATGGGATGGGTTGGAGACTGTCAGCTGGTAATTCCCACACAAAGCCTCTACAGATCCTTGGAGGCTCTTTCACAGCAGTGCCAAGTTTGTGTCCAAACTTTGCTCCAGCCCAGGATAAGATGTTCCACCAACAGCAATTGGGAAAAAACTGGGCCCTGCTACAGGTCAGAGGTTAAACTTCTGCTGATGCTTCTCCTGCTGACCTAAAGCACCTCCAGAAATCTCTCACCTATCAAAGGGCATGCCCACATAACTTTTTTCATATTTGGAAATTAGTTGACACAATTAATTCCAGGCTAACAAATGAAGTTCAGAGTGCAGCACCAACACTTGGCACCCCATAAATACATTTTGCTCCTGAATGTTCTGCCCCAGTGCTCCAGATTTGGGGCTCCTCACTCCTAAGCCCAGTGCCTACTATTTATTCCCTGAAGCAGCCTGGGGTTCAATCCTTCCACAGCCCATCTGCACGTTCCTTGCTGCAGGAAGGGAATTTTTATTCCTGTAAACTTTCAAGAGGTTAATCTGTACAAAACAGGTGCAGTGTTTACACACAGGGAAAAGGAAGGAACACCCTGAAGGCAAACAGCTCTCATACATGGGAAGAGCAGCAAGAAAGGAAGGGGCCAAGGGAGTACAGAGGGTCAAAATGCGAAAAGCAGCAGATTTTCCCTCTTCTCAGTCTTGAAGGGACCAAGAGTGGCATGAAGCATAGGACCTGTGCTCCCTGCTAATCTGAAGGGGGCTGTTCCCATGGAATGCATGAGGCATCAGGGCAAAATATTGGTGCCCTGGCAGGAGCAGGAAGGAACTAACTGGCTTAAGCACTTTCCAGCCCGAACTTCCACCTGTGCTCTGAACATTTCTAAGGGAATGAATGAATGAAACAGAGATGGAAAGGGGAGAGAGCCCCAGAAGACACAACAGGGTGGAAGAACTGGCCTGTGCTGATAACAGGCACGCTCTCAGGACACTGCTCCCACATAAACCTGAGGAATTTCATGCTTCCATCATTATCAGAAGGCTGCACTGCACGACTCCTCAGCTGGGGACCCTCTCTATTCTCCCACCAAGAGGATGGCACCAAGGAATAGCACAGCATATCTATCCCAAACGACGGAAAGCAGACAGCAAGCAGCAGCCTCCACCCCAAGGTTTACAAAGGCTCAAGCCATCCAGATTCAGAGGCAAAGGGGCCCCCTGGAATAGCTACAGGGAATGGAAGATGTGCCAAAAAACTCGTTTATCACCAGCAATGAAGAAGAGACACAGTGAGGACTTAAGAGGTGGCATTTCCCCTGTACATGCCAGATCCGTGACAGGCCATTTGGACGCACATTTTGGTGCTTGTGAGTAGATGTGAGAGAGATTCTGCATGATAAAGCCACCTTGCACTTTTTTAGTATTATTTTTCTACCAGTGCCAGATGAATTTGGGGATGTGGAAGGCCAAGGGGAGGAAGCTCAGCTGTGGGAATGACTTACTGGCCACCAGGAGCTGCACCCTGTGCTCATGGTCCGTCTTGTTCAGCACTTCCCTGCAGGTGTAGTTGCCCTCGTCCTGCACACGCAGCTCCGTGATGCTCAGGGAGCTGTTGTCCACCAGGGAGAAGCGGACGTCCGGGGGAAAGGAGACCCTCGAGGAGAAGAGAGGTGGAAAGGAGTGCGGGTCCCCCTGGAACCAGACCACCTCGGTGGCTTCCTTGGACACGTTGCGGCATAAAAGGAGGATGCTTCCTCCCACCTGCCCAAAGACCACTTCATCTGTTCCTGGAAGAGAGAAGGGACGGCGTTAGGGATGTAGGAAATGGGCAAAGCTGCCTTCTGCCAGCAAAGACCTGGATATTTGATCTATGTCAAACAGGGGTGCTTGTTAGGGGACTGCTGAGGGACCTCTGAGGTGACTAAATACAACCAGCGCAGACCGAGATCAGGAAAAAGGGACACAGCTCCCTGCTCCCCTCCCCTCAGCCCGCGCTACCTGCGGCCCCCCGGCGCAGCACCAGCCTCCAGACGCACAGGGCGAGAAAGAACCGGGCCGGCGGCATCCCGCCGGGGAGCTGCATGGCTGTGTGCCGCTGCCAGAGCCCCGCGGAGGCGGTACTGCCCGGCCGCCGCCCCGGCGAGAGGCCAGGGGAGGGC
>VWZT01012695.1:233136-252900 GCA_013397055.1 Pachycephala philippinensis | reverse complement strand
GGTCGCCATCTTGAGACCCCCCCCCGACCCCGCCCGCCATCTTGGGGTCACCTCACTCCCCCCGGAGCGGGGCGGCCCCAGCAGAGCGCGGCGCCGCCCGGTGCCGCCCTTGGGTCGGCAGTGTTCAAACCAGAGAGAGCCGTGTTCCCTGAGCGGTGNGATAAACGGTTATTCCTCTGTGTAACCCCGCAACTATCCACGGGTTCTCCAGGACACCTTACACATGGCAGCTTGGAAGCATCAAGGCATGCGTGAAGCAGAGCGCTGAGACCCACAGAGCTGCCCCACTGGGCCCTGGCATATTAATTAACCTAATTAGCGCCAGGGACGACAGTGCTGCCCCAGGTATCAGAGCTCGGCCGGCCCCGCTCCGCCCCGCCTGGGGGCGCAAGGGCGGCCAGCGGTGCGTCTCCACCAATGGGAGAGGAGCGGGGCGGTGCCTCCGCCAATGGGCGCGGGGGGCGGGCAGCGCGGAGCCACCGCCGCCGCCGCCGCAGCCATAGCTGCCGTAGCCGCTGTCGCAGCCACAAACGTCGCTATGCCGGTGGACTTGGCCAAGTGGGACGGGCCGCTGAGCCTCGCCGAGGTGGAGCAGAAGCCGGCGCACCCGCTGCGGGTCAAGTATGGCTCCGTGGAGATCGACGAGCTGGGCAAGGTGCTCACGCCCACTCAGGTGAGCGGCGCCCGGTCCCGCGCGCGGGGGTTGGCGCGCCAAAATGGCGGGAGGGGGTCGCGCCCCTTGCGCTGTCGCTCCGGCAGCTGCCGCCGGAGCTTCACCGGGTGCGGGGGAGAGAGAGGGGCTGAGCTTCGGGGGCGGCCTTGGTACGGGGGCGGCCGTGCCGCAGGAGAGAAGGCCCGTGGCTCCCACAGCCAGGAGGAGCTGGCACGAATGGCCTTGAACCCCTCGGGTGTCGCTGCCAGCTCCTGCTGGCCAGCTCCACATGCTGGCCCTCTGTGCAGGGCAGGCGGCTGGCGCTGGCAGCGGGGCCGGTGCTAACGCGGTCATCCCTGCAGGTCCAGCATCGCCCCACCAGCATCGAGTGGGACGGCTGCGATCCCCAGAAGCTTTACACCCTGGTTCTCACAGACCCTGATGCGCCCAGCCGGAAGGACCCAAAGTTCAGGTAATGGGGCTGGGCAGCTCCGTGTCTTGCCTGGGTAAAATGGAGCATCCCTCTTGGGCTGAGCAGAGGCTTAGGAGGAGGTGGGACTGTGCTCCACCTAAGGTGCAGCGGTGGGGCTGTGGCTTGGTATAGAAACCGTGTCCTTGCATCTCTCCTTGAGCCAGGGACAGCTTGAAGAGGAGCAGCTGCTTTTGCCAGGGGTGTTCAAAGGTCTGTTGTAGCTGGAGCAGCACAGCATTTACTGCTTGCTCTAATGTAGCACATATGTGAGTTGGAATTAGGTCTTTGCTGGTGGCAGAATCTTAAATCTGGGACCAGCTCACCTTCCTCAAGTCAGCTCAGCAGCGTGTGGAATACCCACTCTCAGAGGTCAGGCTGTGGGTTTCCTCAGCCACATGGAGTTGGTTTTGGTAGGCTGTGCATCCCAACGAAGCAGTGCCTGCTCTGGGACTGGTGCTCTTCGAGTTTGGCAAACCAGGAGCAGCAGCTGTTTGTTTGCCCTATGCTGACAATCTCATGGAAAAGTAACAGCTTGAAGTGATAAAGGGTTTTATCTGGGGCTCTGCCAGTCTGTTTGTTTTTTGCCTTCTGCTTTCAGGGAGTGGCATCACTTCCTGGTGACCAACATGAAAGGCAACAATGTGGGCAGCGGGACCGTGATGTCGGATTATGTTGGCTCCGGGCCTCCCAAGGGAACAGGTTGGTACCTGCAGCAGTTCCCATGTGGTGCTACATGGATCACACCCAGTGCAGAATGATGTGAGGGGGGGAAACCTGCAGGAAACTGCCTGTGGAAACAATCTGTGCGGGATTGTTGGGGGCTGCACGTGGCCACAGCCAGCACGAGCAGGGATCAAGCCTATCTAGTGCATCTTCCCTAAGCTGCCTTAAGCTCCATCATCCTTAGCCATCTTTGGGGCTCACCTCAGCACCTGCCTCTGTCCCTCCCCGCAGGGCTGCACCGCTACGTGTGGCTGGTGTACGAGCAGCCCCAGCAGCTGTCCTGCACCGAGCCCGTCCTGTCCAACCGCTCCGGGGACAAGCGCGGCAAGTTCAAGGTGGCCGCCTTCCGCAGCAAGTACGGGCTGGGGGCGCCGGTGGCCGGCACCTGCTACCAGGCCGAGTGGGATGACTACGTGCCCAAGCTCTACGAGCAGCTCTCGGGGAAGTAGGGCCGGGGCCCGTGGGGCACTGCAGCACCCATGGGGCACGATGCTGTAGTTGCGTTTTGTTAATGAGTTGAACCCAAGTGTCCCGCTCTGACCGCTGGAAATGTCACCCCGTCGCTGTCCCTGCTCCGTGTCCCTGTGTCCAGGCCTGCGCTGATGCCTGTGGTATCCTAGCTAGAGAGCTGCTGATGGGTGTCCCTGGAAAACTGACCTCCTTAAGGGAATCAAAAGCCTTTGTGAATTAGTGTCAATTCAGGGGGTCTCTGCTGTCTTGGGATGGTTTTAGGTGGCAGGGGTGTGGGTACAGAACCACTTTGGGGTGGGTGCTGGCTATGGAGACTCCCTTTTCCAGGAGAGGAGAGTACAGCCTAAGGGAAACTTCCTCCGCTTTTTTTTTTCTTTCCCCTACACTACGTTTGGCCAGTGCCTCCATGTCACCACTACAGTAGTGAAGGTGCAGCTCGAGGGGGAGGCAGGAGATGGCCTAGAGCACTTCCTTCTGTTCTCTGCTGCCACTCAAAGCTGAGACCACTTTGTTTTGTTCAGTCCTGTGGTGACCTGCCGTTTGCTCACAGTGCAATTAAAAACTTCCCAAGGAACTTGGTGTGCTTGGGTGCGTTCTTGGGGGACGAGGGCGATGCTCGGAGAGCAGGGTGGTGGTGTAGGGTTCCTGTCCTGGGGGGACAAGGCTGGTCCCTGTGCCCAGGGCTCCCCATTCCTGGGACACACTGATGCTGGAGGACACAGCTCAAAGCCATCATGTCTTTCTATCTTAAAAACACGACCAGCCTTTAGTTCCTTCCCAAGGGATCTCCCCACACTGCCAGACCGGTGGAGGCTCCTTCCCTCCACAGGAGCCCCCACATCACCCCAGCAGATCTGACACCCCAGCAGTCAGTCTGGCCACCACCAGCATTACTGACCTGAAGCCACTTCAGCTGCAGGTCCCAGGCACTTCCTGCTCCTCCAGCAGCTTTGCACTGAGGCCTGGGGCTGTCTCCTACGTGCTTAGAGCAGAGATGAGCCTTTGGTCGAGCCTGATGGCTATAAAAAGGTAAAAAAGATGAAGCCAATGCAATTCAACTTCATGGAATCAGGAGCCTTCCCCCTTTTTTTCAAGCTGCTGTATGAAAGCTCTGCAGTGACATGGTCTGACAAACAGGAACCAGCAGCAGCCCTGTGAAAACTGGGGATTCCATAACTCAGAAAGGTGGATGGTGCTGCCCCAGGGCAGTTTTTCAGCCCAGCCATTAAAACATTTCGACAGGATCGGTGGTTTTCCAGGAAAAGAGCCCCAGCTACTCCAGACCATGGCCCACCAGAGTTAAGGCTGGAGCAGTGCTCACGAGGCTGATCTGTGCTGGGACTGCTCAGGCTGGGAGGAGGACATGAAAAAAAAAAAATCCATTACCCTAAAAACCTCCACTGTCAGGAAACCAGGTCTGGAACCCCACCCTGAGGCTGAGGGACACCTGTGGAATGTGTCCCCTCCCTGTCCCCACCTTGCACTGTGCTGGGCCACGAGCCGCCCCTCCCGCAATGACACAGCCAGGCATTGTGATGAACACTTTTATTTACAAATATAATTAAAAGCTCTGACAGTTATTCATGCTCTTCCCTGGAACCTGAAAAATGTTTTTGTTGTTTTGTTGGTTTTTTTGTCCTTTTTTTTGTCGTTTTTTTTTTTTTAAAGTGCATGCAAAAGAAGTAAAGCCTTTTTTTTTTCTCTTTTTATTGTAAGAAAATACACAGTTTGAAAGTGTGAATAATGCAATATTTATGACCAAGATCATGGGGTTGGGTGGACTTGGGGGAGGAACAAAAAAAAACCCCCAAAAAACAAAAGAAAAACTGAAAAGGGCCGGGATGATCTAACAGACAGTGTTGAGCTCCGGAGCGGAACTGGAGAGTGGGGGGTGGCTGGAGCAGGAAGGGAGCGGGGGAAAGAAGTAAAAAAATTTTTGATCAGAGAAACAGTTAAAATACAATATGAAAATAAGTAAAAGCTCTCCTTAAATTCCTTCTATACACAAAATACACGATTTGACAAAGCCCAATTTGTGCTACTGGGATCCTGTGGGCTCATTTAAGTGTATTCACATTCTCTGCGACAGCAGAAAATGATTTATGATACAATCAAGAATATGCCCAGGGGCCAGGGCTCGTCCCTGCTGCCCCTGGCATGGTTCTCCTAAAAATCATCACGTCATCACCCGCCNAATGTATCAAATTTTTTTTCAATCTTTAATAAAATTTTTTTATTATTTAATTATTCCTGATGAATAAATACCAAAAAAATAAAAATAAAATAAAATTATGCAGCAGCTAGTTAAGGTAAGGCTGCGGATTCAGTCTCTCTCCCCCTGGGATCATAGATATCTTTTAATTATTAATATTTTTTTGCTTGTACTTTCATTGATTGGTGGTAAAATGAGTGATTGCTCAAAAGCAACATACATCCACTTTTTTTTTTTATGGTTTTTTTTTCTCCATTAAAATTGTCTCCAAAGTTTTCACTGAAACATTTTTAATCATTGCACAGAGACATCAATACTGTGACATACTATGGAAAAGACTGCCAGGAGCTGTCCTGCACCGGGACGTGACGGGGGAAAGGGGCCCCTGATGGAGTAAGAATATACAGGCACTGGTCCGACACGATGTCAGTAAGAGAGACAGAAAGAGAGAGAGCACACCCGTCAACATGGGGAATGTTGGGTTTGCAAGTTTTATCCTTACTTTGTTTGCTTTTTGTGTTTTTTGTATTTTTTTTAAATGGCAAAGAAATTCAACCTCATCTATAGTCCTCCTTGGGATATTCTAATGTGACCAAATTCCCAAAGCCCATCCGCAAGCTCTCCATGTCAAACGTCTCAATCTCTCGCTCCTGCCTTTCCAACAGAAACTTGATCCTCTCGCTTCGTTCCTTCTGGAGAGCGGCAAGCTCCTCTTCAATCTGAAACGAGCACAGTCAGCAGCCCCCAGCACAGCTCCAGCCCTGCCCCGGGTCCCAGCCCAGCTCCAGGTATCCCCAAAAGCTCCTCTGGAACGTACCTTCTGTTCCAGGTGTGCCCTGCGCAGCGACACCCGTTGCTCCAGCTTCTGGAGTTCCCTTTCATGCTGTGCTTCTGTCTGCATCTTAATTTTGCTCTGGTACGCGTTAAGCAGCTCCATCTCCTGCTGGAGTTGCAGTCTCAGGGCTTGGCATTCTGCTTCCTGGGCCTCGTCCAGCCGGAGCTGTGAGAGCATCGGGAAAACAACACTCAAACCCCCGCTGGGAATTCCTCTGCTCCAACACAAGTGACACACCATTCTTTCTTCCCAAAGCCGCTGGTGTTGGTGGCAGAGGGAGAAGGCAGGAAGGACTTCATGAACAGCAGCTCCTCTGCTCACACTGAGGCAGAGCCTCAGAAGATCCAATTCTAAACCCCAGCACGCAGGGGGAGCAGGGGAAGCATGTGTGTTCTGCGGGATACTTACTCCAAGAGGGGAAGTGCCACGAGATTTGAACAGTTTTTATAATTCAGTGGCTGGAGAAGCCCCCCCAGGGTGCTGCCAGGCCCCAGAGCCCCCCGAGCCCCCTGCACATACCGCCTGCGAGGCCATCATCTCGTTGATGCTCTGCTCGTACTGCTCGGCCAGGATGGCGAGCTTCCGCGTCTGCTCGTCCTTCAGGCTCTTCAGAATTGTCTTGTGCTCACTCTTTGGAGTTACTTCCAGCTGGTGGTTCTTCAGTGCTTTGTACTGCTTAGTTTGCACTTTGCATGTGTCCTGGAACTGCTTTTTGATCTGCATTTCCATAGCCTGCCAAGGAAGGAGCGACGTGAGGAGCGCGAAGGGCTTTGGGAATGGAGAGGTTGTGGTACGTCCACATGGGTGGGGTGCAGGGAACCACGGCTCCCCTGTGCTCCCCTGTATGTGCTTCCCACAGGGATGAACCAGCAGCATCAGCTCAGGCCCTGCTGCAGCCTGGCCAGGAACAGGAGCCACTCTCTGCCCTCCTCAGCCCAGGGCACTTCCACCCTCTGCCCCTGCTTCCTGCAGATCACCCAGCCCACCACCTGCCCCCCAAAACATATTTGCTTTTTCACAGCATCATTCCCCTTCCATTTCCTTCCCACCTCAACGTTGCACTATGTGGAGGCTGCAGATCTGAGAACTAGCGAGGTGACAGAGTGACAGCAATCTGCCTTCTCTCTGGTGACCAGGGACAGAACCCAGGGAGCGGCTGGAGCTGTGTCAGGGCAAGTTTAGGTGGAGATCAGGCAAAGGCTCTTCCCCCAGAGGGTGCTGGGCACTGCCCAGGCTCCCCAGGGAGTGGGCACGCCCCGAGGCTGCCAGAGCTCCAGGAGCATTTGGACAATGCTCTCAGGCACAGGGTGGGGTTGCTGGCGTGTCTGTGCAGGGCCAGGATTCACTCAGTGATCCCTGTGGGACCCTTCCCACTCAGGATATGCTGTGATTCTCTGACACTGGGAGGAGGAACAGGCTTCTACTGCAGCAGCTCAGGGGTCTCTAACCACACTGGGGCAGTGCACAGAGCTCAGCACACCCCTGTGCTCTGTCTTCTCTCTGGGCTCTGAAAGCACCACACAAACCCGTTCCGTAACACTTTGCTTAGGACTGGACTATTTTACCCAACACCCTCAATTAGCACAGCACTTAAAAAACCCTCTATGAGCTCTGGGCTATCCCAGCCCACAACTTCCCTTATCCAGAGCTGCTCTGCGCAAAGGAAGGGGATGCAAGGGAGAGCACAGGGTGTGGAGAGCAGCGGTGCCACAGCACGGGTGCTGCACGGACAGGAGGACAGAGGCTGGAGGAGGAGGAAGGAAAGCTTGCAGCACCTTCAGGTTCTTTGGTTGCTGCCGGAGCTCCATGAAATGCTTCCTGTGCAGCTCCCGCTCCCGCCGCTTGTTGTATTCCAGCTGGTTCTCGAGCTCAGTCTGGTGCTGCAGGCGGATGAGGTCCATGCGCAGCTTCTGCAGCGTGTGCAGCTGCCGGTACTCCAGCTCCCGCGTGGACTCGTCGTGCCGGATCAGCATCGCGTGCTCCATCTCCTTCTGCGTCCGCTTCTTGTTCAGCTCCTGCGCCAGACACACACAGCTGAGGAGGGGGAATCCCTGCCTGCAGGAGCCAGCTCATGAGGCTGAGGGTCCTGCTCACTCCTCCACACAACACCAGGGACTTCACCAGCCACAGGGAAACACAAACCCAGCAGCACCATGGGGATGCTAAGAGTGACCACCTAGTGACTGACCATCTGTCCATCTATCCATCCATCCCTCCCTCCCTCCCCTGCTCCTCTGGCAGCTCTGGGATGGCCCCAGGAGTCCCCAGCAGGTGGCACCAGGACCCCACACAAGCCCTCTGTGCCCACTGAAACTCGCAGCAGCTTTCAATGAATACATCCCAGGGTGCTCAGGGCTGGGGTGACCGACAGAATCGGGGGCTCTTGTCTGGTTTAAACTCCCCTGTGCCCCTGGTAGGCACTGGAAATGAGCTCCTCCCGGATCACCCGCACTAGAGTGGCCATAGCAGAGGTCAATGGCTCTAACACCACCTCAGGTGAGAAAATTAATTGTCCAGGTGGGATCTGGCCCAAGGTGCAGCACGTTTTTAAAATGAGGCTGGAGTCCGAGGCTCACAGGGTTTTGCAGTGTTCACCGAGAGCTGCTGCACAGCAGCACAGGGCGTCCACAGTCCAGGATAACCTTCCCTGAGCTACAAGTCCAGAAAGGAGAAGACACCAGTTCCCTCCCTAATTATTGCAAACATTTGTGTCTCCAGGTGTCAGCCACACCCTGTGGAGCGTGGAGCTCACTCCAGCTGTACCCCTGCACAGATGGTGCTGGTGTATCCCAGATCCAGGCTCAGGTTACAGCCTCGCTGCTGTGCTCCGTGCTGGATCAGCCAGGCACAGCAGGGCTGCCCCACCTCACACCATGCCCAGCACCGGGAGAGCCCCGTGCTGCCTCAGCCTAACGAGTTTCTTCAGGAGAAGCAAAAAAATGTAATTATTCTGAGCTGCTGCTCACACGTGGTAATCCTGTTGTAACTCAACACCTGCACCTGCACACGTCAGCCCGTGTGGCTGCTACACCTGGGACAGGTTTGAGCTGAGAGGAAGGAAACAGGGCCAGGGTTTCTCTCTGCCCTCTTGGCCATAAGGGTGTAGCATGTGTTTACATTTAAGCAAAACTCGACCCCTGACTCATTAAAAGCCAAGATTAAAAATTAGATGCACTGGTGTGCCAAAATCACTTCCCACTGGCTCAAAGGCAGGTGGGGCACTGACCAGGCAGGGAGCTGTGGCACATGTGTCTTCATCCCAGGACAGCTCAGCCAGCCTCTCCCAAGCCCATTCCACACCTGATTTCAGATCACACAGCATGAACACACACAGTCACTCCACTTCCCTCAAACACTTTCCCATTTGCACAAAAACAACCTCTATGGTTGGTTAAAATACCATGGAAAACACATTTTGAAAGTGTTATTTACTTCAGGTGATCCAAGTAGTTAGTACTGGAACATCTGAGTTAGTAGGGATGTAATTTTCAGGAAATAAAAACTTAGATCATTCTGAAAATTAGCTCTCTCCTAAGAGCTTAAATGCAGGAGGTCAGAGGTGTGTTCCTGGTTAAATGCCATGCTGGGTAACTGCACTCTGCCACAGAGCTGACATGCTGTGATAAGGGTGCTCAGATCTGGTTTTTTGGAGTCAATCGTTTTCATGGTGCCTGCGTTGAGATATCTGGATCTCAGCAAAGCAGCTGAGCAGCCCCAGCCACACCTGGACTCAAGGGCAGCAAAGCTCTGAACAAGTACTAAATATACTGGAAAACCTGAGGGCAGCGGGCCAAGTACAGTGGGAAATTTTTGACCCTTCCTCACTCAGTTTTCACTAAAACAACCTCTCATCTGACAGTCTTTATCCAAAAATAACATCAATCAAGAATTCAGATACTACAGTGATGGCCACAGAAACATCTACCAGAAAGGTGGAAACTCTTTCTCCAAAGTGGTGTTTGACCACAAGCAGCCCTGAGGCAAGGGGCAAAAACCAACAAGGGGAAGCAGGATGTGCAAAGCTGCTCCTTGACAACCCACATCCCCATCCCACAGCTCTCCCAAACTGGGGCAGGACCCCCCAACACTCAGGAGCTGGGATGAAGCATCAGGCCCAGAGGGGGTGGCCCACAGGGTGTTCCTGTCTGCAGTCAACAATGCCATCCCTCAACTGATCAAAGCAGCCCCAGCTGCATGGAAAACCACTTCCCAAAACTTTTTTTTTATGTTTTTGTCAGTTCTATTTAGCAACTAGAAACATGAAGACCTAACTTCAGTCAAGACATGAAGCTAAAGCAGCTAAAGAAATGCTGGGAGAGGAAGTGAGGAGTGCCATACTTCCCGAATGTTCTGCTGCTCCATCTCGTGCCTCTTGATCATTGTTTTTCTCTTGAAGAAACGGCAGTTTTTGTCGTAGTAGAGTCTCTGCTGGCTGAGAAGTTGGGCCTCCTCTTCAGCCTGTGTGTGCTGCAGGTTCTCTTTGTGTTTGGATATCCTTTCTTGCTTCTCTTTCTTGGGCGTACTGTGGTCCTCATTCATTTCCTGCAGGGTCAGAACAAGGCTTCCCTTAGCACCACAGTGACACAGGACTTGGGGACCTTCCTGGCTCCTTCTGTGCCATTCAGTTCATGAAAGGACACCCAAATCCTACTACAAAACCAACAGAAGCAGACCTATCACCTGGCCATGCCCAGCCCTGCTGCCCCTACAGCTGTACCACGACCCACACCAAGAGTAGGAGGAAAAGTGGCCACTGAGCTCCTTGATAATAATTTTCTCACCTTTACCTTCTTAACAGCAAATTACTTTTGCAATGTGGTGGGGACACTACTTAAGTAATGCATTTTGGCACAGATAAGCTACATACGAAGTTACTTCTCTTCCTAATTTATGTAAGTGATCACAGGGCTTTTAGTCAAGGGACATTGAATGGCTGCTCTGATTACTTGGGAAAAAAACAGATGAGGAGAAAGGAGAAGAACAACTCTCTGTGAAGTCCCATTTTCCCTCACCACCCTTGGTTTCAAAGATTCTGCTCTACAGCAAATTGTGAAGGCACCTGTAGCCACCCTCACAAATTGTTCTGGAAATGCTACCAGCTGCTCCCAGTTCCTGAAAATTTACTTGCTGAGAATCCAAATTTGCTTCCAAACCTGACAGGATCCCTTAAACCCCTGGGCTGGCCCAGGTTTATCAAAACGAAAGACTGGTTCATGTTCATTCCACACCCCTTCAGCCCCGAAAATGAGGGTTTCTTGCCTCTTTAATCTTTTCCTTGCAAAGCTTGTATTGTTTCTTCTGACTTTCTAAAAAGGTCGCCAGGTCTTTCTTTTGCTGAGCCAAAATCTGTTGCTGGAATTTCTTTTCATCTGCTGCAGCTGCCTTTGCCTGCAATGTACAGAGAAGGGAAAAAAAAAACAATGAAGAAAAGAAAGGGTGAGTGAGCAGGTGCAAAATCCAGCACAAATCAGTGTTGTGATTTTTGGTCAGTCATTTTGGTGACTGTGCTAGACAAAGCTATGAGCACTCAGCCACAGGAAAGCTGCTTCCACAGAAAATGCTCACATAAATCTGAGGGCTTCCATGTGCTTCTTATCTCCCCACCGAAACCACCCCAGAGGGCACAACCCCACTAGTTCACTGGATGGATCAACGTGCTGATTTTTAGACTGAGTGATGGCTCTGTCACCTCCTTAGCTGAGGCAAAGCTCCCACAGCCCCTTTTATCCAGCTGTGCACTGGTGGATGCCAATGGACTGCCCACATCCAGAAGGGTGACTTGAGGCAGTTCTGGCCAAGGACAGGGAGCACACGGTGCACCTCAGACCACGGGTTTGAGCAGCAGCTCCCACAGCCCCCCTTGGAGACCTGGATTCTCCTGCCCCTCAGATCCTCAGGGACTGCTCCCTACACTCACCTCCTTCTCCATCACAGCCACCTGCTTCTTGGCCAGCTTCTCCAGCTCAATGGACGAGTTGTTGGCATGTGTCTCCACCTCCTTCTGCAGCTTGAGGCGGTGCTCGTCCATCTCGGCCTTCAACTTGTTCTCCAGGGCGATCAGCTGCTTCTGGTGCTGGCGCCGCATCCGCTTATATCCTGACATCTGTTCCCGCAGCTCGTTCTCCTGCTCATGCTCATGGATCTGTCTTGTAACCTGGGGTCAGCAACAGGGCAACAAGTGCTCCATGGCCTTCCTTCCCACACAAGCTGCTTGTGTGGCTGTTTCAGTTCACTAAGCCACAAGGTTTCTCTCTCTCCTAACTTTTAGCCCTCATCTCTTCCTGAGACTTTTATGCGTTTTCAGTAATAGAGTAGAAAATGCCATGTTACAAATAAAGGAAGTGACTGGTTACTTATCACTCCAGGACACACTGGAGGAGATCTGGAAACAAAGGTGGCTGATGGACACCCTTCTTCAGACACAGGACTCAGACCCTGAGGGTGACATGGACTCCCAAGATGCATCCAGAATCCCCCCAACCCACCCATTCTTTCCTTCCTCCTCAAGTCACCCCCAAGCCAATTCAATCCCTCAACATCTATTTTCTGCTACGAGGAGCCTCCTTCAAAATTTCCCCTTAAAATTCAAGATGATGGCAGACTGAGCTCATTCCCTCTCAGAATTGAAAGTTTTCTAACAAGGGAACGCTGTTCTGGAACTGTGTGCTCTTAACAAGATTGATCAGATGGTCTAAGCAGATTTTAAATTCTGCTCAGCTGAAACAAACTCACAAGTTCCACATTCATTGCCATGCCCAAGTGTATCCATGTGAAAGGAAGAAAAAAAAAACAACCCAACAAGCTGTGCCAAAAATGTTCAGAAGAAAATGCAAATGGTGATGCTTCCATTTCAAAAGAAGAAAAGTGTCCAAGACTGATTTTAATTTTTTTAAAGACAGTCTCAGGAACTGCACTTATGATGATCTGCTAATCATTTATATGACCTGAGAACCAAAAACTTGGTACATGTGTGGAACAGCAGCCCCTGATTCTGTGCAAGGGGACCTTTGCTTTCACACTTAAGTGTGAAGAGCTCAGTCTTTTGAAGGTGATCACTGAAGCTTTATGAACCGAGAGTCCCTCCTGCAGCCTGCAAGAGCCTTCCTGATGGATTCCTCCACAGCAGCCCAAAACTCTGGCCCCTACGACAGAGCTGCTGTCATTCGAAGGCAGTTTTGTGGAGATTTTCAAAGTTCAGATGTAGGATGGGATGCACCTACAGACCTGGGAAGGTTCAGGTTCAACAGAAGAGCAGCTGCTTTAGGGAGCAGCCATCCCAGTGCACTTGCTGGTTCCAGGGCTGGGAGGTGACAGGAAGCCATGGCCAAGTCAGAGCTCCAAAATCAACAGATTAACACCCTGACTGAGGTCACCCAAGGCAGGCAGCAAGTGCCACCTGTCTCAGCTCAAATGACTCCCAACACTTGGGAGGAGTGTGACGAGGAACTTAGGAAGAGCCTCCCAAAGCCAAGGAAACACCTGACTGCAAAGGAACCAAAGAACCAGCCTGACCACAGCGCTGTCAGACTTGGGCTGGTCACTCTGGTGAGGCTGAGTATCCACTACAAAGTGATGATGTACAAACCACATCCTTCCTGCAAGAAATTTCAGGTTGTTACTTTGGAGCTGGCTGGATTAAATCCATACTCACACCTCAGCAACTGGTGTAACAGAGCCGCCTGTAAATGCTTGAGACCCAAACAGATCTAAGGCAGCCACCAGGAGTATGAGGGATTGTAGGAATGACCACAGAAACACAAACACTGGGTTAGCCCTGTGTTCTGCTACAGTTCAAAAAGCTTTTGGCTTTTCCAAGTGCACCAAGGACAGCCACACCTGGCAGAAGTCGGGAAGTGTTTGTAGGAACTTGCACGTTTCAGTCAAGTTCAGCAAGAATAAGATCTCTGCCAGAAGCTTCCAGGTAAGGAAAATTCCCCTGAGAATCCAAGTTAATGATGAGAGAGATGCCAGGTAAGACAGGCAGACCCCCAACACTTCACATATGTCACTGACAACGTTAAGTGACATCCAGCTGCGAGAGAACAGCCTTGGTCAGGCACTTGAAGAGAGATGGAGATCTGGAAGCCACCAGCAGTACAAGATCTTCCTGGATGTGCTATTTTTGGGGCCTAGCCCTTTTGTGAGCAATGGGATGCTCTGCACGGCACACTCCGTTCCCAGACGTTGGCAGAACAAAGCAAACAGCAAGAGCCTAGGAAAAATGGATCTAAGGATCCTCCAGCAACTTTGCCAGTCTCCTTTGGTCTGATCTCTAATGAGATGTAGAATGTGCACTTGTTTTATTTACAGCAAAACTCATTAACTTTTATCCTTGTTTTTTTCTCCTGCTCCTCTGCACTCCATTTCCAATTTTGCTCAGCTTTATCATGACAAGAATTCCATCTTGGAAAGATTTCCCATGAAATCTGGGATATATATCCCTAACAATAGGATGCAATTGCTAATTACAAGCCTAGCTGATAAAGCTTTCCAGTCACAGCAGAAGATGAGACATTAAAAAATCAGAAGAAAACAAAAGCAGCATCTCATCCTAAAGATGAGAGAGGAAAGCAGCAGACTTAGTGGACGTCTCATGGATTTAATGTCTGTGTTCAGCAAGCTCATGATAAAGACTTCATTTATCACCATAATCTCCAGTCAAGTCCAGCACTCTTCAGGATGGTCTTCGAAGACAAAGCCTGCATGTGGTGATCTCAGGGATGGGAAAACGTGGAAGAAATTAACATTCGTTACTGAACATGCCCAGTTCAGTACCAGAGAAGTCCTTCAGACTATGAATGAATAAAGGATTATGGTTTTAAACATTAAGCCCCTAATGAATGAGCAGCTCCAGCAACCATTTTAACAAGAAAATTTGGGAATGTTCCAGTAATAACTTTTCTGGTGTTCTTAGACAAAGACACTTGGAACTCCATGTACTATTAGAATATCCTGATGGGAAGGGCCCCACAAGGATCATGGAGTCCAGCCCCTGGCCCTGCACAGACACCCCAAATCCCCCCCTGTTCACCCCTGGCAGCACTGCCCAAATGCTCCTGGAGCTCTGGCAGCCTCGGGGTCGTGCCCATTCCCTGGGGAGCCTGGGCAGTGCCCAGCACCCTCTGGGGGAAGAACCTTTCCCTGATCTCCATCCCATCCCTTCCCTGACACATCCCAGCTATTCCCTGGGTCCTGTCCCTGAGAGCAGAGATTGGAGCTGCCCCTCAGGAGGAAGTCCACAAACATAACCTCACAGATCATCACAGGGGAAAAGGTGATAACTACAAAATCTGTTCTCCACATAACCAGGAAATGTCAGGATCCTTCACACCAGAAAGCTGCAGTTTCCTGGAGCTCTCCCTGCAGCACACAACAATCAATCAGGTCATCAGGAGAACCAAAAACCTGTATAAACCAGAACAGCTTTTATTAAGGTATGACATTTTCTCAGTTTCTTATCTCTCTGCATCTTTGGCACACACAGAACTGAGAACAGAGATGTCTTTTCCAACCTACTCCCACAGGCAGTTCACTTGCCATAAAATCCAAACTTTCTTTCACCCCTCCGAGATTTTAGCTTTACGTAAGGAAGTTGAGCTCACAACTTCTCCTCCAAACCAGCAGCTGTTTAGAGTTCCCTTTTCTACATTGTTTATCCAAGATACTGAACCCTCTCCTAAAGGACAGGAATTCTCACCTCTCAATAACCAAAATACTGAGCTCCTCTATGCCGGAAGAAGCAGAGCTCTTAGCAAGACCCTGCCAGCTGCTTCTCACAGCAAGAGGAGATGAGAAGGAACAAGTCCAGAATTTTAGAGGAAAGGCCTACAAAGGCAGCAGCCAGATGAGTCCATTGGGAGAAACTCAACCCTCTGGAATAAAGCATCAATGCTTCAGCAGAAGAGGATGCAAGGAACAGCTCCATGTGAAGGCACCTGGGTCTGGAGCCAGGCTGCCCTGGTGCCGTTTTTCTGGCCCCATCTAGGGAATCCTGCTCACATGGACACACACACTTGGCTCTGCAGGCCCCAGATGAGATTACATAGTTCTTCTGCTGGCATTTGGATTTCAAAGAGAACACCAAGGCCTTTGATACAGTCCTCACTGTCTGATCTTTCTATGAAATGAGATGTCACAGATGTGAGGGAGGAATCCTTCCCCGTGATGGTGGGGAGGCCCTGGCACAGGGTGCCCAGAGCAGCTGTGGCTGCCCCTGGATCCCTGGCAGTGCCCAAGGCCAGGTTGGACGGGGCTTGGAGCAGCCTGGGACAGTGGAAGGTGTCCCTGCCCATGGCAGGGGCTGGAATGAGATGAGCTTTAAGATCCTTTTCAACCCATTCTGGGATTCTATGAAGTTTTAACTACTTGATCATTGCCTTTGAAAACTGTAAAAGCAGCTGTTGAGGAGATGCAGGAGGCAGGGGGGACCTAAGGGGTCAAGCTTGAAAGACACCCAGAAGTGCAGATCAATGCATCTCTGAAGAGATTCAAAAAACAGCTTTCCCTTGAAAATGTGGAGAGGTGTAGTCTCATCAACATGCAGAACCTCTGCCCTTCTTTTCAAACAACAGCTTGCTCAGCTTCAAGAGATTTCTGGTTGTAACTTCTAATTTATGGATCACTGATAATCTGTGAAATAATATGGATATGTAGGTGCCTGGTCTCCATTTCAGATGGCAACTTTTACTCCAACAGCAGAAATATGCAGGGTATTTTCCACCACCGTTCCAGGTGAGTGATGGTTACTGTTACCACACAAAACTGATTAAAGAGAAAGGTGGTCCAGGAAAACATGACTACTAAAATTGCTGATTGAATTATGACCAAAGTTAAGCTCTTTCATGTTTCTTACCGACATTTGCTCATTTTTATTATTTTCTTTAATCTGAGCAATATTAAAGCACTACTGCAAGACTCAAAAGGGATAGCCACAGCCTGTTTCTTTGTGGATAGCTCATTGACTGTTTTCTCTGGAGGTCTGTCTAGTTTCCTTCATATTCACACAATGCTTTTGCAGAGTAACAGGGCAAAGGAATCTCTTAAAATCACAGGGTCACCTGGAGTGTTCAGCTGTCTAATATAAAGTTCCTCTGTGACCTCTGCACTCCCTGAAACTGCTTCAGCTTGTTTTTGGAAAGAGACCCAACTTGTATGTTGGATTCCTTTTAGGAATGCCAGTCTTACCTCCATCTGCAATATCCTGATCTATGGGAGAAGAGCAAGGACTTGAGGGCCCCAGATCCTGGACTGCACCAGCAGGAGCAGCTGTGGAGTGACAAGCCCCAGAATTTGTGCTTTTCTTCTAAAAACACTGCCCTGGTCTCATGTTGGGGGGTGGTTTTCAGCAAATCCCATAAAAGGAAGTTTTTACACCCAAATATCATGCCATATTATTGAATGTCGGGCCAGAACTCCCATTTTTGATTCTCTGTAACATAGGCCACCTGATGCTCCCAACTGCACAACCTTTCTGTGCCCAGGAAGATGCTCCCAGCTGCTGAGGAATGGGCAGCAGCCAGAATGTAAGGAACCATCAAAGCTTGCTGGTTTGCTTTTTTTTAACCACTGTGGGATCTTGAGCACCCATTCACACAGGAAAAATCTTTTCCAGCTGCTGTTGAAAGAGTTAATTAACACAGGGAGATGAATGAAGCCTGAATTCCTGGGTTCACACTACAAATTCCAGGCATGTTTAGGTCTTTCTCCCTGTATCAGCTCCATGACTGACCTTGCCCTCCCCACAAACATTGGACAGGGAAGCAGGAAGAAGTTCTCCCTTGGCCAGAGAAGCAGCAGCATTCAGCACTTCTCCCCAGTGACATCATCCAGGCACTGAACGGTGACAGTGATAAAAAGTGCTCCAACACAAGCACTGACACCCAGATTCTGTGCAATGGGGCTTAAACTTTTATTTTTCCCCCAGATTTCCATGCTGGAACATGAAGAGGTAGGAATGGAAGATTATTAAAGGGAAAGCTCATCACAATGAAGTATTTCTGTGGCAAACACAGAAACTTCTGCCCCACCACATAACCTCAGAAGTAAGGACACACCAACACCTCCTGGAGTGCTCAGGTGGTGTGTTGGGAACTTCCCTCCACACTGGTAAGGGGATACGTGTGTGTATGATGGGGACTACAGAGCATGTTCCACAGAAACGGCCCCCCCCAAAAAAAAGGAAGTTCTCCAAAAAGCTTTCCATCTTCCCCACTCAAAATTAATTTTATCTTTATCATCACACGGTCACTGCAGCAGAGAAATTCAGCAAATCCAATGAATAAGGAATTAAAGCAGACACAATCCCAGCCCCACAGGAGGCTGCCATGGGATTTAGGAGTGACCTTGGGATATCAGCTGTCTTCCCCAGAGCTCAGGCATCTGGGAATACCTCACAGCCCATACTTCCATTAGCTCCCAAAGGGGCCATGCAATTCCTTCAAGCCACCCAAGAAGCCCAGGAGTGACATTTCCAAGGAAGACAGGAGTTATGGGCTCTGCTGCTGAAGGCAGGACACAAGGTGCAGCAGCTTTGCTCAGGGAGTAAAAGAACATGAATATATTCATCACACATATCAATTTATCAATGAAATTGTATGTCTGGAGTATGATACATGAGTCATTCATCATTTCTTCCCTCCAGCCAACCTAACTGGGTCCTACTTTTATCTGCTCAGTACAGGCAGTAGAAGAGCTGGCACTACTCTGGGTGCAAACACACACACACACCAAAAGGACAAATTCCCAGGGCAGAGGGTCTCCAGGAGAGCAGGGATCCTGCCCCAGTCAGGTGTGCTGCATGAAGTCCTCTAACACACACATTTCTAGGTCACTCTTTAAACTGGGGGGGGAGCAGGGGACACCAGCCTGGGGAGCACCCAGGGTACGGGCACCCAGAAATACACCTGCAAAAGATGGGATTCAGATGCTCCCAGGAAGCATCTGGGCAGAAGCCCGAATGCCACAGCATCATTTCAGATTTTAACAGCAGCAGCAACAATCCCACAGAAAAAATTTGGGCTGCTGGCACTGCTGCTGCTGCTTCCCTCCACTCACAACCTTTAGCTGTGGTCACACACACACACACACACACACCCACCCCCCGTGTCTTGTGCATGCAGGAATGGGAAGCGATTCTGGGGATCCAGAAATGGTGGTCTGGAAGGAGAACCCCCATGGTGGAGGCAGGAGAAAGCGGGAAGGGGAGGGCTCGCTGGTGTAATTTCGGGGTTGGTCCAGGATGATGTCATAGCACTGAGCAAGTGCCATGGCAAAACCATGGGGACTTTCTAACGCTCCCCATCCATCTGACCTCTAATACCAGCGGGCTGAAATATTTAATAGGACATTCATTTTGCCTCTGAAGGGCCATTTTTCACTGCTTTCCCTGGAAAAGGCTGCTCCCAGCCCGGGTGGATGCGGGGTGGGGGAGGTGGCACACAACTAACTCTTCTGGCACACACCCCTTTCCCTACTACAAAGGCATCCACAGCAATCACATTTGCAATAGTACAAATCTTGATGGATTCATCCCATCCCCCTCCCCTTTGTAAGCCCACAGCCCGCTGTAAGCCCTCTCTCTCCCTCTCCCTTATCGCAGCCCAGCAATCCTTCCAAGGGATCAGGCTGCAAAATGCAGTCACGGTACAGTTGCTTGAAATAAATGAATGAATGAAAAAAAAAAAAACAGGCAGCGGCTCAGGGCGGGCAGCAGCGATCTTATTGTTCCCAAACCCATCTGCATCTGCATCTCCACGGCGTTCCAGCAGCCTTCACACACCTCACACACACTTTATGCACATGCAGATAAATATATTAACAAAAGGGACAGGTGGGAAATGGAGGGGGGGGAAATGAGATGATATTAACTTCACCCAGGAAGGTGGGTTATCTCACACTGGAAATGCACAGAGAAATTAAACATATTTCACATTTACATCTCTCTCTCACACACACACACAGAGGTAAAATCTCTTTCAGTGCAATATCCAGTTGCTATGCCAACAGCACCAACAGCACGGGCGGCGATGGCAGCGAGGGGCCGCGGAGTGGGATGGGGGGGGATGGGGTGGGGTGGGATGGGGGCTCTTACCAAAGATGCTGATTTGATTGTGGCAAAGCGCTCTCGGTTCCGGTAGTGGAGGGCCTGATTCTGCACTGACTGGGTAGGCCGCACCTCAGGCCTGCGATCCCTGTGGCCCACCTCATCCCTTATAAATACATGATCCTGCAGAAATGGATAAAAACAAGGAGAAAGTCCGGCTGTGCTCTTCCCGCGGCGGCTGCCTCTCTCTCACCCCTCTGTCTGCACAAGCGCGGCTGTAGGAGAGGCATAGTTCAGCTCTGCTTAGCCCCGGCAGCTCCCACCGTACAAAATGAATAAGCAACACATTGCAGCTCGG